>CM049596.1:12838324-13227631 GCA_026979955.1 Megalurothrips usitatus
GATTCTCTTCTTCCTCCTCAGAATCAGAATACTCTTCCATATTCATCATTTGCTGCCCATCAGAGGCACTGGTGCCTTCTTCTGAAGAATAGTCATTATCATCAGCTTCTTCTGCTTCGTCGGCGGCGTGGTGGTGGTGGTGCTGGTGGTGGCGGCCTTGTTGGGGCGTATCAAGCATTACTTCACTTCCGTAGCCACCCTCCTCCTCCCCCTCTTCCACGCCACATATGGCAGATACCTCGCCGCCCGAATCCTCTCCTCGTTCTTGCACCACATCCTTCTCGTCATCATAATTGGACTTCTTCTTCTCTTCATGGCCGTGCTGCTCTACTTGTTCAGGGCGGCGGCGACGAACGAGAAGAGGAGGGTACACAGCAGCAGATTGCTGAGGCGCCGGCCGCGCCTGCTTACGGGGACGGGTACCTAGACTTTTGATGCTGCTGCTGCTCTTCAAAGTCGTCATGGACTTCGACGATTTGCTAGTGCTTGGTCCGGGGGTGGAACTACATAGAGGAGGAGCGGCTACCACTCCAGCCGGACAACTGCTGCCGCCGCCGCCTTCGCTCCTGCTCTGCTGGCTTCTTAGAGGGTGGTCTCCTTCACCCACCGGGGTGCAACAAGACGAAGGGACATCATCAAAATCCTTTTCTTTCTTGTTCCTCTTGGCTGGGACACTAGAAGCAGCTCCAGCTGCTGCTGCTGGCTTGAGTGTTGTTGGTGGTCGGCGTGGTGGGGGTGATCCTGCTTCATGATGGAGGGTGCGACGGGCACCAGCCTGTGCCGATGCAGGTGCAACGGAAGCACCTGCTGCACCAAGACGGTGGCGAACTGGTGTGGTCGTGAAGCTCACGGGCAGACGAGGATACACTACGAGGCTGCTGGAGGTGGAACTCGGAGTAGTGTTCTTCTTATTGGCGCTGTTGCTGCTGTGGCTACCGCCGCTGACCGTGCTGCTGCGACTGCAACACGGACGAGGAGGGTCTTCCCCTACTACTACCTTGCTTGGTCGTGGAGTTTGAGCAACACTGCTTGAAGTAGTAGGCGCCGCGGGAGGGGGGGGGGGGGGGGGTTCCTCTTCTTAAGTTGTAATTTGGAGCTCCCTCGAGGATTTTGGCCGTGATAGGGGAAAGTAGAGGGCCGCGCCTGCGCAATCCATCTTTTAAATCAATTTTTTTAGGCACGAAGTGAAACGGAGTTGCCTTATCGTCTGACCCGATTGGAATTTTTTTTTTCTTCATTTAGGCATTGCCCTTATGGCCCTCTATAAGGATTTTCTGAAACTGTGCACATGGACGCAGGATACTTTTGCAGGGCACGCTGACGTGTTTTTACACTTTGATAAAGCTTCCAAGTGGCCGAAAAATCGATTTAAAAATCAGCTATCTCACTTCTTATTGCGAAAGAAAGGGACACGACTATACGCGCATCTATGGTCCACAGGGCCAATTGCTGTAGATCGATAACGAGGCAAAAAATCAAAAATCTGTCTAACAGAAATATCGAGGGTGACTGGGCAAGTACAGCAAACCAACTTTTATACTTATAAAATGTAACAGTTAGCTGAATTTCAAATGCGTTTTAACGCTATCTCACTCCATCCAATGGCAAAAGAAAGGGACAGAGCTGCCCCTGCTCGGCTCGTCAGCTGGCTGCATCCGCTATTCCATCCTTTTCTAGACCACCACCAAATCTTCCGTCCTTTTTTTTTTGTTGCGCAGCCCTTGCCGGGTACCCATTGTCGATGTGCCGAGCCGGGGCCTGGCCGAGCCACGGCTACGAGAGCGGCGACTCAAGGCAGGAGGACCGTTTCGGTGGGACCCTAACCCTCCCCTCTACCCTAGAGTACGCACAACAAGCCAAGGGACCCGAGACTCAGAGCGAGGCGTGCATTGTCGGGCCGCCGGGCCAAGCCGGGCGGGGACAACACCTTGCAGGCCAGCGCTGGGCGGCCCGCGTATGAGAATAATGCGGTGCACTGACCGTTACTGTAAAACTGTAATTTTAAAACTGCCCCGTTCCATTACAAAACTAATACAAACCTTCAAATATCCTTTAATTTTAAAAAACAATATTAAATAAACTCATAAAACTAAAATAGGCGGTAACGTAACCAACCCAAACCCGTGCGAAACTCCGGGCCTACCAGTGTCTCACAGAGTGAGACAGTATCTACAAATCTACAAAATGCCTAATCATGTGCAAAACTTCGGGCCTACCAGTGTCCTACTTAGTGGGACAGTATTTTTAAAAGATAATATCAATTGTAAAAATTATCTAAGAAACTACTAGAGCTACGGTAACCCAAGTGTGAGGTTGACTTCGGTATGCTAGTAGGAAGATATGGTCCAGGTTTCAGCCTTCTACGACTAACTGTTCTCGAGAAATCGCGCGGACAGACACACAGACAAAACATTTTTGAGCTAGCCGGTCCAGGGCTTCGCAATCGCTCAGCCAATAAGGTGCTCACATTAGAAATCACAGATGAGGTCGGTTTTAACTCTACAACATACAAGAAGTGCGTACGCACACTGGAGGATCCCAAACACAAGAAAGAAAAGCTTCGTATGATAATGCCAAAACCAATCGCTACTATGGATCCATCTCTCATCAAGTCATTCCAATCGAATGATAAAGGGAAATGGACCACACTACATGGTCAAGAGCATTGCTCAGAAACCTGGCGTAGAAGTAGGAACCTTTGATGTTGTAGATTATGAATTTTCCCAATAATCTTCATACCACTAATACCAAAACCTATGCACTTATTATACATTATCCTCTTCTTTTCTGGGTTCTCCATAACTATAGCAATACACTTGTTCATTCTTTATTGGTTCTCTCCAAATAATTGAATGTGTCAGACATTATCTTTATAAATCTGTATTATTCCTCGTTTACATTGCCATAATTTGTTCAATACATTTACAATTACTTTCAGTTCAAGTGGTTCATTTTTCTATATTTCCACATTCAAACTCGCGTGTACTTTAGTCTTGTATCATTATTATCCATGCTTCATCATTAATAAATTATTACTCCACTTCCTTCCTGATCCATTACCTACATTCCTTTACCTTCCCACCATCCCATCCTACCATCCCACATTAGTACATTTATTAATACCTAATAACCTCTTCACGCACCATATACTGTACACGACCATACACCATGCACCGTGGTTAAGAACGGGCCCTCCCTTTTTACCAAAACCTTTTGGTAACCTTTTCTCCTTGTTTCCCATACTTTGAAGAACGTCCTATCTGAATTAAATACTCCTTGTGTCCCTGGAAAAAGACGATGTAGGCAAAACTGGTTAGTTGCTTTGTGGTCTAATCATCACCAGTAATTTATTCTTCCAAATTTATAGAAACTTTTTTTGTTTTTGTTTTGAAGAAAGAAGTAGTGACATGTCTGGTTCCAGGACAAGGAATCTTGAAACGTATTTGTCTCTTTGCAGGAAATGAATGTGTGAAGGGGGACGAGTGCCATGTCTATAGGTTGCCTGATGAAATGTGGTTCACTATATTTTCTTATTTAGAAGTTCTGAAAGAATCAACTAAAAAATGCTTGGAGTGTAGCAATGTGACCATGGGTTTATTAAAACCCGACGTAGTAAATAGTTTGTGGCAGGTGTGTCACCACTTCAGAAGGTTTATATTGACGCCTTCTGTGAGCCGACTGCTTTATGTCGGTAATGAAATTGAACAGCACAAGAGCATCTTGGACGTGTTGTCTGGTTGTGGGAGATGTCACATGATTAACATCACTATAGGTGGTTGTAACGCTCTCAACGGTAATGTATCGTCACCCGTTGCGAGGCAACTTCTGTCCTCAATCGAGGTTACTCACGTTCAACTTAACATCAGAATCTCGATAGATTCGGGGGAACCTGAGCTTATGACATGTCAATTAGTGATATGGATTGGCAGATGATTGCATCAGCTTCTTACTATCAGGCCAAATGTCACCGTCGCGGTTGTGTGTCAAATGCCAGATAATAATGGTGTGAAACAGATGATTTTGGACAAAATTGCTCAAAATCGCCAGTAGCTAGGAATAGAATAAGCCACCACTGCTGATGGCTGATTGCCAAGTGCAACATTGTGACATAGGCTCACAATGTACAATTTCTTTTTGTCATTGGGTGTTTTTTTTTTGCATTTTTGTGAGGACAATTTCATAGTGATTGCTAAAGATGGGTTTAGAGTGCTGGCTCGACGCTTAGTGACCGTTCGGTAAAGCCACGTAAACGCAAAACACATGCGAATAGTGGGAACGTGAGCGCAAATAAAATGGTGTGTGCCTATAGAATGACGTTGACGGTCGACGCTGACGCCGCTAGCCCATTGGATTCTTGCGAGACGATTCGATGTTGTTTTAAACCGAAGGAATCCACGGGACTTACGTAGGAAGCGTCAACGACGCCTGCAGCAGACGGCGGGCGACAATGCAGACGACAGGCGACCGATGCCCTACTGCGCATGCGCACCGCTTCCGCCAATGACGAACAAGAGAACAGCGGTGTGGTAGAAATACATCGCGCGTTTTTTCAAACTGCTGCGGCGATAGGTACAGGCACCTGACTCTACAGTACGACCCCGTTCACGAATGATGATTGCACATGGCAAATCCGATCCGTGCCGAATGTGGACACACTGACCATAGAGCACCCACGCTATAAAGGTACTTGGGGTCCGCACACAAATGACGTCACGCTCACACTTGGAGGGGGCGGGTTGAGGTTCACATGAAAGTCCAATGAATTGGAAGGCTAGGTTAGCCCCGCGACGGTAGGGGGGGGGGGGGCAAAAATCCTCTCCAAAAGCGTGACGTTTGTGAACGGCCCCTTTGACCACGGTATACGGATTCAAGTCCTTCCCGAAATACAAGAGCATTCATCTACCGCACTGGAACTTCGACATCAACGTTTTAAAAAGAAGAAATTGTACATTTTTGGCTGAGCGATAGCGAAGCCCTGGACCGACTAGCTCAAAAATGTTATGTCTGTCTGTCTGTCCGCGCGATTTCTCGAGAACGGTAAGTCGTAGAAGGCTGAAACTTGGACCACATCTTCCTATTAGCCTATCGGAGTCAACTTCACATTTGGGTAACCGTAGCTCTAGTACCGTAGGACCGCGTCGTGGCGTAACAGGCTTCGCTCAGCGCGAATCTCTGTTCAGCCACTCCACGCCTGGCGCACGCCTACCTTGGCCTGCCGGCGGGTTTCTTCTGCCAAGGAAGACCCTGCGGGGCCAAAAGGCAGTAGGACGCCCTGTGGGCGTACGCTCATGTGGCAGCCGGACGTATATTACGTTGCCTTTTTATCAACGCCCGTTAACCTTGCCTAAACTACCCTTACCTGAGCCTAACCTACCCAGGTCTCGACTGACCCAACCGAACGTATCCCACTCGAGTCACTGACCCGCTGCCCGACGACTCTCGAGGACGGGGTCCCTGGTCTCGGGACCGGAGGCTGTATTCGTTCGCCATAACCCTACGATACCCTTGTGCAGTGCCGCAAACCGCATTTCTATAAGACACTTAATTCTCGAGTTTCATCGGTCGTTGTGTGCTCCTCGAGGCCGGGGTCCCTAGTCTCGAGACCAGTGGCTGTACTCGTTTACAGTCCCCCGTGTCTTATGCCCTCTGCAGAAACGCAAAGCTCATCTCTCTAAAACGCATCGCTTACTTGGTTCTCGAGTTATGTTTTTGCAATGTGGCTCTCGAGGACGGGGCGCATGGCCGCGAGAGCGGTAGGCGTGGTGTGGTGCCCTTGTTTCCAATTGCCGTGGCCCGCAAAGTCCAACGTCAAAAACCGCAAGTCAGTACCTCCAACCGTTGGAAAGATAGAAGTTGGCTCTCGAGCACGGGATGCGTGGTCTGGAGAGAAGTCGTCCGAGTGGGACGGGACGCCCTTTTTTTCCTTTGCCGCGGCCCGCCAATGCCGACGTCGAAAACCGCACCACGCTAGACCGTGCCGTCTAAAAGATGGAGAGTAGCTCTCGAGGACGGGGTGCGTGGTCTCGAGCCCGGTGTCATTGCCTAACGATCGTAATGATGGCCCAACCGCTATAATGGCCAGCGCCGCAAACCTCTCTAGGTGGCCCGGTTCTCCAGATATTCTCAAAAGTTTGCTTCAAATGGACGCCATCTTGGATCTCGAGCACGAGGGAGCGAGGAGGGGGTTACTTTGCACGTGCCTGTATTCCTTTTCCCATTTCACGGAGGGTTGGTTCTATAGCAAATTTTGATAGGGACCACCGTTTGGCCGTGGTAGGGGATAGTTGAGGACCGCGCCCGGGGGGGGGGGGGGGGGGGGCTGTAAACGAGTACAGCCACTGGTCTCGAGAATAGGGACCCCGTCCTCGAGGAGCACACAAAGGGTATCGTAGGGGTATGGCGAACGAATACAGCCTCCGGTCCCGAGACCAGGGACCCCGTCCTCGAGAGTCGTCGGGCAGCGGATCAGTGACTCGAGTGGGATACGTTCCGTTAGGTTAGTAGAGACCTGGGTAGGTTAGGCTCAGTTAGGTAAGGGTAGTTTAGGCAAGGTTAATGGGCGTTGATGACATAAAGGCAACGTAATATGCGTCCGGCTGCCACATGAGCGTACGCCCACAGGGCGTCCTACTGACTTTTTGGCCCCGCAGGGTCTTCCTTTGCAGAAGACAGCCGCCGGCAGGCCAAGGTAGGCGTGCGCCGGGCGTGGGGTGGTGGAACTGAGATTCGCGCTGAGCGAAGCCTGCTACGCCCCGACGCGATCTGGCGTACGCCTACCTTGTTTTACAAACGCACGTCAGTGGGCGAGTTTGAGTCGACCCGAAAGGTTTCTATCGCGGTCGCGCCCCCGATAGCCGTCGGATCGCTAGGACAGCCTAGTCCTGTCGGGCCCGATCGTACCGCCCGAAGCGCCTCCCTTCCCCCCCCCCCCCCCCCCGATCCGTCCACCTGTCTGTCGCGTCAACCGTCTCGCGCCTCGTACCGTTCGACCCATTTGACGCAACATGTCGCAAAGGAGTGGCTCCGGTGCGCTCTGGGACCTGGAAGTGCGACTCATTCGGGAAGTGGAGAAGAGGCCGGCGATATGGGACGCCAGCAACGCTCTGCACCGCAACTCCGGCGTGGTCGGCCAAAAGTGGCTGGAAACTGCGGTGCTGCTAAACCAAGATGGTGAGTACATGTTTGGGAGTGGTGGCGGGGTTGAAATGTCACTGTCCATCGCGGACCTCGGTTTGAGCGACGTTTTTCTCTTTTCAGCGCAAACCTGCAGGAAATATTTTAATGCCTTGCGGGCAAACAATACGCAGAACAAGGGCAAGAGCGGAATGGGCACGCAGGAGGTGTCCACCTACTAGTACGCCGCGCACCTCGCCTTCATTGACAAGGGGCTCGGTCAGGAGGACACCGTGTCGGCCGGGGCGCGTCGGCGGTCCTCGTCTGACACCCTGTCAATTGGCGTAAGTGTAAACCCGCAGCAATTTTTTTCTTCTAATTTTACTCTGAAACTGTATTTGACTGTGGCCCGCCTTGTTAATACAGGACGTATTCATTAACTTCCGCTTTGATTCGCAGGTGGAAGCGCGGGTGCTGTACGAGGCGGTGAAGATGCCCATCATGGTGAAGGACGCGGCGGGCGGTTTGCAGGAGCTGGGTGCTGCTCCGCTCCAGGCGCTCCAGGAAGAGGCTCCGATCTCAAAGAGTTCGAGAGAATGAGAGTTTTTGGCTGCAAGGCTTGGAAGTATGTGGAAAATATTAAAGGGAGAAAGATAAAGGCAGGAGCCATTGAGTGCTGTGTGCTTGGTTACCCACAGGATAGAAGGGGATATAGATTATGGGACATGGAAAATAAATGTGCGGTACTGTCAAGGGATGTTAAATTCCAAGAAAATATTTTCCCATTTAAGGATGTGAGAGCATCAAAACCCACTGTAGAGATAGTGCAAAGTGAAAGTGAAAATAGCAAGGGTGAGATAGAACCTGATGATGCTGTAAATGATGGAGATCAGGAACAGGGGGAAGTTACAGAAAATGATGAACAAAGGAATAATGATGAGGAACAAGTAGGAAATGTTAATCACGAAGAGAATTGTAGTTCCCCAACTTCGCAGATCTACAAGAATTAAAAGGCATACTGAGTGCATTAATTGTAAGTCTGCTGTGTTTGGCTCATCCTGTGATATATGTGATCCTGAAACTGTAGAGCAAGCTATGCAAAGTCCGCATAAAAATGAGTGGACTAAAGCCATAGAAGAAGAAATGTCAAATCATTTAAAATATCACACATGGGTCTTAGTAAAAAAGCCAGTGGATTGCAAAATAACTGAAGTTAAATGGGTTTTTAGGACCAAAAGGGATGCAAATGGGAAAATAGAGAAATATGAGAGCGCTTGGTAGCCCAAGGATATAATCAAGTAGGAAATGAGACCTATAGCCCTGTAGTTAATAGGAAGATTATTAGACTTATGTGCGCTTTAAGTGTTGAGAAGGAATGGAGTTGTTGGCTGAGCGAAAGTGAAGCCCTTACCCGACTAGGCCAAAAATGTTTTGTCTGTCTGTCTGTTAGTTTGTCCGCGCGATATCTCGAGAACGGTTTGACATAGAGAGCTCAAATTTAGACCACATCTTTCTTGCATTATACCAGAGGCAACCTCCCCTCAGGGGCACCGTAGCTCAAGCGGTTTATTAGATAATTTGCACATGTGCACACTAAGTTCTTCTGTGCAAGGTAGGCGTACGCCAGACCGCGTCGTGGCGTCACAGGCTTCGCTCATCGCGAATCACTGTTCCGCCACTCCACGCCTGGCGCACGCCTACCTTGGCCTGCCGGCGGCTGTCACCTGACCACTACGACCCTGCGGGGCCAATCAGTCAGTAGGACGCCCTGCGGGCGTCACTCTCTCCGCACGGTCGGAACCACGCTCATTTTCCGGCTTCCAAACGTATCTTACATCATCCTTCCGTTATCAATGACGCTCGACCAGCCCTATCCTACCCTTACCTGCCTGAACCTTACCTACCCAGGCCCCCACTAACCTAACCTACCCGAGCGTGATCCACTCGAGTCACTGGTTCGGCCCTTGACGCCAGGCGCATGGCGCGTACTGACCTCACCTAACTGGCGGATATTAAATTTTAGACCACTTGTGAAAATTATCTAAGAAACCGCTTGGGCTACGGTGCCCCTGAGAGGAGGTTGACTCTGGTATGATGCAAGAGAGATGTGGTCCAAATTTGAGCTTCCTACGTCAAACCGTTTTCGAGAAATCGCGCGGACAGACAAACAGAAAAAACATTTTTGACTTAGTCGGGTAAGGGCTTCGCTATCGCTCAGCCAACAATTTCGTCCAGAATTGCGTACGAATGTACGCATACGCAGCTTACGTGCTAATTTGTACTTACATTATGTACAATTTTGAAGATTTGTTCACAATTGCGTACAATATTGTGCAAAACAACGTACAAATTTGTACATAAGCTGCGTATGCACAAATTCGTGCGCACTTCTGCACAAAGTCGTACAGAAGCATTTAGCGTGTGGTCCAAAATTATAAATCCGCCGGCTAGGTAAAGGAAGTATGCGCCTGTCGTGGAGGAGCGGATTAGTGGCGCGAGTGGGTTACGCTCGGTTAGGTTAGTAGAGGTCAGGGTAGGTTAGGTTGAGGCAGGTAAGGGTAGGTCAGGACTGGTTGAGCGGCATTGATAAGAAAAGGCTGATGTACGATACGTTCGTAAGCCAGAGCGTGGTTGCGACCGTGCGGAAAGAGTGACGCCCGCAGGGCGTCCTACGGACTCACCCCGCAGGGTCCTTCTCGCCAAGTGGCAGCCGCCGGCAGGCCAAGGTGGGCGTGCGTCAGGCGTGGAGTGGCGGAACAGTGCGCGCACACTAAACTCTTATGGAGAATTTTCGTGCATAGGTATGGACATTTCTGTGCATGCAGAAGGTATGCATCATTTGTGCATAATTATGCATGATATTGTGCATAGTTATGCATAATTTGTCCACAATTATGCATTAAATTGTGCATAACGTTCTGTATGCACAAGAACGTCCATAACTTGTGCAGAAATACTGCATAAGAATTTACTGTGCGATGAGCGAAGCCTGTTACGCCACGACGCGGTCTGGCGTACGCCTAGTGATTAGCTGAGCGAAAGCGAAGCCCTTACCCGACAAGGTAGGCGTACGCCCGACCGCGTCGGGGCGTGACAGGCTTCGCTCATCGCGAATCACTGTTCCGCCACTCCACGCCTGGCGCACGCCTACCTTGGCATGCCGGCGGCTGCCACTTGCTGAGTAGGATCCTGCGGGGCAAGTCAGTAGAACGCCCTGCGGGCGTCACTCTCTCCGCACGGCCGCAACCATGCTCATGTTCTGCCTTCCGAACGTATCTTACATCAGCCTTTTCTTAACAATGCCGCTTAACCAGTCCTAACCTACCCTTACCTGCCCGAGCCTAGCCTACCCAGGCCCCTACTAACCTAACCGAGCGTAACCCACTCGCGTCACTGATCCGCCCCTCCACGACAGGCGCATGGCGCATACTGACTTTACCCAACCGGCGGATTTATAATTCTGGTCCACATGTGAAAATTATCTAAGAAACCGCTTGGGCTGCGGTGCCCCTGAGGGGAGGTTGACTCTGGTATGATGCAAGAAAGATGTGGTCCAAATATGAGCTTTCTACGTCTAACCGTTCTCGAGAAATCGCGCGGACAAACAGACAGACAGACAAAACATTTATGACCCAGTTGGCTGAGCGATATCGCTCAGACCGACTGGGTCAAAAATGTTTTATCTGTCTGTCTGTTTGTCCGCGCGATTTCTCGAGAACGGTTAGACGTAGAAAGCTCATATTTGGACCACATCTTTCTTGCATCATACCAGAGTCAACCTCTCCTCAGGCGCATCGTAGCTCAAGCGGTTTCTTAGATAATTTTCACATATGGTCCAAAATTATAAATCCGCCGGTTGGGTAAAGTCAGTATGCGCCTGTCGTGGAGGGGCGGATTAGTGACGCGAGTGGGTTACGCTCGGTTAGGTTGGGTTAGTAGAGGTCAGGGTAGGTAAGGTTCAGGCAGGTAAGGGTAGGTCAGGACTGGTTGAGAGGCACTGATAAGAATAGGCTGATTTACGATACGTTCGGAAGCCAGAACATGAGCGTGGTTGCGACCGTGCGGAAAGAGAGACGCCCGCAGGGCGTCCTACTGACCCGCCCCGCAGGGTCCTACTCGCCAAGTGCCAGCCGCCGGCAGGCCAAGGTAGGCGTGCGCCAGGCGTGGAGTGGCGGAACAGTGATTCGCGATGAGCGAAGCCTGTTGCGCCACGACGCGGTCTGTAAGATACCTGGGGAACAAGCAATCGAAGCGCAAAGTCTCGGTCTTTTTTTTTTTTGAACACACCGACATTTAGACCGAACCTTTATCTACTCCCTTACAACGTTTGAACTCGATACATCGAGCCGTTTGGCTGTGGCGATCGTTAGAAGTCAACTGAAAATCGGCCCGCAGAGGCCGAAAACAGCAGTGGTCCTCTTTCCTCTTAAGTGGCAGCCGCCGGCAGGCCAAGGTAGGCTTGCGCCAGGCGTGGAGTGGCGGAACAGTGATTCGCGATGAGCGAAGCCTGTTTCGCCACGACGCGGTCTGGCGTACGCCTACCTTGTGTATGTATGGACTAAGGCAGGCTGGACGTGATTGGAACAATCACTTACATAAAATACTCACTGACTTGAAATTGAAGGTCTGTTTCAGACAGGTGCCTTTATGTTCATGAAAATGGGAATTCGTTTCTTACTGTGTATGTTGATGATTTGTGTGTGTGGGGGGAGAGCTTGAACAAGTTAATTGTTTCATAAAACTATTGTCTCAAGTTTTAGACATTAGAAGCTTAGGTTCAATATGAAGTTTCATGTCAATTCACTTCTCTGAGTGTCAAGATGGTTCATTAAAACTGGATCAAGCTGGATATATTGATAAAATATTGTGTGAGTTTGAGATGGACACGTGTAAGAGTGTGAGGACACCATTACCGGTACCGTCTAAAAATAGTGTTGAGGCAAAGATGCAATCACCAATGTTAGATGTGACTAAATATAGGAGCGCTTTGGGGTCTTTACGACAAGTCTCATCAAATAGTCACCCTGATATTGCCTATGCAGTTTGTGAGTTGAGTCAACATAATGAAAACCCTTCTTGTGATCACGGGAATGATGTTAAACATTTTTTCAAATATTTGCAAGGAACCAAAGATTTTGTGCTGCATTATCGTAACACAAATGACTTTATGAAAGTGTATTGTGATGCAAGCTGGGCAAAAGACAGGTACAATCCCAAATCAGTGAGCGGGTTTGTCATAATACTTGCCGGAGCAGCAGTGATATGGAAGAGTCGTACACAGGATAGGGACGCATTAAATAATAATGAGGCAGAGGTAGTGGCCATGGTTGAAGTAGGGAAGGAAATGGTTTGGATGGAAGTCTTCCTTAATGATGTAGGTCAAAAGAGATATATGGGAAATCTACAAATAATTTTGTCAGAGGATACTTGTGGTATACATATTTCTAAAGGTAAAGGGGGTAACAGACAGAACCCGTCATTGTGTTCAAGAATCACACACTTATCAGAGTGCTGTAGAAAAGGGTTTTGTACTGTATAAATACACCAAAAGTGGAGATAATGTATCTGATGTTTTGACTAAAATATTGGGAGGACCAGAAACTGCCAGATTCGCAAAACTTATGGGACTTGTGTCACAATAATGTAAATATCAGTATAATTGTTCTGTTCTTAGTTTAGTCATATTGTGTACCAATTGTTTGTACCATTCAATTATTTTATTTTTGTTTTATGTGTACCCTATGCAAGTAAAGCTTTATGTTTTGTTTTAATTAATGTTTGCTTGCAGCAATTTTTTCAACGTGGGGGAAGTGTCGAAGTATGTGCCGTTTTCAAAAAAGTGCTCTTAATTTCTCATACTTTGTGTAAACCCCATGTTACCCCTAGTAGATGTACACATCCGGTTCCCTACCCGAGCCAGTTCTGTGACAGACGCTCGCCACTACGGACGCGTATGTGACTGTGTTGTAAACTACGAGTTACAAAGAGTTCTGTTGCGAAGTGAGCATCCCTTATATTTCATTCTGCCCCACCACATGAAATCCCTATAATCCGTACATGAAATTGACTTTTTTTGCACTCTACTGTGTAGCAGTTCTGCTTCCCTAAAATACTTGGAACTAAAACTGCAACATCTGAGTGCGGTGAGTAAATGATTTTTCGGTTTGGTTTAAAATAAGATTTATTGAAACCAACAACAAGAATACAATTTAACTGAAACATGAGCTCAACGAGAAATGTTCACAAGGATAAGGCCACAGCCCAGGTGGTAGCATTGCAACAATCACTCCTTCGAAAAAGAAAAGTTCGAGTAGAGATTCTTTACAGTCAATGCCTTTGCGGGAGCGGTAATGTATTACCGAATCTACAGTTTTCGTCCGATCAACCTGCGGAAGCTTTAGAAATCAATCTTGTGAGCCAAGGAACCGGGCCAACCCCAGAAAAACGGCGAAATATGGATTCTCGAATGAGCTATTTTACTGGAAAGAAGAAGAGGAGTCTCCAAGCAGCTCTTAGCAGAACTGAAAATTTAATTCAATTTAATTCAATCTTATTTTAGGTGATGAGAACAAGCTTTGAATGCACATTGGTTTACCGGAGAGTAAATTTATGCTGGGATAATATTATACTGTACCAGGTCTGTAGTTCGTGTATCTGAAAAAACTCTCTTGCTCAGGGTGGAACATTTGTCTGTGACAGATGTATAGCAATCTCTCATTAGTTTGATTTAACTTTGACATCAACATGCTTTTAAAGCGTAACTAATTTCTATTTCTTTATGTTGCAGGACACATCAATTGTTGATTCTTTAGCATAGGCATGCCATATGCCCTTTTATCTGAAATCTTTATTGTCAGGCATCTGTAGTTGTAAATGTGAGTTGCTACTCAACATCATATGAATATCATCTTATGCAAATGTGTATTGGGACTGATATATCATCTGAACATGTTATATGTAGCACTAATAACTTTTTGCTCTTTCCAGACACTTCAACCTGTGCCATCATCAGTAGGCAATCAACATAATGTATCAATCTTCATGTATACACAGTGCCATCTAGGGAAGAAACTTGCGTAAATCGTAGACCGTTATTATCCAGTAATGTCAGCACTGCATCCCCGCCAAAGCGCTCAGTCTATCCCTGTTCAAAATTTTAAATTGATAGTGCCTATTGATACAACTCACATTCACGTGCAACAGTTTTGTTCTTTGTCCCGTATTTGCTCCGTTTATAGAATATAAAGTATTGATGTTATTTTGAAAACTTTGACCTCATGTAACTTCTTTAAATTTAGCTCATATATCCGCGACTGTAGTATCGTCAACCGTTTCCTCAAATAATAAGGAGACGTTTCAGTATTATCTTAGCTTAACAAATTTGTATTAATTTTTTACCTGTTAAAGAGATGCTCTAGACTTGATCAAATGTCTATATGCGACTACATTTTGCCTTCTTGCTACTTACGTATTTTCTTTCCCTTGATCAGTGATGCTTATTCTTACATTGGCTGATCCTGACTTTATTTGGCTGTGAAGGATTCAATGCAATATGTGTTGGTGATGCTTATTTATGATTTATCTTTCCTCTGCTAAATTTAAAACAGGTAAAGATTCCAATAAATGAACTTAAATGCCTGTACCCAACACAAACTATTTTTCTTTGTATTTATAAAATACCCTTTTTCCTCGTGATTAAACCTATTTCATATCTTAATAAAAACACTTCAACACTGGTATGGACATTGAGCTTTGTATGCCCGCCCGGTTTTTATAAAACAAGTGTGACAGTTTTCAATCTCAATTTTTTGGGCAGGATGGGGAAAAGTCCAGGCAATAGTGAAGGAGAGGGGTAGGACGGGGGGAGACGAATGGTGGCGGTGGCGTTGAAAAAAGCCCCCCCCCCCCCCCCCTAACATACCCTACCTTTGTGTACGTGCAGTACCACGCAGGCATTGGGACCTACCCCACCCAAACCCCTGCGTGTGTGGTTCTGTCCTCTATGTCCCGACACGAACGTCGCGTTGGAGACCGTTAGCGAGACGGCCCCTGACCCCACCAAAGTAACCCACGTTCAGATTTTACGTAACACGCAGACCAAATCGTTTCTCTGAAGCTCCATGCATCCCTCACGCACGAAACAAAAGTGTGGAAGGGAGAGGACGTTCCTAAAATAACTAACGCACCGCTGACGACAGTCGTATGCGGGGAACCTTCATTCGATTCAAGGAGGTGGCCTGCCAGTATTGTCTCTGAACTGTTAAATAGCGATTCGGGGAGGGGCACATAAATACAAAGTGAGCAACTGGACCGTGATTTATAACTCTTCAGTGCTCTTCCCCTCCTATCTTAATCGTTACCAGTTTTACCTCCGATTATCTAACCGTGACGAGCGCCTCGTACATAGGCAAGTGCACGCGTGGATGTATTGCGGACTAGCCTATCCCCACCATAGCAGGCGCCACAGACAAACATCGCCCATCACGATCAGCTTTTATTTTATGTTAAGTATTAAATGCCATCTACGCTTTGCTCGCTACATTACGCGCCGCTCATCGGAGCGTACCCCTAGTACTTCATTTGCACGCTTTAAAAGAATGTTTAGTGGCGGACTCTCCCCGCCACTTCCCTGGGTCCGACGGTTGGCTCCGGCCCTTTCCCTATCGTACAAAGAGGGGCCCTGTTCCGAAGATTCGTAGGGGCCCGAGAGTCGGCCCGTGGGCGTTTCTATGCGGTATGCCGTGCCGACGTACCCCAACTCCAGAACGGAAATAAGGAAATGGGGAGAGGTATCCTTCAATACTACTTAGTTTACCGGGGGTTGGGCCTTTGGCCCCCCTCGCCCCCCCCCCTTTAATACTAGTGATTTCAATCGTCTCATGGGTCCTAACTCAAACTCACACTATCGACGCATTAGTTTTAAAAGTAGAATGTAATTTTGGGTTTAGCTTAGAGTCATCCCCTCCATACACTTCAAGAAATACTTCTGGCATCGGCATCATACACATGTAGAAAGTGGGATAAAAACGTCAAAACGCAACCTAAAATAGTAGCTTTAATAAAGTTTATTCA
This sequence comes from Megalurothrips usitatus, assembly GCA_026979955.1. Classification (NCBI taxonomy): domain Eukaryota; kingdom Metazoa; phylum Arthropoda; class Insecta; order Thysanoptera; family Thripidae; genus Megalurothrips; species Megalurothrips usitatus. The sequence goes on from CM049596.1 coordinate 12,854,510, forward strand.
AGCAAAATCTTTACCATTACCACATGACCACAAATAAACCGGTCTGAACCAAAATGAAGTACGTTCCTTTGAGCAAACCCTTCCTGGTCATTTCAGGGAAGAAGCAGACCAGTTCCACCGACACCGAACTTCAAATCCCTGCCAGCTGCACAGCGTCTTTTCTTAAAGCAGGATGAAGTTTGGAGAAGATAATGTCCTTCTGCTGGCGCATGTGTGTAAGGGTCTCCTTTTCACATGGACTCACAGAAATAGAATCCAAACATTTGAATACCTCAACCGTTTCCTTCACTATGGCCTGAAAATGTTCAAAAGGAAAAGGAATTTGATAAACCAATCAAACTGAGCTGGCGGAGCCAAATGTTTAGATTTTTGAAGTAACTGTATCAAAGAGAAATGAAATTGTTAGTGACGTCGAGACTATGTGCTTTTGCACAATTTTTGCCCATAGCTGTGAAGAGATATAAACCTTTAATTTTTGTCCATAAATTATGAAGGTTTGTATCTGTACCGGATGTGTCCTGGCTAATATGCTGCAGTCGGATGGGTGGCCTACCCTTGACTCTGCAGGCGCTTCGGTGCTGGCGGCCGGCAGAGTCGAGGGTAGGCCACCCATCCGACTGCAGTATATGAGCTGGGACACCCGGTGATGGACAAAATTGTACAATAAACATTTTGCAAGGGGGAAAACCACTGGGTTCTGAGGTGTACACATTATTACCGATTACCAGTGATTACCAGGCTATACAATGAATAGCATTAATTATAATTCATGATTGACCATTTAGTGCGATTTGATGCATATTTGGTCTCCGGAGAAGACCAGGAATCACCAAAAACGTCTATTTTAAGATATGTTTACCTGTGATTACCGCACAAGGTGAACACGCGATTACCGAAGTGCCCCCCCCCCCCCGGACAATTGGCGTGTCATTTTCGGACGGCCCCCACAGAACAGCAGAACAGCCGCGCTCACCTTCCACTCGGCCTTGCGGGCGCTCAGCCGGCGCGGCTGCTGCGCGGCGAACAGGCCGATGCTGGAGATGCAGAGGACGGCCAGCTGGCGCAGCACGTCGGCGCGGTACTGGTTGACGCCGGGCCGCAGCACCTCCACGGCACGCAGCAAGTCGTGGCCGTGCTTAGAGACGACCCGCGCCTCGTCTGCAACAGGGCAGTCTCAATGACCTCGCGCCGCAACCAGTTTGTCCTCGACATTCGAAACAACTGCAGGGCAAATTCGCTCTCCAAATTGTTCTGGACACTCAAACACTTTTCGGGAAAATGGTTAAGACGAATATCTTCTTTCCATTCCCGATATTGCGCCGTCAAGGAAATGCGCCTCGCACGCTTGTGCCTAGCCTACAGAGCTCTCTAAACATACACACGCACAAGCGTCATGCACAATTCAGTCCGCACAAATGGTGTTTAGCTGACTGCAATCAACATACGCGGCAGAGAACGGCGCCTTCCCTCGACGCGGCTGACGTGGAACGCATGGTCATGTCTCAGCCGGCATCGTATTTAAGACGGTATTCCCCTGTAACCTAGACCGGAAATTGGAAGACAAGAATCAATAAAAGATGGGCGAGGGGCGTGGTCCGTTTAACACCTCCCCATTCGCCTTACGTTCTTCTTCTTCTTACTTCCGGTCTGGGATTCGGCGGAATACCCTATTCATCCAGCAACTTTGTTTTTGTCTACAAGAAGGTAGGAATGGAGTCTGGCTGGGCGCGAATTCGTCTCGAAATTCAGCTGTAAAAAAAAACTCACCATTGGTAGGGACCAGCCGTTGACATTTACCGCGAAATCTCATAACAATTCAAATACTGTAGGCACTTCCGAGGAGTCTCGGCAGCGGAACTGCATAATCAGAAATACTTCCAGAGAGGAAAGGAGAACAACAAGGGGTGGCATGATTCTGCGGTTCGTCAGCCTTGGTGCCCTTAGGCCCGCAGTGGAGATTCTACACTCAACCCAATCCACCTCTGGAATCGTTAATCTTGTGAATCCATTCCCAAGCCTAGTCAGAAATGCCCATCTTCCTGGTTCCAGATGGTGCGCTGGACCAGTTCGTTCGGGGCTCGCGAGCACGGCAAAATAAACCTGGCCGCAATCGACTCGGAAGATGCAAATAATCTTTAAACACAGTTAGAAAGGAATGTTCATTCCCATCATCCAATCATTACTTTATTAATATAAATCGTTATTTTAGATCAATCCTATCTAAACCTGAAAAGCGGGAAAATGGCCACATAGGATGTGACGAGCAGTCGTTATCTATAATATTTTTGCTCAGACGGATAGGAAAGCGTTTTGTTCCGGTTTGACGATGTGCGACCTTGCATTCGTCGTACGAATATGTCGTCGCGTGACAGATGAACGTCAGAAGGTGACGACATATTCAGGTGATTGGATAATCGTCTCACGAACAAATTTCTACAGAAATAGTCACTCTTTGAGAGCAACATTCTAATATTCTCCGGCCTCCGTCTCCTCCGCTGCTGATGCCGGCTGCCGACGCGGCCGCTCTCCTACCTAGTGACTTGGGGATGCGCAGCTTGAGGTTGACGATGTCGCCCTCCTCGCCGGTCCTGTCCGGGCACAGGATCTGCCGCTTGGCCCGCAGCACCAGGTGGTGCGTGGGGTGCAGGTGGCCGCTCGGGGGCAGCGCGTCCTCGATGAACTCCTCCCACTCCGCCACCGTGGTCGTGCCGGCCCGCACCAGGCCCCTGCACAACAGGCACGCGGCGCATCGCCATGACCAGTCTCTGTACACATTAACTGTCATGGGACAATTTTGTCCCATAAAATGTTTCGTTTCAAACATAACTGAGATACAATTTGCAGAATTAGGGGACACATTGCATCTCACATGTTACAATTTGTCCCACCTTTACGTTACAAATTGTCCCAATGTCATGTTTTGTTTAAAAACGTAACATTTCATTGGGCAAAATTGTCCCATAGACATTTAGAGTGTACACACGCAGCTGAAACCTACGCTCATCATAGGCAACAGTTCCAAACGGAGGCGGAGGCTCAGTGCAGCCCATACAATCATATTATGGCAACTTTGTAATGGAGGGCTTCCTCGGGATTTCAAGCCCAATAATGAAGTATCGTGCCGCTCATTAACAAATTCACTGTCTTCGCAAGTGGTGAGTACATCACGTCCCAGCTGCGATAAAATCCCATGTCAGCAGCAGCATTTTTCACAAATCACAGTTAACAATGATAAGTCCATCACACCCAGCCGCGATGAAGCTCCATCTGTGAAGACCATCGCAGCTAAGTTACGTTTAGTTGTGATGAAGCTCCAACTGAAATGATCATTGGAGCTGAGTGTGACTTATCACAATTGCTCTTAATCACGGATAAATGTATTGGATTCATCACACTTGCCATGACAGTGTTGGCGAATTACTCAAAAGAAATAAAATAAATAGGGAAACTATTTCACGAGAGCTCAATAAAGCAGGCAAGAAAGGGCCTGCTGCTTCATTTAAGTTGGGAAAAAAATGGTGCGACAAAGAAAATAACACCATCCTTTACATGCCAACAAGTGTGGCCCACCACAAAAAAAAAAATACACCAAAAATGCTGGTCTTGTCGTACTGGACATATACGTGCAGGGAATTTGTATCCACGTCCTTTGAAAACTAATTAAAAAGAGATGGAAGACAGGGATTCTTACCCACTTTCCAGGGGTGCGCTCTCAATTCCTGCACTGACCCCACACTCAGAAAAATGGATTCTTGATTTTAGTCTCAAATTGCATAGACTTTGATATAAGTAACATTTACTTGCGAAACCCAGTATATTCTACTTGGATCAAGTAAATTTTACTTAAGCCAGGTAAATTTTACTTGGCAAAACCAAGTATCAGTTAAATCGAGAATCTTTCTGGGCGCAGATCTCCCCGGGCTCACGCCGGTGCGCAAACCATCAAAGCAGAGTCTCGTCCGGCACCAACCTGAAGTACTCCTCCATCATGAGCACGCCGCCCGCACCCTGCGCCCCGTCCAGCGCGGCGCCGCCGAACAGGACGCGCCCGTCCTCCGTCTTGCCGCCGAACAGCTCCGACTCGCAGCCCAGCGCGTGGTGCAGCATGCCCGCCATCAGGGACTCGCCGTCGTTGGCCGAGATGGGGCCGCCGCAGCCGCAGCGCTCGCAGCGCCAGCGGGCGCCGTCCACCACCGTCACCAGGTGGCTGCAGTCCGTGTCTGCGCAGGGCGAGACCAAGGTCCAGCGACCACACATTTCCATTGACGCAACTTCCAGGATCGAGCCAAACTTAAAAGGTTGCATATGACGTGAAGTTTCGTTGATATTTTAGTGACCAATCTGTGAACCCAGTGAAGGTCCTCCAAACCCTCAATATCGGGTTTGATTCGTGGACATTAGTGGCGCCCAGAACAGGTCGTCGATCAATGAGACACGTGCTCCCAAAACACCAAAAACATCATAATCGACAAAAATTACAAGAACCATTTCTCATCCTGCCAATATGTGCCTCGGCCAGTTTCCATGCTTCATCACATGATAACGCTTTCAAAGGTACTAGAGCCCCCCTACCACCACCATAATTTGGAGTAGGTAATAAAGACTTCGAGGTTTCAAAGTTATAGGACGGCCGTTCACTAACTTGACCCATTTTTTCGAAAGTATCTGGCGAATGAAAAATTCCTAATCGTTTTCAAGACGAAAAGTAACTGAAAACGAATTTACATCCTGTGACCGCACGATTCCGAATCCCCGATCCCGTGGTGGACGTCCATCATTTTAACCCCCAAGGACCCGAACGTGTCCTCGGCGGGCGAACCACTCGACCCAAACGTGTACACAGATTTAGGGATCTTAAGGGCCTTTTCCGAACTGCGCCCCCTATTCGTTGAAATTTAGAACTTTTACGGCCGTTCACTGCAAATCGAAGTGTAGACCAACTCAACGCGCGAGGAAGCGCGGGCCACTGGGGTCGCTGGTCTGCACTTGGGTTGAAGAACCACCCGAGCGTAAGCCGGGGACCAAAGTGGGTCCACGCTCCCTTACGACATATTCGTGCGATTGGCTAATCGTTACAGAAATTCTCATGTGACGAACATACTAAATTACTGTATACAATTTTGTACATAATTACGTACATTTTTAAGCATCCATAATTATGTACGAATTCTTCCATCATTATGTATGAATTTGTATGCAAGGTTGTACCAATAGTCTTTGTACCTAAATATGGATGTGTAAAAAGGTACATAATAAACGTATGGATTCATGCGTCATTACGTACAAAATTGTACGCAAGCCGAATTTGTACATAATTATGTACGAAATTGTACGTAATTACGCACTAATTTGTACATAATGGCGCGTGTACAAACATGTTTATCCATAATTACGGACAAAAAAAATGTACACAACACGCTACTGTGAATTTTACAGTGCGAAGCCTCCGGTACTCACGCTCCCAGCAGCGGCAGGTCCAGGCGTCCAGGCGGAGGCCGGCCTGGCTGGGGTCCTCGCAGAGCGCGCAGCGGCATCGGAAGCCCCACTTGGCGGCCAGCAGCGTGCGGCGGCGGTGCGGCTCGCAGCCCATGGCGGGGTTTAGCGGGTCCCGGATGAAGGCCGTGGTGAGGCGGGCGCCGCGCGGCACGGCCGTGGCCGCCACCAGCATCATCTCCGTGCCGGCGCGCTGCGACGGGTAGCGGTACGAGTTGGGCACGCAGGCGTGGCCCACCAGCGACAGCCCGGGGAACACGCTGCCCACCTGGCGGGACACGGGACACTGACGTTACCGACGGGCCCACCACTCGAGACAACCAGTGAACGCTGCTCGACACAATCATCAACAACCAATTTTTTTAAAAAATTTTGTCCCACTTCGGGAGATATTGCACTGCGAAATTTGTTCGTCAAATGACGAGAATTTCTGTGACGATTCTCTTATCACCCGAATATGTCGTCACTTTACGACGACCATCCGTCGCGTGATGACACATTCGTATGACGAATAAATCGTGACATATTGTCTAACTGAAACAGAAAACAATTTCTTACCCGCCTGGGAAAAAATATTTAAGGTGACGACTTAGTCGACACATCGCCTGTAACGACGTTCTCGTTTTTCAAATTTAGCCAGAGGATTGTCGTAAATTGACAATAAATATTTCTATACAGTGTGTTAGTCCCGGAGTTCACGCAACCTATTTCAATTTTGATCCAAAGGTATCTTAAATTTGATTTGAAGTTAATTTAAATTTGTTTCAAATTTGATTCGAATTCTATTCCCTCACATTTGATTACAATTCCATTTTAGGGGATCCAAATTTCATTTCAATATCAATCAAGTTAAATTTAATTTCATTTAAATTTAATTCAAACTCAGTATAAAGTCGATTCAAATTTGGGTTGTTTGCATTTCCGTCGAGTGGAAAGGGTATTCACACTAAATTCTTCTGTACAATTTCGTCCAGAATTGCGTACGAATTTACGCATACGCAGCTTATGTACTAATTCATACTTAAATTATGTACAGTTTTGAAGATTTGTTCACAATTGCATACAATATTGTACATAACAACGTACGAATTGTACATAAGCTGCGTATGCACAAATTCGTGCGCACTTCTGCACAAAATTGTACAGAAGCATTTAGCGTGTAAGTTCTAGAGTCGGACCGCCCACATTCTCATACGTCGGCTTCGCTCTCCTGCGAGGCTGCCGCGCGACGTGGGCGGGGGCTCCACAGTGCTACTGTGCTCCGCTGTGAGGGTCGCTCTGTTGTGCGGACTCTCGGGTCCCGCGAATCGGTCTGGACTCTCAGCGCAGCGCGTCGTGCAGTCACCGTCTGAGCCCCTGGCCGCTGGACAACGAGGGCCTGCTTGCCAAGTCGCGCTGCGCGGGGCTGACATTCGCGACGGAAACGCAAGCAGCCTTTGCCGCCGGGAACTGATTTCTCGACAGCAGGTTTTTCGAGGTCCCGTGTTCGTCTGCAACTCGGCAGAAGCCAGGATTCGCCCACTGACGTCAACGACTCTCTTTCAGTTGACTGGCCCGAAGGTGATGAATTTTGAGGGTGTCCTGGTAGACAGACACAGGTGTTGGCGCCACCCGCGTCCGGGTGACTTTGAAATCTACTTAGGCACGGTCACGGTCATTCATGCGAAATACCACTGGCCTCAACACGCTGATTGGCTGTCGAGAATATTGTACATAACTACACACGCTAAACTACTGTGTACAATTTTGTACATAATTATGTACGTTTTGAAACATCCATAATTGCGTACCAATTTATCCATAATTATGTACGAATTCATCCATAATTATGTATGAATTTGTACGCAAGGGTGTACGAATAGTTTTTGTACATAATTATGGATGTGTAAAAACGTACATAGTAAACGTACGAATTCATACGTAATTATGTACAAAATTGTACACAAGCCGAATTTGTACATAATTATGTACGAAATTGTGCATAATTATGCAGTAATTTGTACATAATGGCTTGTGTACAAACATGTTTATCCATAATTACGTACAAAAAAATTGTACACAACACGTTACTGTGCATGATATTCTGTGCACTCAGAGCTTCTGTACGATTTCTTACTTTTATGTAAGAATTTTAATGTTAAATTTCTACAATCACAGTAACGTGTTGTGTACAATTTCTTTGTACGTAATTATGGATGAACATGTTGGTACACAAGCCATTTTGTACAAATTACTGCATAATTGCCCACAATTTCGTACATAATTATGTACAAATTCGGCTTGTGTACAATTTTGTACATAATAACGTACGAATTTATACGTCAACTATGCACGTTTTTACACATCCATAATTATGTACAAAAACTAGTCGTACACCCTTGCGTACAAATTCATACATAATTATGGATGAATTCGTACATATTTATGGATAAATTCGTACGCAATTATGGATGTTTAAAAACGTACATAATTATGTACAAAATTGTACACAGTAATATAGCGTGATAACCTATGTACAATTCACTTTGTACATATTGTGAGTGCGCATAAATGCACGTAGTGTACGTGCAAATTCTTTTGTATTTAAGTAAATTTTTTTACATAAGCCAAATTTGTGCATTACTGAGTAAACAAATGGTCGTAGGTACAGAAATTTTCATTCATAAGGCTTATGTACAGACGCAGTTTTACACACGTTATGAACTTAAAAATGTACATAAGCAATTACTGTGGCTATTCGTCCCCTCCTCTTGGCTATTATAGACAAGAGGCATTTGGGACAAAGCGACAGAGAGAGCAACAACCTCGTGTCATTTTCGCGTACTTGATCGCAAGGGTGTACGAAATTATTTGTACATAACTATGCACACTAAATGGCATGGGACTTTTTTTTGTCCCATTATTGTGGGACAATTTAATTGTAACATTCATGGGACAATTTAGTCCCATGGCACTGGTTGCAATTTTCATTTTGTCCCAAATTATGGGACCATCCTTGTCTTGTCCCAAATTATGGGACAATCTGATGGGACTCAGGGTAACTGTGGATGTATATTAGACACGGAATTGTCAGCGAACATCGGACGATTAAAGAACGACCGAACGACCGGGAAGAACGCCTGCGAACTCGGGGGTAGGCCAGCCCGCACGGCATGCGTGCATGTAGGAGTGCAGATTGCCTACCAGCTAGGCGCCAAGATTGACCAGAACACCAGGGAAGGTTTGCGATCAGGAGAGGAGGGAAGAAGTCTAACTAAATGTAGATATTATTTTATTGCCTAAGTATTAAATTTAAAATAACTATTCAAAGCATCCGTGCATTTTTCGATTTTAGCGGTGCTAGGTGGGTTTTGTACAGGGATAACCATTTTAATGAACAATATTTACTTTGTCCCATAAAGTTATACAAAATTGTCCCATATAAAAGATTCTAGATTGTAACAAGAGTAGTTTTGACAATTAGTACTACGTTCATGGGACAATTTGTAACATGAGATGTTTTGCGCAGAATCTCAACATGTCTTGGGACAAATTTGTAACAGTCTATGGGACAAAAAAACTCCCATGCCATTTAGTGTGTGGGTGTGTAAGAATGTACGCAATAAACGTACGACTTCATGCGTAATTATGTACAAAATTGTACACAAGAGTTCTGTACACAATTCTGTTCGAAATCGTACGCAACTGTGCATGAATTTGTACATAAAGGCTTCTGTACAAACATGATTGTCTATAAATATGTACAATAAAAATAGTACACAACACATTACCGTGCTCTCGTGACATTCAACAACCCTCCTGGCACGCATGGCAAACGCACTGAGTCCCTCCCTTTGCTTCCCCTAGTTTACCACTGAGTTTACCCCACTTTACTCCACACATGCGGATCGCTGCGTTGCGACAGGCCCCGTGACATTACAAGGCAGGGCTTACCAGGTAGAACTCATTGCCGCTGGCGGCCTCCATGCCGTGCAGCAGGGCGCAGGCCAGGCCCCGACACAGCTCCTCCTTGGAGAAGCACTTGACGGCGGCCACGTCCCGTAGCCACGCCGCGCTCTCGGCTAACGTCTCCTTAAAGTGGTCGTGGCCCTGGCGGACCGCTTCGCGGTACGCCCCCTGCGAGGCACGAGAGTAGAAAGACTGATACGCTCACGGCATAACATCGCTTCCGACATCGCCACTAATGTTTACCAAACTGCGATACGGAATCATACTGTAAGGAAATTAGTGATACGCCCGTGGAAGACGTGGGCCCGTTCACGCAGTTCGAAATACAGCTGATCAAAACATTCTCTCGATAGATGCTGATTTTACAATCACGGTCCCACGCTCACAATGCTGTGCAAATCACACAAGACTTGTAGACCACATAGCATTGTCACACACGCACGCGCATTCTCACAACATATGTTGCTTGGATATACGAGCTCTAATCGCGCATAGTGCTACAGTGCAAGTACACCGTGCCCCTAAATATGTCGTCACTTAACGACGTTCGTCCGTCCCGTAGCGACACATTCGTGTAGCGGATTAATCGCAACAATATCACTGAAATAGGATCCACATTAATTTAATTTTGCACACTTAATGTCATGGAACAGTTTTGTCCAAAGAAACGTTACGTTTTTAAACAAAACATAACTGAGAGAGAGAAAATTTGCAGCATAATTATGGGACAAATTGTATCTCGCATGCTACAATTTGTCCCATCTTTACGTCACAAATTGTCCCAATGTCGTGTTTTGTTTAAACATGTAACATTTCATCGGACAAAATTGTCCCACAGACATTTACAGCGTGGACACAAATATTCACGCTAAATTACTGTGTACAATTTTGTACATAATTATGTACGTTTTTGAACATCCATAATTGCGTACGAATTTATCCATAATTATGTACGAATTCATCCATAATTATGTATGAATTTGTACGCAAGGGTGTGCGAATAGTTTTTGTACATAATTATGGATGCGTAAAAACGTACATGGTAAACGTACGAATTCATACCTAATTATGTACAAAATTGTACACAAGCCGAATTTGTACATAATTATGTACGAAATTGTGCATAATTATGCAGTAATTTGTACATAATGGCTTGTGTACAAACATGTTTATCCATAATTACGTACAAAAAAATTGTACACAACACGTTACCGTGTTTCAGGTGACGACTCAAACATCTCTTCGGTTGTGGCGACTGACTATTTCCTGGTGAGTGGGTGTCGCTAAACATCTTGCCGGCGCAGCGCACTCACCGCGTCCCTGAGGGCGGCGCTCCTGTCGGGCATCTTGGCTGGCAGGCCGCGCAGCCGGGGTCCCACGACCGGCTCCTGGGACGCGAGGCAGACCCGCAGGGCCACCAGCGCGTTCATGCGGACCAAGCCCGGGGCGGCGGCCTGGCCTGCACAGAGTGGATGTACATTTAAAAAATCCTAATCTCTCTAAAACTGAGAATATTATTAAGCCTTATAACCAATTCATCTGCAAATGCGATCGTTCATTTACTCAGTCATGCATAAATTTGTCTTATTCAGTACTTTTAAGAACTATAAAAGAATGCGCACATAAAATACTTGTATATCTAAGAATTCGCACATTAGCTACATGCATTTCTGTGCACTCATAACTATGTACGAAGTTAGTTGTATATGTTACGGCTAATGTGCGGAGCCCTGCTACTCCAAAGATTGGCCGGCTTATGTTAGGAGTAACCGAGCGCGGGCGGCTGATGTCTTCTCACGGGGCCCACGTGCGACATTAGCCGGGTAATCTCAGCAGTAGCCGGCAAGCGCGTTCTGAGTTCAACATTAACCGCCGGCGACCGGCTAATGTTGAACTCGGGCAGGTGCGCGTGCAAGGTATACACTCTTCAAAAATGGTGAAAAATGGTCTCCGTGCGCTATAATTTATCTCTTGCGTGTGCAATAATCGCCGGTGCGTCGAACTCGCCGGTGAACTCCCCGGTCTACACGGCTAACTCCCCCGTCTGCTATATATTATGCACAGTAACGCGTTGTGTAATAATTTTGTTTTACATATTTAAGGACAAACTTGTTTGAACACAAGCCTTTATGAACAAAATTCATGCGTTATTACGGACGATTTCGAACACAATTGTGTACGAAACCGGCTTGCGTACAATTTTGTACATAATAACACAGTAATTTAGTGTGTACGAATTTGACGTGATTGTGCGAATATTCTTTCATACTATGTAAGAAGTCGTAAGCATAAGCAATGAGTGCACAGATTTTCATAGTTGACTGCATGACCACAATAGATAAATTCGTCCGCTGTTCATCAGTGTGTCGGGCCGGAAGGAGTTGCGCCCCAAAACAATTCCAGCGCCTATACCGCTGACTGGCTCTCGGGGCAGGAATTCTGACGTTAAGATTAGGTCAACGATTTTATGAACGTCAATATGGGAAAACATTCGGTACACGAAACAGCGATCTCCGTTCGATGATTCGAAATGTGAGACCGCGCGGCCGCGCCGACATTGTAGAGAAGACTCGCGCGAATGACTGTCACAAGCTGCGCCTGCGGCCGCGGGCCACGGGACGCCGAGCTCGGAAGCCAACGCGAGTATTAAAATTTACTGAAACGAAATTTAAACCTGATGGACAACTAAACTGACCCTCGTAATACGTCGATGTACATCACAATTTTGAAATTTTTTAAGAGTTATGAACATTTTGATGTTTGAGCCGACGACACATCGCATCCCTCCAACGTGCATAGCATTTAGCCCTCACAAGCCATGGCCGCGGCGCGGGGCGGGGCTGCGCGGGGCGGGGTCCGCTAACATGCGAACAATAGTTCTAGAAGGGAAAGCAGAGGGGAGAAACCGATGCGTTTTTGGACGAAATATCATGATTTGAATACTTTTACCTGATGCAATGCCATGGTGGCATGTGAAATAAAATTATTATTGATAGTTTTTAGTTTATACAGACACATCAATGGTAATGTAGAAACAGAAAAGAAAAAAATATAAGAAGAGGGGAGAAATGGAGGGTCGATTTTTCAGGCAGTTCAACCAACGTTTGAGTATGTGAAAAATTGTTTGTGTTTTGGGATATGTAAATTTAATGTTTTGTAAGGAAAAAGAACGTATTCGAGTTTCAAATCATGGAATGAATGGAGATATGAAGATGTAGGAAAATGAATTAATGAATTTTTTCAGGTGTTTGGCAGCTGTTAGGGGAGCGGATGTGCTAGTCAACAATGGTTCGGCGGAGGAATATAAAAATATTCCAGCGCCTAAACCGCTGAGTGGTCCTCGGGGGCCAGGATTTCCAATGTTCACAAGCTGCGGCGCCGGCCTGCGGGCCACGGGACGCCGAACTGGGAAGCCGAGGCAACAATAACAGAATATTAAAATTTATTGAAACGATATTTAAACGCGACACAACTAACCTTGGTAATGCATTGAGGCAAATCACAAATTTGCAAATTTTTAGGAGTCATGAACCTTCTGATATTTTAACCGACGACACCACATTTGGTTTTCACAAGACAATGACGGCCGCATGGCCGCGGCCAGCCGCGGCGCGCGGGGCCCGCGGGGCCTGCTAACTTGCCAACAATGGTTTCAGAAGGGAACGCAGAGAGGAGAAACTGATGTTTTTAGGCACGAAGTGAAACGGAGTTGCCTTATCGTCTGACCGGATTGGACTTTTTTTTCTTTTAAGCATTGCCCTTATGGCCCTCTAACAGAATTTTCTGAAACTATGCACATGGATGCAGGATACTTTTGCAGGGCACGCTGACGTGTTTTTACACTTTGAAAAAGCTTCCAAGTGGCCGAAAAATCGATTTAAAAGTCAGCTATCTCACTTCTTCTTATGGCGAAAGAAAGGGACACAACTATACGCGCCTCTATGGTCCACAGGCCCAATTGCTGTAGATCGATAACGAGGCAAAAAATCAAAAATCTGTCTGACAGAAATATCGAGGGTGACCGGGCAAGTACAGCGAACCAACTTTTAAAATTATAGAATGTAACAATTCGCGTAAAAACGCATTTGAAATTCAGCTATCTCACTCCACCCAATGGCAAAAGAAAGGGACAGAGCTACCCCTGCTCGGCTCGTCAGCTGGCTGCATCCGCTATTCCATCCTTTTCTAGACTACCACCAAATCTTCCGTCCTTCTTTTTTGTTGCGCAGCCCTTGCCGGGTACCCATTGTCGATGTGCCGAGCCGAGCCGGGGCCTGGCCGAGCCACGGCTACGAGAGCGGCGACTCAAGGCAGGCGGACCGTTTCGGTGGGACCCTACCCTCCCCTCTACCCTGGAGTACACACAACAAGCCAAGGGACCCGAGACTCAGAGCGAGGCGTGCATTGTCGGGCCGCCAGGCCAAGCCGGGCGGGGACAACACCTTGCAGGCCAGCGCTGGGCGGCCCGCGTATGAGAATAATGCGGTGCACTGACCGTTACTATAAAACTATAATTTTAAAACTGCCCCGTTCCATTACAAAACTAATACAAACCTTCAAATATCCTTTTTTAAAAAGCAAAATTAAATAAACTCATAAAACTTAAATAGGCGGTAACGTAACCAACCCAAACCCGTGCGAAACTCCGGGCCTACCAGTGTCTCACAGAGTGAGACAGTATCTACAAATCTACAAAATGCCCAATCATGTGCAAAACTTCGGGCCTACCAGTGTCCCACTTAGTGGGACAGTATTTTTTTATTATGATTTGAATACTTGTACCTGATGTAATTATAAGGTGGCATATGATATAAATATATTTTTGATAGTTTTTGGTTCATACAGATACAGTGATGGGTGGATATGGAGAAGTAAAAATGTGCAGAGGGGAGGGATGTAGAAGCTAGAGAGGCTTGAGAGTGGGAACCCCTTTTAATGTGAACTTTGAATTTTTGGATCTGAGCTAATAGGATTTTTTGAATGAGAGTTTGTAATTTATTTGATGAAAATATGTTATTTTAAAACTTATGCAATAGATATTAACGGTGAATGAAAGAAAAAAATTGAAACCTAGGGATAGTTAGAATGGGAAGCGAACTCAAAGGCTATGAGCGGCAACAATGGTTGGGAGGAGGAGAGAAGAAGCGTGAAAGTCGCTGCAAAGGGCTCCTCGCTCCGCTCGGACCCAAAAAGCGCCGATGCCGCGGCAAGGGGCACCTCGCTCCGCTCGGGCCCAAAAAATCGCATGCTGCGCCGACCTGCCCGGACAGAAATGTGCCGTGCCGCGCCGCAGCTCGCCGCAGCTCGCTCTGCGCAGACATGGTCCTGCCAGCAGCGGTTCCCCCCTCGTCCCTCCTAGAGAGCCTGTATCACACTGAATGGCTGTGTATAACTTTGTACATAACAACACACAATGTTAATGTACTTTTTGTGCACATTGTAATGTACAGATCTAAGCATACATTATAATGTACAGCACTGTCCATTTCAATGCACAAAGTTATACATTACGATGCACAATACTCGTGCATTTCCTTCACCGTACGTTTATTGTGCATGACAATGTACAAATTTATACCTTGTAATACGCAATATTGTACATTATGATGCATGCTCGGATCTGTATATTACAACGTACGAAATTGTAAATTGACATTAAGTGTGTACATGAAATTCTGTGCATTCATTGCTTATATACGATTTCTTACATATTTCGTAAGAATTTTAAAACACTTATGTTAATAAGATATGTACAATTCACTTTGTACATAGTTATGAGTGCAGAAAAATGCATGTAGTTTAAGTGCAAACACTTTAGTACTTGAGTACATAATCTTACATAGCCAAAATTGTAGATAACTGAGTAAATAAATCGTCGTTGTTACAGACAATTTTAATTCATAAGGCTTATGTACAGACACAGTTTTACACATTTTACGAACTTTAAGATGTACATAAGAAATTACTGTGAAAGGTACAGTAAGTACAGGCTCTCTAGTCCCTCCGCTTGACACTCACTCTTGCTGAGCTTGAACTGGGCCTGCTGGAAGGCGGCGCACTCGGCCTGGTGCTCGGGGCGCTCGCTGCACGCCCGGCGACACACCGGCCAGCCGCACCGCTCGCACTGGGCCACGGCGCCGGGGATCATCTCCGCGGCGCAGCCCACGCACATGCTGAAGCGCTGCAAAGGTGTTTCCATATCACGACTACCTTGATGAATGACAACTTTCAAGAACCTTGGACGTTTAAAGAGGTATTGCAAGCGCGGCACGGCTAGATCATAGGCTCGAAATTGACGCAGCGACGACGCTCTGAAGTTAGAGCCCCGCGCGCACTCTAAATGTCTAAGGACAATGTTGTCCTTGAGCTGGGGCCAGATTTGAGCACATCTAAATCTAGAGACAATTTTGCATCCGTAAACTACAAAATTGTTCTGAAGTAGATGGGATATGCACTCTAAATGTCTATAGCACAATTTTGTCCAATGAAATGTTATGTTTTTAAGCAGAACACGACATTTGGACAATTTGTAATGTAAAGGTGGGACTTATTGTAAGATGGAAGGTACAATCTGTCCCATAATTATGCCACAAATTGTATCTCAGTTGTGTTTTGATTAAAAACGAAACATTTCATTGGACAAAATTGTCCCATAACAATAAGTGTGTGGTCCCCAGATTTAGATGTGCTCAAATCTGGCCCCAGCTCAAGGACAAAAAGTTAGACAAAATGAATATATGTTCACAAATGAAATCATTTTTCATTCAACTTCAAAAGCCACACTCTAAATGTACATAGGACATTTTTGTCCAGTGAAAAGTTTCGTTTTTAAGCATAACACAAATTTGGGACAATTTGTAACATAAAGGTGGGACAAATTGTAACATTCGAGATAAAATCGAGAGGGCGTCCACTCGCGTAATAGTCGGGTCGCCCAGATGAGTCATTACGAGTAAGAGAATTTGGGCGAATAAGCCGTAAAATCATGCCAAAAACCTGTATTTTAGGGCGTAAAAGCAGCTAAGTAACAGCGTAATAGCACGTAATAGGATGTAGTTGGATCACATTTATTGAGAGTAGACGCCCCCTCGCATACAATATGTACCATAAATATGATGTAAATTGCATCTCAGCTCTTTTGCTTAGAAAGGCAACATTTCATGGGACATAATTGTCCCATGACATTCGGTGTGCACTTTGCTGGCTGTACAGAACTTGACACGCACCTCAACAATTTCTACAACTTTACTCGCCCTGTTGACTTTCACAAGACTGATGTACGTAATATTCAGGGATTATTACTGAATAGCCGGCCGTGTTCTACAATCAGGGAGTCCATATAAATTTTGTAAAATTGCAATGTGAAGTCGTTAATTAATGGAACCCGTACTATGAGGTGCCTGAGGTCCCTTAATGAACCCCCCTACATTTCCAGCAAAATCGAAGCAGGGGGAGGGACAGGGGGGTGCAGGGGGTGGCCGCCACACTGTAATCCCAAGTGACGTACATCACACTCCAGCTGTGATAAAATCCCATGTCAGCTGCAGTGTTTTCTACTAAGCACAGTTAACTGTGATGAGTTCATCAGACTTAGCTGCAATGAAGCACCATCTGTGATGTTCATTACAGGTAAGTGTGATGAAGCCAATACGTTTGGGTGTGATGAAGCTGCAACTGCAATGGTCATTGCAGTTCCAAGCGTAGTATTTCTGACTGATCACACTTGGTCTTCACCACAGCTACACGTACCGAATTCATCACGCTTGCGATGACGGTGACACTCACCACGTTGGCGTCCCTGGGGAAGTTCCACGACGTCGGGAAGGTGAGCAGCGGTGCCTCGCGGAGGATCACGGCGCCGGCGGGGATGTCCTTGGCGGCCACCAGGTGGCGGCCCAGCAGGGGGTCCTCGCGCACCTCCAGGAAGCCGCAGCCCAGCTTGTGGCGCGGCCAGTCCGCCGTCTGGTGATCCTTGCCGCAGTAGAAGTCGAGGCGGCAGCGGGCGCAGGCGCGGCCCTCCGCGCCGCACACGACGCACGCGCCGCGAGGGGGACCCGTGGCCGCTGCCGGCGACACGCGGAGTCATTAGGGGCTCAACAAAGGCTTACACTGTAGAGCACACTAAATGCCGTGAGACAATATCTTCCCCCGTAAAATTTCGTTTTAGGCAAAACATAACTGAGATACCATTTGTAGCATAATTATGGCATCTCGCGTGTTACAATTTGTCCCACCTTTACGTTACAATCTGTCCCAATGTCGTGTTTAGGTTAAAAACGAAACATTTCATTGGACAACATTGTCCCACGGACATTTAGAGCGAGGATCGTCGTTTTTAAACGCCTTTGATGAAAAACTGAATTAGTCAAGAAAACGTCGAGAAATTAAGACGGTTTTCAATGTGTGATATCATGTGGCGAGGCGTAGGTGCGCAGCTAAAATAACATCATCGTCGGGATGAGATTAAAAAAAAAACATATGGTTGCGCTTTTCAATACAATTCAGGCCACTTGCCCGCATTTCCTTGATGGTGGCCCGCAGATTTCTTATCCATGTCATTTATAAAACCGAAGATTTCGTTGTAAAAAATATTCGTGTAAAAGGGACGGCCTTCAGTTCCCAATTAACCAAACAATTTTCGTTTTTAAACGACTGAAATTTTTACAATGAATACCCTGTACGCATTCGGAAAAGCATTAGCAGCGTACGGTAAAAGTAGTGGAGACCGGCAACTTTTCCGCTTTACAGCCGATACAAACTGGCCCACCATATTGGGTCAAAAATGTTGTCCAAGTGTTTTGACCGTCTGCACGATTTCTCGAGAACGGTTGGTTAAGAGAGCTTAAATTTGGGTCATATCTTTCCTGCAACATGCCGGAGTCAACCTCACCTTAGAAACACCGCAGCCTGAAACGTTTCTTCAATAATTTTAACAAGTGGTCTTAAGTTTTACAGCCGCCGATTGGCCAAGGTAGATGTACACACACCGTCAGGAGGCGACCGCACATACCAAATGTCAATGTACAATTTTGTACATTGTAACGTACAGATCTGAGCATGCATAATAATGTACAATATTCTACGTTAAAATGTATAAATTTGTGCATTTTAATGCACAAGATTTTTCGAACCGTATATTGTAATGCACAATAAACGTGCGGTAGAGGAAATGCACAATTACTGTGCATTGTAATTTACAATATTGTCCATCATAATGTATGCTCAGATCAGTACATTACTATGTACAAAAAAAAGTACATTGACATTTAGTCTGCAGGGCTTCGTACTGACTGGTTGGCCTCGCGGGATTCCACCTGTCATATGATGGCAGGCAATGGCAGGTGCCCGCTAGGCGTTTAGTGGCAGAACGGTGATCCGCGATGAGCGAAGCCTGTTACGCCACGATGCAGCCTGGCGTACGCCTACATTGTCAAAGGCTCATCATTCTATAATCTGAAAGTGTTTGTCGTTTAAAAACCGCGAGCGGCAGCGATACAAAGCCGCACTTTAAAGGGACAGGAGGTGCATTCGCGTGCATTTGGGTAGGCAGCAGTCGGCAAGGGGAGAAAAAAATTACCTCTCCTGCTCCAGATATTGCGCATTTTTAAACAAACTTGAACAGGGTTCGCTCAAACGCGGCGTGCGCAACACGCAGTCGAAAATCTCTCGTAACCAGTGCCGCGCTCAGCTCGGACGCAAAGTCCGGCATACTTCCTTTAACAAAGGGTTGATAAATTAACACATAAAACCTTACGTACCTTGTTTGTCAGCCATGACTGAGCTGAGACCACGAGTCACGATTTCACGTTGACGGAACTAGAAAACAGACAAGAACGCGGTCAGCCAAATGGGGCGACGCTTTGGCGTACTCTCACAAGACCGTCACCGTCACCCTCAAGACACCGACCAGGCCGAAAACAACTGAAGCCGAATCGGGAAACGGTTCGGGCGAGAACGGCTTTCACAGAGAACCGAAACCCAAGGATAACCACCCTGCTGGGAGCAGACGATACGTCAAAATGTGTGCGCGTAATCAACGCACGATAAACATAACCCTGTGATTCATTGAAATTGTTGACCTGTCAAAACCGTGGCCCGTACGAAGCAATAGAAAATGCACACTAAATGTCAATGAACTAGTATTTTGTATATTGTAATGTATAGATCTGAGCATGCAATATTCTTGTAAAATGTATAAATTTGTACATTGTAATGCACAATATTTTGCAAACTGTACATTGTAATGTACAATAAACGTACGGCAAAGGAAATACACAATTAATGTGCATTGAAATGTATAATATTGTACATCATAAAGTATGCCCAGATCAGTACATTACAATCTTCAAAAAAAAGTACATTAACATTGAGTGTGTAGGTGACGGAACGGCTATCTTGGCTTGCATTAAAAGAAACCAAATTAAAAAGGTTGAAAAGGGTACATAGATACGTCAATACAAAAGAATAGCCCGTCGACAAAAGCGGTTTGGGAAAGTAGTTGAAAAGTGACTGAGCAACAAATGCCAGGCCAGGACACTCACAACGCTCGCAGATGGGTTAGGACGGAGTAATGGGTGCGTCCACGCAGTGTCGTGGGCTCCGGCCGGGGAGGGGGATAGGAATGCACGATACGTATCAATATTATCGAGATATCGTTATTTTCTCCCGATATTTCGATATCGGTATATCGATATGGTTTGCAAGCCGATATGCCGATATATCGATATTTTTAATCGATATGTCGAGCGATATTTGAAGAGAATATGTAAGATATTTTTAGAGATTATTTAAGATATTTGTAGATATCAGCCGCGCTTCCGCTGTCCATATAAAAATGGCCTCGCACACAGTAACTTTTGTACCGCCAAACTACATAGTACATCCTCTGCAATTGCTTTTGGTCAGGTCGTACCTTGTTTCCGAATGTCTTGTTTTTATCGCAATTTCACCTATACCGTTTTAAGATTTGGTGTATTGCGTCAAACACCTCTACTTATTTTGAACAATACGTTGTTTTGTCCACTTTCTGTAACAGTTTCTCGGTACTGTTCGAAAATATCGATATATCGCAAATATCGATATATTTGTCCGAAAATATCGATATGTCGCAAATATCGATATATTTGTCCGATATTATCGATATTTTATCGCAATTATATTATCGATATCGATAATACCGATATTTTTTATTCGATGCGATGTGCATCCCTAGAGGGGGACGGGGGGGGGGGGGGGGGAGTCGGGCGGTTGGCAAGGTATAACCACCGACAGCGGAGGTCAACCGAAAGCACACTGTCGGAAACAGACCGCGTCGTGGCGTAGCAGACTTCGCTCATCGCGAATCACTGTTCCGCCACTCCACGCCTGCCTACCTTGGCCTGCCGGCGGTTGTCTTCTGGCGAGTAAGACCCTGCGGGGCTAATAAGTCAGTCGGACGCCCTGCGGGCGTCGCTGTTTCCGTCCGGTCACAGCTACGCCCATTAGGGTGTTTCATGATGTTGAAATTGACCGCCACGGGTGGTTCTACTGAAAGATCATGGTCTAAAACGAAGCTGTGCCGATTTTGAGCGAGATCGGATGACGTTTAGTGGAGGCGCATCGAGCTTTTAGATTTTCAGATCGAGCGCCAAATCCATGCGCAGTGCCTCACGGCAAGCCGTCCTGCGCGGGCCTGGGCCACCTGGCCGACGCAAAAACCATCTACGGGTGTTGGCTAAGGTTTATAGTAACCGCCTAGACAATTTTTCGACCGACCGAGTCCAACACCTCCAAGGTTAGGTTAGGCAAAGTTTATTTTTAGCCCTACGGCCGAACGGCACGCGCTAGCAGAGCAAAATAACTTGCCCGCCATACTAGGACGGACGGGGTATCTGCTCGAAAACGAGCGGTCGAGGTACCGCACCTCCGTCCCCGCGAAAACGCGACTCGCGTCTCGCGGCGCGCGGGCGCTCCGTTTGAATGCAGCGGCGGGACGGCGCTGGCAGAGCCGTGCCGTGCCGAGCCGCGCCGCTCCTGCTTGATGCGCTCAGGGCGGGCTGCGCGCCGCGCGCGCGCGATTCAAACCGGGCGCTGCGTTCGACACGACGTCTGGCCACTGACGAGACCATCCCATTGACCGACTAGCGAATGCGACATGCGGAAAGCGCCCAGGCGCGGCTCGCCCGGCCCGCCTGGCCCGGCCCGACTGACGGCGCTGTGTCTGTGTCGGTGTTGGCGGCGCCAGGCGGCTTCCTGTTTGTTGTCGGTCGTTCGGACGGCGGCATTCGTCATGGCGGACAACGACGACGCCTCTTTCATGCGAGTTGTGTCGTATAGAATTGCTAAATTTGAGGGCCAGGGAAATGCATGGCCTAAAAATATTGATGTCCTTCGTGTGCTATTATTTAAGATTAATGATTTAACGCTGACCCTGGTCAAAAGTGTGAGAGAGACGGCCGTTTACATCCAGGCATTTTGCACGTCCAAGGGACATGCCTGTTTAGGCATTGTCGCCTGTGTGCAGCGAGTGCGAAATCTGTACGCCACGTACGACGGGCTGCGCAAGAGTTGGAGACGCGGCGGGGCTGCGCACGAAAAGGCAATGGCCAAGTTCAGGGTGGAACTGGAAAAGGGCGTGGACGTACGAAAATCGGGAGGCGCGTCTCCATGCCGGAGCCAGAAGAGGATGGCGGATTTCATTGTCGATGGTGACGGAAAACAGCGGAAGTTTGGTGCCATAGTCAAGAAAGAAAGAAATCCAGAACCAGGTCAGAATTAATTTATACATTTTAAAAAATTTGCAGATGTGTGTGTGTGTGTTGTGGGGTAGGGGCGGGGGGTGGGGACACAGAATTGCATCCCGGATAGGTTTTCTTTGCCTGTCTACACGGCTGCCTACCACTCAGGCGCCTGGGGGGATTGGGGGGGGGGGGGGGGGGAGATCGGCCTCTAGAGCCTGGTGAGGAGGGGAAGAGGGGGCGGGGAATGATTATGGAATACACTTTTACTCCTACTTGCACGCACGACAGTACTGTAAAATATTTTTTTTCCAGAAATAATTGTTGAATCGGATTTTGAAAGTGGGAGTGACGGCGGCGACATTGGGGGTGACGAGGAGTATTTCCCTCACCAAATATGTGGAACCTTGGAGGAAAATCTAGACCGGGCTTCGGTGTCCGTCGGCGACGCTGCGCGTATAGCTGTGACCGCGACGTCAGCGCCAGGTCCGCGCCTCAGCCCCACATCGTTGTACCGGCGGAGGGCAGTGCGCCGCGATGAGCAGGCCACTGCAATTCGCGCGCAGTTTCAGCCAAAAGTGCCTCTCACGGTGCACTGGGATGGCATCAAGGTGCCCCCTCTGGTTGGAAAAACGAAGGATGTCGAGCGGCTTCCAGTTTGTGTGACTGGTCAGGGCGTGGAGCAATTTTTAGGAGCGGGTGTAATTGCTCACGGCACTGGCCAGGCCCAAGCCGATGAAGTTATGCGGCAAATGGAGGATTGGGGTTGTGTGGAGGCGGTATGTGCCCGCTGCTCCGACACAACACGGTCCAATACAGGTCGGAACATGGGTGCCGCAGTACTTATCCAGAGGGCGATTAAGAGAAACCTCCTGTACCTGGCTTGCCGGCACCATGTCTTGGAGCTCGTCCCCAAAACTCTTTTTGACAAACTGATAGAGAGTTCAAGCAGCCCTGATCTTGGGGCTTTATGTAAAAAATTCGCAGAAAAGTGGCCCGAAATAGACAAAACCAAATTTCGGGCAGGTACTGTAGACTTGCTGCTGAGTAAGACTCTCACTGCTCAAAAAGTCCAGGAAATCCTCACTTTTGCAACATCTACTCTACAGGTTTGTTGCATAATTAAATATACGCCCGTCGGCCCTTTTGTCTATAAGCATTAAAAATGAAAATTTTTGTTCCAGAAATCGCAGATCCGTGAGGACTACGAATACTTGCTCGAGCTGACGATTTTGTTCGTTGGTGGCATTCCAAAGAACGGGGTCCGTTTCCGGCCACCCATAGCCCAAACATCATCCAGATTTATGGGAAGAATTATCTATTTGCTGTCAATTTATATGTTTGGATCGACAGGTATGGTATTGAAATCGCTACTATGATTTTAATAAAAATCACTTTAACGTGAAACATATATTTTTTTTTGGCCAGTTTCAGTTGGGCAAAGCGGTGCTTGACAACATTTGCCGAGTCTGTGGTTTCTTAGTCGCCCACTACGTAGAGCCGTGGTTTACAGCAACAGACCCTGTCGCCGCTCCTCGGCAAGATCTTATGTTCTTACAAAACATTTTGACGTACCATGACGCTGCAATTTCAAAAATATTGGGGGACGTGATTTTAAACCATTTTTGGTATTTTGGGGAGCAAAATGTGGCTCTTGCTTTTTTTGACCCTAAAGTTTCTCTTGAAACAAAACGAAAGATGGTGTCAGCATTGGAAGGAGAGAAAAAAAAGATGACATATCTAGATACATTTTGCCAAAAAACTGCAAATTAGCAATGCTAAAATCTGTATCGCTGGACTTCTTTGTGACGGCAGGAACCAAAGAGTTTTTTGAAATATTGAAGCTAAGCCCTGATTTTCTCAAGATTGACCCGGTTCTGTGGGAGAGTGACCCCTCTTTTAAAAAGGCCATACTGTGCGCGGGCGCACTCCACGTCGTCAACGATGTGGCTGAGTGGGGAGTAGCTCTCGTCAAAAGCTATAATTGCAAAGTCACAAAAAATGAAGGCAGCTTTCAAAATCTGTTACTGGTAAACCATTTTGTTATTAATGTCACACTAGCGCATTGTCGATATTTTTTTTTAACCCTTCTTGCATTGCAGGTCTCGCAGAAATTGAGAAGTCAAAAAGTCAAGAAATAAAAGTAAATAATAAAGAAGAAGTAAATAGGAATTATTTCCTTACAATAAATTGTTTAATTTAAAAAAATCAAAGAATAAATGTTTTGTTCATAGCGTAAATTTGTGTCCATGCGAATCAATCCCCATAACTATAAACACGCGCATTCTGATATCCCTGGTCTCAGGCGCAGAAAGCGAGCGGTTTGAATCGCGCGCGCGCGGCGCGCAGCCCGCCCTGAGCGCATCAAGCATGTGACCAAAGCAAAGAAGGACCAGCAAGGCGGGCGCCCGTGATTTTGCAGGGGTTCCGTTTTACTCGTACTGTTAAGCGATGCAATCACCATTCGAAGTAAAAGTGGGACGAAATTAAAGCTAATGAATCCATCTTGACGTTCATCCATACCCATTAAGGTTTCTAAATTGATACATTTGAAAACATTCTGCCAAAAATTGAGGGTCTCTCGCGTGACCATGCGGTGCAGGAGCTCAGGGCCAGGGGGGGTGAGGGCCGAGGAGTGCGGGGACCGCGGGCGCTGGTCTGCTGCGCAGCTGCAGCAGGAGGAAGCAGACGACACAGTCACCGCCGGAGTGCTTATGACTGAATTTATTTCAAAATCTTGTATTCCCAGTGTACTTGTACGTGTAGCAATATGTTTAAAGTATTCCTTAATTATTGGGCTTTTGGTCGCTTCCCAAACGTGAGATGTATACGGCGTATTGGCAGAGGAGTGGGAGTAATGAGTGTGTCGGGTAGGAGTCTGATCGCAGCCGGTAATACGCGCAAAGCGATTCTAATAAACTGGATAAAGCTTCAGTTGTTATACTTGTGCATGTCAAAATTTATTTGAAATTTCCACCCATATGCGTCGGCTACGCGTGCGAAAACGAACGCGCTTTTCCAAGAAATGTTGGATGGTAACCAGAGTCAGTGCTCTAACCTAACACGTCGCCGACTCCCGCGCGCTGCCGCGCCGATCCCGAGGCGGCCGCCCCCTCCTCCCCCCACACCATAACCACCACCCCTCTTGCCATACTCTCTTGCCCCCACCACCCCCGGCAGCACGGCGAACGTTCTACAGTGGCGCTGGCGGTGAGCTCCTGCATCGCATGGTCACGCCCGGGGCTGGCCTTTCTGGTCCTTCTTTGCTTTCGTCACATGCATCAAGCAGGAGCGGCGCGGCTCGGCACGGCACGGCTCTGCCAGCGCCGTCCCGCCGCTGCATTCAAACGGAGCGCCCGCGCGCCGCGAGACGCGAGTCGCGTTTTCGCGGGGACGGAGGTGCGGTACCTCGACCGCTCGTTTTCGAGCAGATACCCCGTCCGTCCTAGTATGGCGGGCAAGTTATTTAGCTCTGCTAGCGCGTGCCGTTCGGCCGTAGGGCTAAAAATAAACTTTGCCTAACCTAACCTTGGAGGTGTTGGACTCGGTCGGTCGAAAAATTGTCTAGGCGGTTACTATAAACCTTAGCCAACACCCGTAGATGGTTTTTGCGTCGGCCAGGTGGCCCAGGCCCGCGCAGGACGGCTTGCCGTGAGGCACTGCGCATGGATTTGGCGCTCGATCTGAAAATCTAAAAGCTCGATGCGCCTCCACTAAACGTCATCCGATCTCTCTCAAAATCGGCACAGCTTCGTTTCAGACCATGATCTTTCAGTAGAACCACCCGTGGCGGTCAATTTCAACATCATGCAACACCCTAACGCCCATGTTCTGGCAGCCGGACATATCTTACATGCCTTTCCGTTATCAATGCCGCTCAACCAGGCCCGCCCTATCCTTACCCGCCAGCCTAACTTACCCGGGCCTCCACTAACCTAACCCAAACGATTTCGTTATTTTAGTAAGTTTCCTTGATTTATTTTGTTTCTTCAATAAGTCGTTTAAAAACGACAATCCCTTACAGTGAAGAGCGGACCCACTGCGCATGACCTTTCTTCATGTTACCGAGCTCAGTGACGTCAGCAGCCACATCGAAATCGTCTATTGATTCCATTCATTGTTCGATAACGAAGGCGATTCAGTGCTGTTGAGCAATGGATTTTTTTTGTCTAGAATGCCTGTGTTATGGCTACCATAAAACTGCTACGCTTTATTTTATTTTCGCAGTGCCATCACATTTTATAACAATTTTCAATTTTCTTGGCCAAGCATCTCAGGATGTGGCGACGCACTTGACGTACTCGGGGCCCATGTGAGCGAGCTTGGAGGCGAAACAAAGGCGTGCTCGCAGTCCGTTGCCCAAGGGGGCGCACTCTGTTTCGTACTGGCTGATGATCTCGGCCTGCCCCGCCAGTCCCACCAGGGCCAGGCACGTGACGATGCCCTGCACGCTGAAGCGCCTCATCCGATGCAGGGCACCTGCAGCGTCAAGGGGAAGCGAAGAGTTACGAACAAGCACAAGACCGGAATGCACTAAAGGGGCGAAGTTTCTCGCCTAATTCAGGCACCGCCCATTTAGTGTGATGGAATTACCGTTGCTCCATCAAAGAAATGATCTTAGCCCTCAGACATTACTCTTTCAGTCTTTCAGAGAGAAAATTCTCGTACCATCGTCCTTTTTGGACCAGTTGTTCCAAAACGAAGACTGTTTAATTTACGTCCTTTGAGCCGCCCCCATTTTTACTGAAATCGCCCGACACATCCACGATTTACGATGAAATATGATCGAATTTATTAAGACATTGAGAAATGTGTCGTGACTTTATGTTGGAATAATGTTATTCTGCTACATATCTAAGTTGTATCTCTGCCTTATATATGTATCTTAGTTTGTTCTCTGCTCGACATCTTTCTTTTGTTTTCTTGTCAGGTTCCATCCAGTCTTGTGCTTGCAGTTTGAATTTTCTCGGTTTCTGTAGTTGTGTCCACGCAATTATTTCTTTAATAATAAATAGTTGAGGTTGATTCGCGGTTTGATCTGTGTGAAACTTTAAAAAACGTACACCAAACCCTGCCAGAATCTATCACTTCAAAAGATTTCTGAGATTTCCTAAGATTTAGGCGTGGCCTTAGCGTGACATGACCAGCGTGTGCACATGATTTTGCGAGTGGCTCGCCCCTCGGTGAACAGCTCGGCGAACAGAACACATGGACGCCTCGCTTTACTTTCCAGCTCGTATTGGAACATTGGTCGAAATTCAAGCAGCGTTCAGCGCAGTGTAGCCCTCACCAACATCGTCGGTGTGCAGACCGATTCTTGTTGCGGTGTTCACGTTCACCTGCAGACCATTGCGAAAGTTATGACTGAAGCTTCACTGTACGAAACTTTTTTGGAAAATCCAAAACAATTGCTAGAAAATGTTGTATCCCCGATTGTTTGGAAATTTCCAATTAAGTTTTTAACAGTGTTGCAAAGAAAAATGCAGCTGCGTATTACGAACTTTCTAGTTAGTATCACAATGAAAATACCTCGTGAGCTTACGAACCACTTCTTTGTAAGTTACAGAACTAATTCTTCGTAACACGAGCTAGATATTTCGTAAGAAAGTTCGTAATACGCGTAGCTGCAGTGTTCTTTGCAATACGAAGAACTTTTCTTCGTATTCTTTTAGCAGTGTTTTTAAAGCCGCAGTCAAGAAGTAGTTTCAAAGTGGTTGTAATTTTAGGACGGCAAAAACTATGAGTATCCGATCTGTTCTAATTGTATTTTTTAAAGCAGAGAAAACAAAACAATTGAGTTTGAGTCGAAGGAGAGTAAGTTCATAACGACCCCGGCGACGTTATGTCGTTCATTTGGACACGACAGAAGTTTATTTTTCCTTAGAGGACACTCCAATATTTCTAAGGCTCCCCCGTCCGTGCGGAATAACATTTCATTACGTGCGAGACGTGTGTAAGTAGCGAAGGGCACGTACCAGTGCTAGTGCGACGATGGCCGCGGCGACTAACGTGCTGAAACGAGCCATAGCGACCGAACTTGTGCGATGGCACTGCGGCACACTCCTCGCAGGGGCTCTGGCAGCTAACCGTCACGTTCTCCCCACGCCCTCTCGCGCCCTGCCTGATAGGAGTACACGTGTGCCCGCGTGCACGAAGGGACCCGGGTAAAAACCTCAAGTGAATAGGGTCTGAAACGCGTGCGAATGTCGTCTGAACATCTGAAACCGTTCAGACGACATTCACACGCGTTTCAGACTATTCACTCGAGGTTTTTACCAGAGGAGTCACACTCGCAATGTAAGGAGCGGGCACAAATACTTCAATTTCACCGACGTATCTTACATGCCTTTCCGACCGGACAGTCAGACAAACAGGCAGACAAAACATTTCTGACCCAGTCGGTCCAGGGCTTCGCTATCGCTTATCCAATTAAATACACAGGAAGGTTAAGTGAGCCAGGCCCCTCACACCTTACCATAAACGGCCCCCGTTTCGTAACCGCGGCCGGGCCCTAACGAGCGCCTGGTATATGCATCTTGCCCCTTCCAAGATTTCTTGTATCTCACGACACTCTCTCAAAACTCACTACTTGAACAAATTGCAAATGGAAGCACCCCTCTGATTGTCATACAGTAGTTTGTCTGCTTTCGATTCCGTCACACTAAATGCTTATGTACTATTTTTGTACATAATTATGTACAGATGTACACCTTCATAGCTATGTACAAATTTGTGCACAATTATGTACTATTTATACATAATTACGTACTATTTGTACATAACTGGGTACAATTTTGTTCATAATTATGGACGATTTTGTACATAGCTTATGATGTTTTATATCTGTTCATAATTATGTACAAAATAGTACATAAGCATTTGGTGTGGTTACAGTTAAATACTAATTAGGGAGATAGGTGCTCTCGTCGTTCCACATCAAAAACGATCTAGTTTCAGTGCCGGTTTATTGATGTGATGACAATATACAGGTATGGATTCTTAGAGACGATGTGCTGTTTGGTGCATTCTGGGCGGCGGAAGCCGTTGCAGGTGGCTACACCCTCATGGGAGGGCGGGGCTTCGGGGGTGGGGGAGGCTTGTAGTTGCCGTTCTTGGCGGGGAGAGCGCTGACTCCGACGTGGGCGAAGCCGAAGAGTGCCGCGAGCAGCATGAAGAGAAGACCGAAGTTGATTCGCACTGAAACAGACGGAAGGAACAGATTCGTTATCGGACGGCTCATGATTCCTTTTCACCGCGTCGCTTTCGGCGTTTTTCGTCATTGTACAGGTTTATGAGACAACATTTTACCACGCTTTTTTCACACCAAATTACAGTACAATTTTGTACATAATTACGTACGTTTTTAAGCACCCATAATTATGTACAAGTCATCCATAATTATGTATGAATATGTACGCAAGGGTGTACGAAATGTTTTTGTACATAATTATGGATGTGTAAAAACGCACATAATAAACGTACGAATACATACGTTATTATGTAAAAAATTGTACACAAGCCGAATTTGTACTAATGTCTTGTGTACAAACATGTTTATCCATAATTACGTACAAAAAAATTGTACTGTGTGACGTTGGGTAAAAAGTGCGATGTAATACTGGCTGCGCGGGGAAACAAAGCTTGTGTGCACTGCACAGTCCGATCACGAACGCCACATCCACTCCACCACACCGGCACCCCGGCACAGGCAAAACACAGTACAGCGCCGCCGGGTGGGATGCCTACCTATCAGGCGCCATGAACAAGGTAGGCGTACGCCAGACCGCGTCGTGGCTTAACAGGCTTCGCTCACCGCGAATCACTGTTCCGCCACTCCACGCCTGGCGCACGCCTACCTTGGCCTGCCGGCGGCTGCCACTTGACGAGTAGGATCCTGCGGGGCAAGTCAGTAGGACGCCCTGCGGGCGTCACTCTCTTCGCACGATCGCAACCATGCTCATGTTCTGCCTTCCGAACGTGTCTTACATCAGCCTTTTCTTATCAATGCCGCTGAACCAGTCCTAACCTACCCTTACCTGCCCGAGCCTAGCCTATCCAGGCCCCTACTAACCTAACATAACCGAGCGTAACCCACTCGCGTTACTGATCCGCCCCCTCCACGACAGGCGCATGGCGCATACTGACTTTACCCAACCGGCGGATTTATAATTTTGGTCCTCATGTGAAAATTATCTAAGAAACCGCTTGGGCTGCGGTGCCCCTGAGGGGAGGTTGACTGGTATGATGCAAGAAAGATGTGGTCCAAATTTGAGCTTTCTACGTATAACCGTTCTCGAGAAATCGCGCGGACAAACAGACAGACAGACAAAACATTTTTGACCCAGTCGGTCCAGGGCTTCGCTATCGCTCAGCCAACAATATTAAATCCTGTATTAAGTCAGCGTAAAGCAGTTCGCTTTTTAGCTTAACAGCCAGCAACAGACATTTCCAACTAGACTTGGGAACGGAAGTAACAGTAAGAGTGAAAACGAAGATGATGTCTTAAAATACACGTTTTCGCTCTTACAGTGTTCCGATTCTACCACGCCCATTCAGAATTCTCCTTGAATATGCATGTGAGTAGCCATACTAAGCCTTTACAAACCAAAGGTGCACTGTGCGTTTATTTTGTCGAGCCTGCCCTCAAAATATATCTCTGATCATAGTTTCTCGTCTATTTAATTGTTTCCTCAAGTGCATTTTCAGTTCTGTAAACCGAGGAATAGGATGCGCTTACTTGTGACGGTTGCTCCTTCCGCTCTTGGCGTGCTGGGATATTGCAGACTTGCGGTGAGCTCTTGACGCTGCGGTGGCTGGCCGTCGACTGATCTCACCAGGAGGAGATTCAGCATATATACGGGTCGGGCCCCGGTGCAAGTCCGCTGCGAATACCGATCACTTAGAGACTCGCCGCCAGGCCAGGACGGGGAACTACCGGACCAGCGATGACCCCGGGGCCGATATCTGCGCCCCGCCGCCACGCCCCTCTAACCGGGGGCCGCCGAAGCCGGGGAACCACCGCCGGCCGCGCGACCACTGCGACCCGCAGGCCCAGTATCTACTTAGCGCAGCACCCCGGAGCGCATCGCTTCTTCGGTAGTAAGGGGTCGTCCACGGCGTTCGCGCGGCCGCGCGAACGACCATCACAAGCGCGCGGGCAGATCGCGGCCGCGGGGAGCCGCCCAGAGCAGAGCACGGCTAGCCAAGTTGACAACATTGTGTCTAATATACAAAGGGTAAAACAGCTATTTGAAAAATGTTTAGGTTCAGTTTAATTAGGACCGTGAAGTGTGGATCGATTTTATGCAAAATGTACATGCAAACAACATTCCTAATTTTGTTTTTTTAAATTAACTAAGGCGGTATATAATATTTAATTATGAAGTTGGCTGTATTGGAGTACCAGTCTTCCCTTTCTTGCTTGACTTTTGTGTCGCGTTCTCTCTTCCTGCCCCAGTTCTGTGGCACCGTCTCTCGGAACTGAAATGCGGCCGAGCGCGGCTACAATAACACCCCGAGTCGGAGTTAAAAGTCGACAAGCCGATGCAAAGGGGTTCTCGCTCCGCTCGGGCCCAAAAACTCGGTCTGTATTCACCTGACCACAACACCGGCAAAATGATGCTTTTGGTGAGTTGACTCACGACCAAAAATTTGGTCGCGATATGACATCATTTGGTGGTGCCGCGGAGGCCCTAAAACCCCCCTAAAATGCAAAAAAAAAAAGATTGGAAAGCAAAATTTTGGCCCTAATGTCAATTCAACATGAGTAGTACTCGTAGTACTCAGAAGTCAACGGAAATGACGTATCTCTTACGGTTCCCGAGATATCGGCCTTTCAAGTTAGAAAAACAGGCATTTGCACGCAAAAGCCATTAAATGGCCGTTATTCGTCTGTAGTTCGTCCCGACGAACTAACATCAGGTGCCTGTGGCTCAGCTGCAGTAAGTTTGATTTTCAGCTGGTACATAGCCGTGGTGGGTTAATCCCCTGTGTAATACCATCTGCAATACATTTAAAATAACGTCTGCTTTACGTGATATTTTGTGACGCCGAAGCAACATTGTGGCATTACACGTGTTTATTACAGGGTGATTCCAAAAATAACTAGCATTTTTGATTCTCTGAGCTACCCCTCTGTCTATAGCACTCAGATGAGTCCATTAGTTGCAGACTATATCTCCCATACGCGACATGACAAATTAAACCGGCATCATTGTAAGATGGGCCTTTCCTTGTGCCTTAAATTTAAATGCCGACATTCCTGAATGTGATTATTGCCAATGGATGGAAGTTAATCAGCACAGAATCTTGAATTCTGGCGTGCGCTACCTCACGTGGCACACGAGAGCGCTTGGGATCGCGCACTGCTGCGCGGGTACCGTAAGACGCTAAGCGTTGCTTACCTGTGCGGGTGAACGGATCCTGTAAGGAGCGGTGCACTGACCGTGACTGAAAAACTATAATTTTAAAACTGCCCCGTTCCATTACATATTACATACCTTCAAATATCCTTCAGTTTAAAAAAAAAACAAAATTAAATTAAATTAAACTCATAAAACTTGAATGGACGGTAACGTACCCAAACTCGTGCGAAACTCCGGGCCTACCAGTGTCTCACAGAGTGGGACAGTATTTTTTTTTAATGGTCCCAAATGGGCTCATGCTGCTGGACACCTCCGGGCGGAGTTGACTGCTGCCGTAAGCTCCAGAAGCGCCAACCGCACGCCAGTTAAACACTTCCTCTCTGCTAAAACTACGAAATATTTCCAAACCTATAATTAATCGAAAACGTGGTTCGTTATTTTGTGCATTGACTCTCATAGAACCAAAACTGATCGCTATTTCTATACAGAAAGTGGGAGTCTCGGCACACCAACGAAGTTGAATGACTTTCAGCAAAGGCTGAAACAAGCATCACTGGAGACGAACGAGATGAAGTGGTAAAACCCAGCGATCGGCCGCGCGGACCCACGATATGTTCAGAAGGTCCAACAAGGCTGTAACCGGTGTCCGGGTCAATATGGCGCAGTCAAATGGGTTGCCTATCAGCCCATGGAGCTAGGCAAACCCACAAACTGCGCTGCATTAGCCTGAACACTTGGAATACGAGGCACGTACGACTGTGTGTGTACTATATTATACGATGCGTGTACGACGCATACGAGTTATGTTCAGCATGGTGTTTAGAGTTATCACGGACGCTTTGGTGTGCCTCCCGAAACTGTTTTAAAACTCTTAATGGTAACCCATCATATTGGTCGCACTCCTGCGTGAGACACACACAAAAAAAAAACGATCTAGTTTGAGAAAAGGTTTATTGAATCGATGACATAATTTACAAGGTATAGGTGCTGTTTGGTAAGCTGTTCGGTGCTAGATTCGTAGATGAATTCTGGGCGGCGGAAGACGTTGCAGGTTGCTACACCCTCATGGGAGGGCGGGGCTTCGGGGGTGGGGGAGGCTTGTAGTTGCCGTTCTTGGCGGGGAGAGCGCTGACCCCGACGTGGGCGAAGCCGAAGAGTGCCGCGAGCAGCATGAAGAGAAGACCGAAGTTGATTCGCACTGAAACAGACGGAAGGAACAGATTCGTTATCGGACGGCTCATGATTCCTTTTCACCGCATCGCTTTCGGCGTTTTTCGTCATTGTACAGGTTTATGAGACAACATTTTACCACGCTTTTTTCACACCAAATTACAGTACAATTTTGTACATAATTACGTACGTTTTTAAGCACCCATAATTATGTACAAGTCATCCATAATTATGTATGAATATGTACGCAAGGGTGTACGAAATGTTTTTGTACATAATTATGGATGTGTAAAAACGCACATAATAAACGTACGAATACATACGTTATTATGTAAAAAATTGTACACAAGCCGAATTTGTACTAATGTCTTGTGTACAAACATGTTTATCCATAATTACGTACAAAAAAATTGTACTGTGTGACGTTGGGTAAAAAGTGCGATGTAATACTGGCTGCGCGGGGAAACAAAGCTTGTGTGCACTGCACAGTCCGATCACGAACGCCACATCCACTCCACCACACCGGCACCCCGGCACAGGCAAAACACAGTACAGCGCCGCCGGGTGGGCTCCATATCGGGCGTCACAAACCAGCCAGCACTCCCAGCACTACGATGCGCGGCTCACTCGCGTATTCTTTGACTCAACGTTGCTATTACTAAAATGTACGCTACCGCAAATCTTATTTTTCTTCAAATCTCCCACAATAATCAGCCAGCAAAAGACATTTCCAACTAGGCTTGGGAACGGATGTGACAGAAGAAGTATACTTCCAGAGCGAAAACAAGAGGTATGAGAGATTGCACTGAAAAGGGAATGTGCATCTAGCATGGGTGGATAGCACGATGTTGTCTCATACCCGTTTCCGCTCTCGAAGTATTAAAATTCTTCCACGTCCGTTCGGTAGTTTCTTTGAATATGCCTATGGGAGCTCATACGACGCATTAAAAAAACACAGTGGTTAAAACATGACCGCACTACAATTTCTTTATTTAGCCCTGCCCTAGAAACATAACAGAGATCATAGTTTCTCGTCCATTTAATTGTTTCCACAAGTGCATTTTCAGTTGTATAAACCGAAGAATATGATGCGCTTACTTGTGCCGGTTGCTCCTTCCGCTCTTGGCGTGCTGAGATATGCAGACGTGCGGTGAGCTCTTGACGCTGCGGTGGCTGGCCGTCGACTGATCTCCCCAGGAGGAGATTCAGCATATATACGGGTCGGGCCCCGGTGCGGATCTGCTGCGAATACCAAACACCGCTATCGCGGAGGGTCACCGACAGCCGCCCAGTCGTCATCACATGACGGGGAACCACCGGGCAGCGCCGACACCGGGACCGGTTGCGCCCCCTCCCCCTCTCCCTCCTCAAAGGCGGGGAACCACCGACGGCCCCAGCACGCTCAGCATTTGTGTGGCAGGGCAGGGAAAATATGTGGGCGGAAACGTAATGCCTTTTGGGAATCAATAGGAATGGACGATTGCGCCGGTCGCGAAAATAAACAAATAATAGCATGCGCCAAGCCCAAGAAAAGGCGTGCGAGCGCATTCACAGTAACGTGTTGTATACAATTTTTTTGTACGTAATTATGGATAAACATGTTTGTACACACCATTATGTGCAGCACCCAACATGTGTGGCCGAGACTGGCCATTATGTGCAAATTACTGCATAATTATGCACAATTTCGTACATAATTATGTACGGCTTGTGTACAATTTTGTGCATTGCATGAATTCGTACGTTCACTATGTGCGTTTTTACGCATCCATAATTATGTACAAAAACTTTTCGTACACCCTCGCGTACAAATTCATACATAATTATGGATGAATTCGTACATAATTATGGATAAATTCGTACGCAATTATGGATGTTTAAAAACGTACATAATTATGTACGAAATTGTACACAGTTATTTAGCGTGTTGCTGTCTGAGGAACGATGAGCGTCTGCGCAGTGCCGACTAGCCGGAACCGACACGTTTCGGTAGAGACGGACAGAGGCCGGGCTTATGGTCTGATGCCGACTGTTCGTTCGGGCGGACGTGTGTATGCGGAGAAAGTTCAAATTTGGAGGATAGACTTCTATTATAACGTACATAAACGTACGGTGGCAACAATTTTCAAATTTTGTCGCGTTTCTGTTTTATGAGAATTGTTAGATTTGTAAGGTTAGAGTTGGCCGCTGCCTGTGGTGCGCCTGCAAGGCGCACTCCGCCGCGTGTCGGGACGGGCTGAGGTTAGCGATTTTAATCGTGACAAAAATATGTACCACCGGACACATCTCGAGTGACTTAGGGCGGGGGCCGGAGGCTCTCGGAAACGCCGCCGGCAGGCCAAGCTGGTCAAGTCCCCCTGTCGAACCGAGGTGTCGGGGGAGCGGAACCGGCACCGAGGCTCGACGGAGGGACGGGCCAGCTTGTTATTCGGAGCGCCTTTTGCTGTTCGTGCACCGTTAAATTGTTTTTAAACAGACTGTTCGAAATCAACGACTTTTTCATTTCCAATCCACAAATCTGTTGAATTACAACTGAACGGCTGACTGTTAAAATAAAACATTTTAGAAAACCGCTAACATATTGACACTAAATTACTGTGTACAATTTTGTACCTAATTATGTACGTTTTTAAGCATCCATAAATATGTGTGAACTTGTAAGTAAGGGTGTACGAATAGTTTTGGTAAACGTGCGAATTCATACGTAATTATGTACAAAACTGTATACAAGCCGAATTTGTACATAATTATGTGTGGAATTGTACGTAATTATGCACTAGTTTGATCATAATAGCTTGTGTACAAAAATGTTTATCTATAATTAAGTACCAAAAAACTGTTCACAACACGTTACTTTATTAATACAGTGTACTACCACCCCACCATAAGTAAGGCAGTGCCTTGGCAAGGTCAATTCACCACGATGCTGGTGACTTTTGCCGTGTGACAAATGGTCGTCACACATCGTCAGCGAGAACGACGTCGCAAATTTTTCAGTCACCTGGTGGCTGACGCCCGCGACGGGTCACTCTCTTCACAGTAACGTGTTGTGTACCATTTTTTTGTGCGTAATTATGGAAAAACATGTTTGTACACAAGCCATTATGTACAAATTCGGCTAGTGTACAATTTAGTACACAATTACGTATAAATTCGTACGTTTAAAACATTTCGTACACCCTTTCGTACAATTTCATACATATCTGTAGATGAATGCGTACATAATATTGGATGCTCAAAAACGTACGTAATTATGTACAAAATTTTACAGTTCTTTTATGTGTTCTGCAGTACCCCTACTAAAACTGCGTTCTGGAACCGGTTATTTTCACGCACTATCTGTTTTCCCTTTGGAAGTATCTTTGTTCTACTTCCGGCTCAGAGCATCTGTGGAAATGCCTATTGGCTGAGGTAGGTGTGCCCGCCGTCAGGTTACAAGCCTGGCGACCGCCGCGTAAGAGCGGATACTAACTTGTTGGTGCCGCAGGGTCCCACCAGTGCTTTGATGGTCCCACAGGTGGACAGTCGCTGGCACAGAGCCCGGAATCGGGCGGGCAGCGAATACCCAGACGCATCCGAATACGTCTCCTGTCCGTGTCTGCCTCGGGCGGACGACAGAGACAGAAGATACATTTCTGCTGACCCGGATGCGTTCCGGTAGCCGCAGCCCGCCCGTGTCCCGGCTCTGCGCTGGCAGGTGAAGGTGTGCGTGCGCCAGGCGCAGTGATAGGGTGTTGCACTACAAGCGAAACGGAACCAACGAAGACGGTCAAGACTTCCAAATCTATATCGGTTATAAAAAATATCGTGCTGTGACATGTGACGCGGATCATGTTGGATTTCCTCGTAAACAAGGCACAGGCGCACGCCAGACCTCGTCGTGGCGTTACGGGCATTGCGTGTCGCGAATCACTGTTCTGGCACCAGGGAGTGAAATCGAAACCTTTCGTTTTTCCATGTTTTTCCGCAAGAACTTTTAAACGGCAACTCGGATTACGGTGCAACCTGTAAAAGGATGTAAATTAAGGTGTCGCCGAGTTTTGCTCTCGTAACGTTCGTGGTTCTAAAATGTGTCCTTTTGCGACTTATTCATAGAAGAGCCAAACTTTCCAGGAATCGCTAAAGTGTTTTGTTCTTTCTTAAAAACGACGGAGATAGGCATGTTTCACGTTGAGAAAGCTAAGGTCGGGGACACCTTAATTTACATCTTAGAAAAAGTTTCGTGTTTCAAAGTTATTGCGGAAAACATGAAAGAACGACTGGTTTCGATTTCACTCCGTCTAGCACGCCTCCACGCCCGGCGTACACCTACCTTGGCCTGCCAGCGGCTGTCACCTGATCAGTTAAACCCTGCGGGGCCTGCGGACAGGCACCGATATACAATTTTTTTTCGGGGCTAGTCAGGTAAGGGCTTCGCTCAGCGTACAAAACCTGATGTAAGCAATACGCATTCATGTCTCGACAGGGGACAATTAGAGTCCCGCGACTTGCATTGTGGTGGTAAAGTGACATTCTGAAAACTACATATGAGCACCCAACATGGCTGATTTAGGTTGGGCACCGGAGTTCTGCGCCCTCGATTAATCATGTCGGGTAAAGTTCTCTGCGTCACGATGTTCTTCTCTGGTTCAGGTTTAGATTCAATGGAATACCCTATTCGCGGTGAGCGAAGCCCGGCAACCCACGACAGTAGCGGAATTTGCTGAAGTGTCGGGAGGGTCGCGGGAAAAAAGTGTCAAACAAACTTCTTGTTTTTACGAAGTTTATTCATTTCAAGTACGCTGTGAACTGATTCTTCTGGGCTGGCTGATTGAGGAGGTGAATGCTGGCTTCGCAGATTCGTACTGGATGCATTCTGGACGGCAAATGAAGTTGCAGGTGGCTACACTCTCATGGGAGGGCGGGGCTTCGGGGGTGGGGGAGGCCTGTAGCCGCCGGGCCTAGCGGGGAGAGCGCTGACCCCGACATGGGTGAAGGCGAAGAGTGCCGCGAGCAGCATGAAGAACAGCCCGAAGTTAATACGCACTAAAACAGATGTGAAAATAGTTGTAATGGCTAACCTCTTGCATCGATTTTGGTTTTATTGAGAATATTAGCTTGGAGGATAGCTACCTCCAATAGGAACAAGGTAGTCGTACGCCAGATCGCGTCGTGGCGTAACAGGCTTCGCTCATCGCGAATTACTGTTCCGCAACTTCACGCCTGGCGTACACGTACCTTCACCACGGCCTTCACCTTTCAAGTAAGAGCGTGAGGGTTCGATCAGTCATTACGACGCCCTGCGGGTTCGCGCGGTCGTAACTACGGTTGTGTTCTGGCGGCCAAACGTATCTTGCATCAACCTTCCGTTTTCAATGCCGCTTAACCAGTCCTAACCTACCCTTGTCAGCATGATCCTTACGTACCCAAGCCTCATACAACCTAACCTACCCTAGCGCAGCGTAAGCCACTTCATTCGCCCGCCTCTGCACGCCCGGCGCACATATACCGCGCCCACCCGGCGGATTTTAAATTTTAGACCACTTGTGAAAATCATCAAAGAATCTGCTTGAACTGCGGTGCCCCAGAGGTGAGGTTGACTCCGGTATGCGGCAAGGAAGATGTCCAAATTCGAGCTACCTACCGCTGTCGAGTAATCGCGCGGACACACAGACAGACAAAACACTTTTGGCCTAGTCGGGTAAGGGCTTCGCGATCGCTCAGCCAAAAATAGCAGAAAAGAAACAGCTAACAGCTTATTGAACGTAAAAGGCGCTTAACGCGCATATTTTTTCTTTTTTTTTGCAGATTCTCTACCGCGTATTGTTGTATGGTCAAATGTAAAATGGATAGCGTCACTTACTCTTGGAAATAGCTTTCGGCGTGCTGCGATAAGATGCGACTCGCTGGGCTCTGCGGGGCTCTTGGGTGTACGGCGCTGTGGGTGGCTGTCAAGTGCTTTGCTTAGAGCTAGTTTCTCATATATATACGCATGGTAGTTAAGGCCGCTTGCGTTTACTCACCCCCCCCCCCCCCTTGGGGCGGGAGAGTATACCGTATGCCCCCTCCCCCTTTTCGGTAGACGGGGAACCACCGGCATACATGCTGCGCCGCAGTGGCGATAAGTATGGTAAATAATTTATTTGCTTAAGCATTAGTATGCGATATGCAAGAAATGGCGTTCTTCTCACAGCAGCGTTATGGAGTTTTTGTTGATTGACCGAACCCATCACCTCATACCGTTTTCCTGTGTTTGTGTACGAATTCCGTAAGTCTTTCGCCAAGTCAGTGGCTCAGACGCGGATACGTGGATCTTAACCAAGGGTTTACTAACTCGCCTGATAGTGGGGAGGTTAATGCACAAAATCACAATCAACCTTGCGTTTTGGGCTACAGACATGAAATTTGGCACATTTGTGCTATGGACCATGCTGAACATTTCTAGAAGTCTTGCCAACATGGCATACCCCCTCCCTAAAATCCCCCACGCCCCTCGAACATAGACTTCATTGAAGCAAGGTAATTACCGCAGGAAGAGGTGCGCTTTAATTTCTATTTCGGATCAAGTGACTTGACT
This sequence comes from Megalurothrips usitatus, assembly GCA_026979955.1. Taxonomy (NCBI): domain Eukaryota; kingdom Metazoa; phylum Arthropoda; class Insecta; order Thysanoptera; family Thripidae; genus Megalurothrips; species Megalurothrips usitatus. Next base: position 12,894,757 of record CM049596.1, read on the forward strand.
TGCCCCTTAAAGGCCCTTAGCGGCCTCCCCGTCCCACTAGTGAGGCTGGAGGAGGGCCCTACCAAGGGCCCCAAATGAGGCAAAATCAGAAAAAAACGTGAAGTAAGTGTAGGACACGTTAGAATCACGCTAAATAACTGTGTACAATTTCGTACATAATTATATACGTTTTTAAACATCCATAATTGCGTACGAATTTATCCATAATTATGTACGAATTCATCCATAATTATGGATGCGTAAAAACGCACATAGTAAACGTACGAATTCATACGTAATTATGCACAAAATTGTACACAAGCCGTACATAATTATGTACGAAATTGTGCATAATTATGCAGTAATTTGCGCATAATGGCTGGTGTACAAACATGTTTATCCATAATTACGTACAAAAAAATTGTACACAACACGTTACTGTGAAGCTATTAAAAAGTGTCTATGATGAAAGGTAGATCAAATATTCTGTAAGGGTCACCCCACAAAGGGTCTCTGCACCACAGGGGCCCCCGTGGGGTCCTCACAATCCGTTTGCGAACGGCTGGTCGGTTCATCTTTTTTCGTGGCGTCTGTGGTGCAGAGACCCTTTGTGGGGTGACCCTTGTAGAATATTTGATCTCCCTTTCATCATAGACACTTTTTAATGGGTCTGACGCCCACTTCACGTTTTTCCCTGATTTTGCCCCATAAAAATAGCAAGTAAAGCGCACCTCTACCTGCGGTAGCACGGTCAGGCTTACCCCCGTTCCCCTTGTCCGAGGTTCTCTCAGTCGCCCGTGGTTTCCGGCGGGGAGGGGGGGGGGGGGGTTCTGTGTCTGCCAAGGAAACTTGGTTCGGACACTCGGGTGTTCGGGTGTACTGCACGGGGGTAACTAGGGGTCGGTACTTTCGTTTTTGCTCCCTGTGACTGTCAGGCGGGTGATCACCGCCTGAGGCCAGCCTCCCGGCTGGCCAGTAGCGGCCATATCACGGTGTGCCCGTGGTGGCACTGTACCGGGTGCGTGGGATATCACGGTTTGTGGCAGATAGTCGGCATGATTAAGACACGGCGCTCAGAGCGAGCGTCCGGATGTCAGCACCGCGCTCCGCGCTGCGTGCGTGGGTGAACGCTCACTAAGTATCAACATGATACCCAGCACTCTGCCGTCCCACGCCGCCGCGGTACTATATGTATTAGCAGCGCCCACTAGCCCAGTAGTTCGCAGTCGCACTCCGTCACGGCTGGTGTCGGCACGCCCGCGTGCCCACCATGTAGTGCCTAGCCGCCCACACCTCCACCGCGCCGCTACGCCGTCTGCCTGCTGCCGTTGGCCATGTTCGGGGTCGGTCGACACCGAACTCAACCACTGGTTCTCCTCAACAACCAACAACCACTGAACCTCTGACATGACTCTGGCAGACGAGGGCACGCCGTCGCGACTAGGGTGCGTCGTGAAGTACAGCAGCTTCGGCTGTGTACTATATAGGAAAGCCTTCCCCCCCCCCCCATCAATCCGCTCGCGACGGGAGTGGCCGTAGTGCCACAGACCAGCCAGCCAGTCGACGGGAGTTGATTCCGGAAATCTGTCTGGCGGAGGGGGCTACATTGACCGTTGCGGAAGCGTGCTCCTGAAAAAGGCCGCAGCGTCGTGCCTGTGTCGTAGCGGCGGTCGATACCTGGTACACCGGTTCCCATTCGCCCGGTCGGGAGGATGAGGATCTACAGTCGAAACTACGCCCTGGAACTGTAGTACAACTGCAGTTTTTGGACAGTGAAGTGCAGTTTAAATGCATAAAAAGTAGTAGTTTTTTTCGGACGCACTATTATTTTTCGTGCTATGTGCACTGTGACTGCATTTAAACTGTCGTAAAACCATCCAGCCCAGTCACTCTCCAGTCAATTTCCAGTCGTACACGAGACGAAACACCTCCGCGGAGCCGCGGCCTTTCGTCGTGCTAACAAGCCGTGCTCCTGCCGTGCGCGGAGGCAGGGCTGGCTGGAGCGGCTAGAGCACCGGGAGCGCTCCGCCCAGCCATATCAAGACTTGGTAGCCGCATGGTCAGCGGGTCCGGCTAGCGACCGGCCAGTCGAGGGCTCAAATCTTTGCCGATACGCGCTATTTTTCTGCCGGTTGAATTGGAAAGACAGTAGGGTGAGAGCCGCGCCGCCGTTACCATGGTGACTTGATGGCCATGCGGATGCGTGTGCGAGCCGGCGTCCGCGAGGTTGTGCGTACTACTCTTGCCTGGTCCTCAATTTTTTTCATCAAACCTAACCTCACCTAAGTAGTCGAACACGTGAAATAAGCATTGGATCTTCCCAGATCCTAAAAAAATGCATCTAGCCTAACCCAACCTAGGTTGTCGAACATCTGAAATAATCATTGACTCATACCAGAGAACCTAACCTAACCTTAGTTGTCGAACATCTGAGATGAGCGTTGACTCTTGCCTGAGAACCTAACCTTAGTAGTCGAACACGTGAAATAATAAGCATTCGATCTTGGCGGATTCAACCTGGCCGCATCGGTAGAGTGACTGGCCGGCGACCGGACGGTCGTGGGTTCGGGTCTTCCCAGTTCCTTAAATCTGTCTTTGTGTCTGCGTCACTGAGATATGCAAGCAAGTTCCACTCTCCCCCCCCCCCCACTATGAGTCGGGTACCGGGGACAGTGTAATATATTACATCTGTATTGCAAAGTATTTCGGTTCATTTCCGGTAATTACTACAGATAATATACGAGTTTGGGGGCTACAAGGGGGGGGGGGGCTGAAATCGAGGAACAAATGAATTAACTTCCAGTCACTAACAGGTAAATTTTAAAACTTTATTGACGGTTCGAAAATTTTTAGAGGTGTGTGGTTGGATTTACAGATCAGCTTCGGTAGCGGGGAAGAGATCGTCAAAGGGCACCTTCTGGAAGAGAAGGTTGGAGTAGGTCTGAGCCAGGACGGGGTGCAGCTGGTCGATGGCGGTCTTGTAGCTGTGCAGCACGGCTTCCGGCTCCCTGTTCCACAGGCGGTTGCGGCCCACACCTAGAGGACAGGACAAAGGTCACAAATATTCCAAAGCCGTATCCAGTTTTGCTGCAGACGTGCAGCATACAAACACTCGAGACTTACTCAAGTTTTCGAAGTTGACCTTGGCGTTGATGCCGCCATTGAAACTGGAAGACACGCCCGTAAGGGTGGCAAATTTTTCCCCGTCTGTTCCAAGGTTCACGGTTCCATCAAGAACGAAGTTCGCCCGGTAGTTGGCTAAGAGGAAAGCGATGGTTTTGAACATGTTTACTGTGCACCTCACCAAGAGCTCACATTCGGATCTGGTAGGGTACTCACTCAGGTTGAAGGTGAAAGCGCCCTCGTTGACTTTCTTGTTACCGAGGAAGCGCTGCTGCATCTTGTAAGTGCCTGCCGCGTCGAACTGAGGAAGGAGAAGGTCGAAGCTCAGCCTGAACGTGTTGTCGCCCGTGACCTCGAACCTAAAAGCAATTTACGCCGTTACACTGTTAAAAATATACTGGGAATTCCTGAAGTCCCCCGGAAACATTTTTACCAACTGATCCTTCGTTTTTTCCCAACGCACGACATATTGAGATTCGCTCTGCTGAGATTGTGTACAATTTTTCGTACGTAATCTTGGATAATCATGTTTGTACATATGCCATTATGTACACATTAGTGCAAAATGACGTACAATTTCGTACATAATTATGTACAAATCCGGCTTGTACACAATTTTGTACACAATTACGTATGAATTTGTACGTTTACTTTGTACGGTTTTACATATCCATAATTGTGTAAAAAAAACTATTCGTACACCCTTGCTTACAAATTCATACATAACTATGGATGTATTCGTACATAATTATGGACGCTAAAAAACGTACATAATTGTGTACAAAATTGTTCGCAGCAATTTAGTGTGCAGTGAGAGTGGCGCGTTACCTGCACTCAGCCCCCGCGTCCGGGCTGGTGGTGAGCCGCACGCCGTGCTCCCTCAGCGACGACTGCAGCTTGCGCCCGAACCGCAGGCCCCTGACCATGACGCCGAGGTCGTGGCCGTCCGGGTCCGTGAAGTAGCCGAGGGTGACGGCGGGCGGCCCCTGAGGGTCGGCAGCGTTGAGGCGCACGCTGCCGCGGCTGCGGGGCCGCAGCAGGGCGGGCATCACCTTGATGCGATTGAACCGCCACTGGTCGAGCCTCATGCACCGCGTGCCGTTGTCGTCCAGCGTGTTGGTGAACGCCATCTGCAGGTCGGGCTGCTTGGCGGGGGCGCCCGCGGCCGGCGGCTCCGCCAGGTCACTCCGGAGGAAGGTGACCAGCTGCAGCATGCCGGCCGCCGACAGCGGGCCCCTCCTGGCCAACAGGTACTCGGCCAGGTCCTTCTTGTGGTCCGTCCAGCCCACGTTGCAGAGGGGCGGCGCGCACGCGTACTCCACGGCGTCCACGACCGGGTGGTCCTGCAGGTTCCTGCCGACGCCTGGCAGGTCCGCCACCACCGGGACCTTGGCCGCCTGCCGGTATGATGAGGGTGGTAGTGTGGCCAGGAAAGTAGGCAAGCGAACACACGGGTGTAATGCTAGTGCCTACCTCAGCCTGCCTCCTGAGCTAACTACTGTCAGCCGTGACGCGGTGCTGCGTGGAAGGCATCAACAGTGCGTCTGTGTGTTTGGGCTTACCCACTTTTCACCGGCGAGCAAAAGTAAAGAGGCACGGACTCCGTCTCCCAGGAAATACCGTCACGCGCTGCTGTGTGCTGCAGACGTTTCCAACACGGCTCGAGCACGGAGGTAGAGGAAGAAGAATATTTCCCGAGTCGAAACGGATATCATGGTGAGAAATTGCACGACCGAGCGGTGACGATTCTCCTCGAGATTCCCCCCTTGGAATTATTCTTGTAATCTTCTACTCTATCGAGCTTAGCCTCGTCGGGAATTCCTTGTACAGCAAAGCAGCACATGAAGGCATTTCCTAGGCGACAGCAGCAGATTCAAAATTCTAATAAGAGAGTCTTCGTAATAAAAACATCTGCGTACGAAGTAATTCTTTGCAGTAACGAAGTATTCGTCGCACCGCCCCCTCGTATGGTAACAAAAATGCTATGTAACACAAAGCCGCCGTTTTATTCCCAGATGTTTGTATTACGAAGACTTTCTTCGTACACTTTTACTGTGAGGGAGCGCCCTGCAATCTGCCTGTCAACACGTCCTCCGACCGTGACCGTGACACTGACAAAACGAGACACATGCCGCTTCCCATTCCCTACACACACACACACACACACACGGGGCGTGTGCGTCAGTCTGTGGGAGATCTGAACACACGATCATGGGAGTGTGGTTCCAAGTAAGCGAGGCCCGTAGGGTTTATGTCTTATCCACAGGTTTGATGGTTACGGCACGACATGAAGAGCGCGTTGGATCGTCGCTAATTCCTGAGCAAGGCGGCCCCCTCTACACGTGTCGACGAGTGTCGTCTGGTGTCGTGTGTTTCCCGCAACGCTGCCAAGGCGCGCGTGATGGGAGCCATTAGCCACTTAGAAAAGCGTCCTGATCCAACACGCTTATCTTGTGTTTAGGGAAGGCGTGGCTTCGTTGAGCAGTAACCTTCCTTTACCACACTTCTGTTTTGGGGCTGTTCAGGGGTGGTTTAAGGGAAATAAGAGTAGGGAGGGGGTGGGGAGTTTAGAAGTCTTCTGTTACAGGCCTCGTCACTTGCCACAGGATTTACAGTGGCATATTAGGCCTTTGCAACGAGGCTCGCGGGCGGAAGCGGAAGAACATAAATAACTCCAAAGCGGAAACGGGTAGTATGAGAAGTCGAACCCCGGCAGGCGCGCTCCGTCCCTAAAGATTTCTCATGCTATCGATTTCCGATCTTGAAAGTATTCTTGTTCTTCTACTTCCGTTCGCACTTCTCGTTGGAGATGCCTACCCGAGTCCCCTCCCCTTCTGCCCAGCGCACTGGCGACAACGAACCTGGAGCTCCTCAGCGGGGCCGACGCCCGACAGGAGAAGAAGTTGGGGCGAGTGGATGGCCCCCGCCGACACGACCACCTCCCTCCTGGCCCTGGCGACACGAATCTGAAACCGCACCGCCACGGTTCCGTTCCGTTATGGGATTCGGGGTCACCGCGCCTCGGCGGGGTGGTCGGGTTACCTTCCCCGCGGCGTCCCGGTACTCGACGCCGACGGCCCTGGGCACGGCGCCCTCCTCGGCGCGGTCCTTGTCGTCGAAGAGGACTCTGGTGGCGGTGGCGAAGGTTACAACGCGGAGGTTGCGCCTGCGCAGCGCGGGCTCCAGGTAACTGCGGTACGTGCTCCAGCGCTCGCCGTTGGCCGTCGTCGTCTGGACCACCTGCTGGCCCAGCTGACCCTCCGCGTTGATGTCGGCCCGGGGGGCCGCGCCCGCGTCCTCCATGGCCGCCTGCATGACGGGGATGATCGGGTGCCGGTACGGCTGCCAGGAGACGCGCTGCGGCCCGGACGTAGAGTGGTACTCTGTTGCAGCGGGCGCCACGGTGTTAATGGCCTCAGCCCACGGCCAACCAGCACAAATCCCATCGCGTCGATGCTTCACAGTAAACCCTTACGTACAATTTTGTGCTCAATTAAGCATACAAGTTTGCGTAACTACGCACAAAAACGTGCGTAACTGTGCACAAAAGTGTGCACAGCGTCCGTATGCTTAACTTTGTGCGTAAGGATTATACATAAGGATTTGCGTGTTCGACTATGTTTCCCTTCACAATTTGTCAGCTAAGGTCGCACACTTCCTTGTGACCTTTTCTTATTGTCGTTAAAAAAATATCTTCGTACCCACGCGACGAAACTTTGTCATAATAGCGTGCTTGGAACACAGAATTCCGTGCTGGCGACGAAGCACGACGACGTATAGCTACGCCAAAACGGAGCTCAACGTACGAGGTACCTCCTTGAGAGGAAACTTCGACGCGTGGTTAGGAAAGTATAAGCATTTCCAGAGAGCCTCTGGAAGTACAAGACCAAGAATTCGGGAACGGAGGATAACCAGAACGTGGTATGAGGGGTACCGCAGCAGTATCTCCACCGGGGGCGTCAGCCACGAGCCGAATGAAAATTGCAGAGCTCAGCTCTCGCTTACGATGTGTCCCGACCATTTGGCATGGTAAACAGGGCAAGTGCATCCCGCGCGGCGCTGCTGACCCTACCAAATGGTCGTGACACATCGTCAGCGAGAGCTGACTTCTGCAAATTTCTCAGTCGCCTCGGTCCCGACCGGGATACACTAAGTTACGAAACCCCTCATACTACGTTCTGGAAGTATCCTCGTTCTACTTCCGTTGTAGGGCCTCTCTGGAGATGCCTGTTCTTAGGGTGGTCGGAGTGGGTTGGTTTTGTTCAAAATAGTTTCTTTACATGACGTTGGACTCGGCATCAAAATTGAGCTCAGGGACAAGCGCCACGCTCGGCCACGAACCTCCTCACATTTTCGCCGAATGGTGGACAAGCGGCGAACAGGTGAGGATAGGTTTGTCATTCGTGGCCCTGTTGTCACTGAGCGGGCGCCACCTCCCTCCATGTCTTATTGCTTAAGCGCCCCATTTACAACACACTAAATTACTGTGTACAATTGTGTACGTAATTACGTAAGTTTTTAAGCATCCATAATTATGTACGAACTCACCCATAATTATGTACAAATTATCCATAATTATGTATGAATTTGTACGGAAGGGTGTACGAAATGTTTTTGTGCATACTTATGGATGTGCAAAAACGCACATAGTAAACGTACGAATTTATACGTAATTATGTACAAAATTGTGCACAAGCCGAATTTGTACACAATTATCTACGAAATTGTACGTAATTATGCACTAAAAAACTGTACACAACATGTTACTGTGTAAATGAGCATGTAATACCTGCAACAGCTGTAGTACCCTGCGCACAGATATTCTGCATAAATCGCCCCTTGGTTTGACAACACTACACCAACGGGCCGCGCTCAATAGACGCGGTCCCGTTCCGCCTATTGACGTCACCGCGAAATGCACCTGTGAGGGAGCCGTGCAGGTGGCCCAAGGACTGATACGGAGGGAGAACAAAATGTGGTGCAAGGGCGTTTTCTGCAGCCCGCGGGCCGCCGGTGAGTGGCCTGTGCCCGGAGTAGCCACACTCCTGCAAGGCCCGGGAAACGAATGTGCACTCTACGTGTACACATTAAATTATTGTGTACAATTTTGTACACATTTATAGACGTTTTTCAGCATCTATAATTATGTTCGAATTCATCCATACATGTACAAATTATCCACAATTATGTATGAACTTGTACGCAAGGGTGTAGGAAAAGTTTTTGCACATAATTATGGATGTGTAAACACGCACGTAGTAAACGTACGAATCCATACGTAACTATGTACAAAATTGTACACAAGCCGACTTTATAATTATGTACGAAATTGTTCTGAATTAGGCACTAATTTGTACATAATGGCTTGTGTACAAACATTTATCCATGATTACGTACAAAAAATTGTACACAGCACGTTACTGTGTATGAGACCTCCACTGTATACAATAACCGGGTTCCTACTGCAAACCTATGAGCACGTGTACCTGAAATTTAGAGGTCGTGGTCTGAGAGCACGCCGCGACAGAGAGCGGTAGGTCGGCCCGTCCTGTCGTAGCGGCAGCCGTAGCGCCCGGCAGGAATGTGTTGTGGGCGTGCTGAACCACGTCGGCGCTGGTAATCCAGGAATGCGTTAAGGGTCATATTCCTTGGAATGTGGTGTCACATTCTTTGGAGCAATAATCAGGCGTCTTTCTTGTGAGTCACATTAAAGCGAATTTAACATCACATTTCAACGATGTGACACGCCATTCAAACGATTTTTTTTTGAAAACATCGTTTATTAGAGCTCAACAATTATACATTTCACAATTTATGTTAAAATTTTACAGTAATAGTAGTAGCAATAAAAGTAGTTGTAATGACGTGGCAAGTAGTATGACACTTGTCGCATTTGTTTGAGCGTGATGTCACACTCCCTTATTACCCACCCGTGGGGTCTCGAGCCGATGTAAAAGACGATGTGCTCACGACTTAGACGCCCCCTTTCACGACCAAGGGGCGCTCGCCACCAAAGTCGGACAACAAATACTCTACATCGTGCGTGGTTCGACAGGGAATGCTGCTCACTGTGCTCCTCACGGCCAAAAGCGAACCTAGGGCTGTCCTCAATAATGTTCTGCAACTTTTTGTTTGATATCAACCTTTACCCCACGAAATCATCATTAAGAGCCTACGAAAAAAAATTCTTCGTATTGCAAAGATAACTGCGACGGCGGCTACGTATTACGAACGTTCTTACGAACTAGGCTGGTATTATAAAGAAATAGTTCGTTGTAATGCACACCAAATTGTTCGTAAGAAATTTCCTAATATGTAGCCGCAGTCATCTTTGAAAGCTTTTTACAGTGATCCTTGTGTAAAACGATACCTGATCCGGAGGTGGCATTAACATTTCAGGAAAACAGTGCGAGGTAAGTGAGAGTGCCGCAGAGGCCCCCTAAAACACAAATGGTCAGCCCTTCATTTTGTTATTCACAACCACAATCAAAACACGCCAAATGTAAAGGTGGATTCACGCTCGGCGACAATACCTGGAGCGACAGCTGGGCGACAGGTAGCGACAGGCCTGTGACTAGCTCCCCGCGCGAAATGAACCTCGGTGGTCATTATTTTGTTTACCGGCACGTCGTCACGATGCTCCTCATGAAACGGATAGGGCAACCACTCGTGAAGTTCTGTGAACCTAGGGCTGTCCTCAATAATGTTCTACCCCCTCGGATGAAAAGGCAACTTCGGGTCTTTCCCTGGGTCTTTCCCTCTGAATGTCATGGGACAATTCTGTCCCATAAAATGTTTCGTTTTTAATTAAAACACGACATTATGACAAATTTTAACGTAAAGGTAGGGCAAATCCGAACAAATCGGGACAAATTGCAACATGCGAGATACAACATTCCATTGGAAAAAATTGTCCCCCAGACATTTAAAGTGTTGCTTGACCCGATCTCTGCGTCTAATAAGAGCCTGCAGGTCGATTCAAATAACCAAATTTTACAGTTTAAAATTGTCAAATTTAAGCAATGTTCAGAGAAGTCCATAAAGGAGTTGTGTCAAAAAGTAATACGAATTCGAAATTATGTACAAGGCTGCTTCGCGCCTAAGAAAATAAAGTAAATGCAAACCGATACATTGACGTACACCTGTGGGCACAGGTGGGTCACACCGGAGGCCTGATGTGTATAAGGCACGTGCCAAGCCTCGGCAAACAGAGAAGCATACACAGTTGCCGCGGTATGCTTTGAGAAATTTCCACTTTAGAATGCAGTTTCTTTTTGAGCAACCTTGAAGCCGTGCTACCAACAAATCGACACTGTTGAAATACCTGTACCGTTTCTAAATGTTCGAACAGCATTGGTCCAAATTTATATTTTTTAGGTTTTTTGCTCGACTCTTAAAGCATGCAGTGTGACACCAGAAAGTTCCACTGGCACATGCCATCCAAGCCCGCTACCACTAAAATCCGAGCGAGAACAATCTAAATCCTAAATTAAGTTCTCTTGTCGTTTAAGGGGGGGGGGGGGGTAATTTAAATCAAATTTCCTTGCGGTAAAAGGGCACATGTAGGTGTATTTAGAGATGGCCTACAAGCATCGCCTATCGCGATCAGCTATAATTTAATGTGAAGCTTTAAATTTCTCTTCGCTTCGCTCGCTACATTACGCCCAGCTCATCGTAGCGTACCAGTAAAAACTACTTTATTCAGTTTGGGGGTCCTTATGGGTGAGTTTTTGCCCATCCCAGTCCGATACTTTCGATTTCAGGTCGTGGACGTTTTGGCGTGGAACGACCCACGACCAATGTGCAAGGTTAGTGCCAGCCTGTGCCGGTCAACGAGGCCTCACCCCCACATGGTCACGGCTCTCGGTAGTTTGGCCGATAGGTAGGCGGAGTGTCACGCATCAGTCACCGACACCTCTGTTTTCAAAATTGCAATAACTATCGGCAAAAAATATTGCAACGTTTTCCAAAAAGTCTGTAGCAAAGTTATGGATCCTATTACGTTCTAGTAGCGTTATAGAAAATTGCTTATGATATAAGAATTTCAAAAATGGGTTCACTTGACCTTTTCTGACTAGATATACTGAAGTTGTGTTCTCAGGAACATATGCAGACCCGATAACTTCCGTGTTTCTTGTCAGTGACCCCATTTTCGGAATCTCGGCACCAACAGCAATCTATACAACGTCATTAAAATGTCACAGGGCTTATGGCTTTTCTATAAACTTCCAAACTGCCAAACGAGGGAGATCGAGGAGTAATTTAACTAAAGCGAAGTTCCTTTTTAAATAACAATGGAAGTCACCAAGATAGTCGCCGTATGTCAAAAACGCGACGTCGTGCTGCTTACAGGACTGTCAAACAAAAGAACATGCAATTGCGCGAAAAGTCCTGTCTGTCATAAAATTTATATGAAATTACAATGCAACGTCGTAAATTAAGATGAATTTGTTGATTATTTATTCAACGTCAAAAAAACGGGCGGATTTTAACCGTGCTTTTCTGTACAGTAGACCTGCAGCTGCTTATACACGGGCGCATACGTCCTATTTTCCAGTGTACGAGTACCGCAAATAGACTGTACCGAAACTCCGTGTGCCGCCCGCTACTTCTGCTCGGAAACGGTACACAGGTGAGGCGTGGCCTGTTGCAGGAATCCCAAACACACCGAAGCCGCCATGCTAGAGCATTCTGCCCGTGCAATTGCAAACGGGATTAAGTGTTTGAATACAAACGTTACGCGCACTTCGGATGAATCTGTTCATGGTTCATTTGCAACTGATACGAATTCTGCTCTGCGTGGACACAATTGCGACAGCGCCAACATCAGCTCCACGTCGAGGGGTTGACACTCCGGTAATCGCGTATACACCACCTAGGTAATCATGCCGTAAGCAATGGTAATCGCCGGTAATCACCCATAGTTATCTGCGGTTTTGGGGTAGTAATCAAACGGTATAATCAGACGTTAACGACGAGTATCACTGGCAAGGAGCAGTAACCATTGGTATTCGCTGGTAAGCATGGTAAAGGATGATCACAGTAATCGTCGGTAATCACCGATTATCACTACCATTTGGTACACTCAAACTTAGAGTTGCCAACCCCTCGCTCCACGCAAAAAAAAAATATTGGTTTACACAACGAATTTATTCGTTGATTTGGATGAATTCTACTAAAATGTTGTTAGGGAAACAAAATCATACTTTCCGCAGCGAGAAGTTTTTTTTCATGTTTCTGTTTATTTAACTAACACAGTAACGCGTTGTGTACAATTTTTTTTGTACGTAATTATGGATAAAAATGTTTGTACACAAGCCATTATGTACAAATTAGTGCATAATTACGTACAATTTCGTACATAATTATGTACAAATTCGGCTTGTGTTCAATTTTTTCATAATTAGGTATAAATTCGTACGTTTACTATGTGCGTTTTTACCGAGGGGTCCACAACTCAGCCTCAACGTGTATAATGATTGTGCTGATTGTGTCAGTTCTTGCAACAATTTTTGATAAACTTCGACTTGAAAGCTTGTTTATGGCGTTTTACGACCGTTTTAACCACAATAATGCGGCAAAAACCTTGTTCCTGACCAATTTTTTAGGTTTTTAATCGACGATTGTGCTTGATTGTCCCCATATGTGTACAATGATTGTGTCCAGTTGTGCGCCCCTCGCATCTCGCTTCTGTTGACCCTGTTTGACCGCCAGCACCTGCAGTAGCACCTGGTGGGTCCAGTGAGTACAAACCAAAATAACTGAAATATGTACTGAAATTGGGCTTTGATCAGCTGAACCAGGTCACCAAGCAGTTGTAATTCAAGCAGCCCAATATATTTTGTTTGACGGTTGCGGTGCGGAACAGCACAATGGGCGCATACACAATGAATGTCCTAGGGACAATAGGCCGAGCTGTTTTCACAAAAGTGTTTCAACGTTGTCGGGCACTTTTCGTAAAATATGGTTTGGTCCATTCTAAGAACTTTGACACCTGTCTTCGATTCTGTCGGACCATGCGAAAAGGTCCCGACGGGCACTTGAATGGAGCCCATACTATCCCTTAAATCAGGAAAAATCAGTGAGCCCCAAAAATTTCAATACACTTTTCTAAGGTCACTGTGGCCAAAGTAGGACCCTAACGGGCTAAAATTTCAAGGAAAACGGTGTAACTCCGGCCGAGATATCAGTGATTTACATGCATAAATCTGTCGTTACCGCACAAAGTTGATTTTTGGGTCCATCTCGCCGTTTATCTCGCCAGAGCAACTTTTAAGAAAACTGCCCAACAACGTTTTCATACTTTTGTGGAAACAGCGCAGCCTAATCGGACAATTTTATGCCCTAAAATGTTTCGTTCTTAAGCATAACATAACAGACACAATTTGTAGAATAACCGTGGGACGAATTGTATCTCACATCTTACAATTTGTTTCACCTTTACAATACAATGTCGTAACACGTAACATTTCATTGGGCAAAACTGTCCCATGGACATTTAGAGTGTGCTTCACGTCAAGAGCTGATTGTAGGGATTGGCGCATTCTAGAACAGGAGGTTCAAAGTTGCCGCAGCGTGGAAAACGGGGCGGCACCGGAGGCAGGTCGAGAAGATCATTGCCCACGTGTATCACCACGACCATGCCGATGGGAACGTGGAATAAGAAGTGACAGTGAAGCATCCAGTAACCTGAAGGAAACCAAAAACAATCAATTGGCTGCAAGAATACTCCAATATTCTGGTGTAGCAGTGGATTCACTCGTCTATGAACATCTGGCAGAGTGTACGACGCTTGTGTCCGTCACACGTTAAATGGTGAAAGGAAAATCCGGTGAACAGAGGCTCCTCCGTTTGGCACAGAAATTCTTTGATGGTTATGGGAACATGTTTCGTACAAGGAATCCTGGTACGATTCCAATTTTACCGAATTGCGAAGACATCACTGACAAACAAAGTGAGCGGAAGAACACATGCAGCGTGTTTGCGATGAGAAATACATGTATCGTAGGACCCCAGGATGCAACACAGACTTTAAATGTGTATGGGACAATTTTGTCCAATGAAATGTTGCGTTTTTAAGCAAAACACGACAGTGGGACGAATTGTAACATGCGAGGTACAATTTGTCCCATAATTATGCTAAAAATTTTATCCCGGTTATGTTTTGTTTAAAAACGAGACATTTTATGGGACATAATTGTCCCATGACATTTAGTGTCTATGTACCATGTCCCTTCGGGTGTTAATCAATGCATGGGAATTGACCCAATAAATGCATTAAAATGCACATTGATGGACACAATAGTTTGATCACACCCAGCAAACGCTTTTCTTGAAAAAAGAAAATGTTGGCTTTCATTACATATTAGTATTTTTAATGAAAGCTTGAAGCGGATAAAAAAAAAATATTTTTGATCAAGTTTATATACTGCCAAAGCTTTATTGTAGAATCAGCTAAGATTATTAATGTCGCTTTGGTCTTAGAAATCACTAGGATAATTCTTATCCACTCTTGATTCAAGTCGATTTTAGGAACAACGTTCTAGGTGCAGTTTCGTCGTGGCCTGTCCAGCTTGTCTCAACAGTGAACAGACATGTTTCCCCAAACACCGTTCCACTGGACCGCACCGACGCACTTGCATCATTTCCATCCACAGTTGTAAATCTCACCTGGGTTATCAGTCACGAATCTGAGTATGACGTATCCGTTGTTCGGCACGGCGATAGTATCCTTGGCCGGCGGGTCAACGAACTGTCGGATCAGCCGGCCACGACTCTGCAGGTCGCGCACGTATGCCGTAACGTTTCTGACGGAGGTGGGAGCGCAGCCCATGCCCACCACGTAGAACACCTGACCGTGCAGGTGGAACGGGTGGTTCAGATGAGGCGCTGAAACTGAAAAAAACATCCGCTGGTGGGTCAAGATGAACACCATTAAAAAGCTTACGAGGAAACACGTCGTATTGCAGGTTACGAACTGCATTACGAACATTACCTTACGAAGAAAATACTTCGTGAGGAATTTCGTGCAGTCGTCTTTGCGGTTCTTTAACAGTGAGCATGCCATTATGAGCCAACTTTCCTTATAGAACAATCCATATGATGAAACGAACGTCAGCCGTCGTCGGCTAGGTGTATCATTAACGCGAGGATGACGTTTTCTTATGGAGTCAAAGAGGGACATTTGTCGTCGTAAGATTTACAGTGAGCTGGTTATCCGTAGGTGAATATGATATACAATCTACAACTTATCGACAAGTTATTAAATTTATTGAAAAAATGTGAGTCGCTTTGCTTCCTACCAATAGAACCCAACAGTTTGCTTCGTTACCGGCAACCGAGTATCGGTGCCGACGATGTCCGATGAACGGTTGTTGCAGGCTAAGAACAAGGTCAGTGGCTTTTGGAACGCAGTACAAAAACAAAGAAACCGCCGGGAAGCCACACGGAGAAATTCCGTTTCGTCTTTCGTGGTTCCCGCGCTGTAGTGGGACCCTACATGATGTGGGGCACGATACGAAGTCACTTTGACAAAATATTCCTAATCAGTTGGAAGATTCGCCTTTAACAACCCACTGTAAACAATAAGAATGGAAAGTACCGCAAACTTTTATAACGGAGGTCAGGTTTTAAAGCATGTACTCAAGATCAGAGGTACGGACACTAAGTGTTCGTTTCCACGGTTCCTTCTCACGCCCAGAACGGAGAATTCCGTAGTTAACCCCATAGTGTCACATAGGAACAGGTACCGAACTTGTTGGAACTCGAAAGCGGAACGAGTGGTACGGAGTAAATAAGCAGAACGGAGAAATTAGGTACGGAATCACTGCTCCACGCCGCTGCGTGCGTAAACCCAGAGAACGCCATTCTTGGATACAGCTTAGCTTTTGCCTTGAATTCCCTGCAAATGAAATAATCGCAAATTTTCTTAATTCAACTTAAGCGGATCTGCATACGTTGCTGATAATACTAAACAAAAACCAAATATCTCACCACGGTTCGAACCTAGACTTCTCCTTTGGCGTGCTGCCATGCTACTCTGTGCGCTACCTAACAGTCGGGCATGAGCAGAGTAACGTGTTGTTTACCATTTTTTTGTACGTAATTATGGATAAACATGTTTGTCCACAAGCCATTATGTACAAATTAGTGCATAATTACACAATTTCGTATATAATTATGTACAAATTCGGCTTGTGTACAACTTTGTACATAATTAGGTATGAATTCGTACGTTTACTATGTACGTCTTTACACATCCATAATTATGTACAAAAACTATTCGTACACCCTTGCGTACAAATTCATACATAATTATGGATGAATTCGTACATAATGGATAAATTGGTACGCAATTATGGATGTTTAAAAACGTACATAATTATGTACAAAATTGTACACAGTTATTTAGCGTGTATGGGAGGGGGGAGGGAGAAAAATCATTGTGTACTGATGCTATGATAAAAGTGACTTCGTCTTTCCTGCAGTCTTCATTTACTGCAGTCCATTACCAGCTTCGTCATACAAAGAAACAGAATCCAGTGATGCCGTGCACAGGAAAACTGGTTGCGCCTCCGACGGGAATCGAACCCCCGACCAGACCCGACTTCCTTTCCAGCATTCAGGCACGGAGCCACCGAGCCACCAAGGCATGTGCTGGCGGGCGGCGCTGAGCGGGCATTCGAGGCACTTTATTCGTGGCTGAGTCGGAGTGTTCGAAACAGCCAATCAGAGGGCGAGGTGAGCCAAGTCAAGGGTTCTCTTTGATGGCGCCCAGAACAATTTCTTGTTTCAAGCACGGCATATCAAGGAATTTATTTTCTTAGATAAACTTTTTTCTTGAATTACTTCAAGACACCAAAATGAAGTCAATCCTTTAAAACTCCGAGATTTTCTTAATTCTAGTCTAGAAAAGACTAGGATCATTCATGTCCGTTTTTTTCTTGTTTCAAGATTTGGCTTGATTCAAGAACGGCGTTATCTGGGTGTATTTTTTTTACTGCGCCACACGCTTTATGTGCTGTTATTTCTACAACATTTTAATCGAAATTTTGATAGTAAAGTGGTACGCCCTGTTGCCTCCTGACCCGTACTCACCCTCGTCGATGATTATCACCTCGACAAGTACCTGCCGAGGCACATCGATCACATGCGTGCAAGGGCAGACACTACTGCAGTTCCGATTGGTGGCCGGACTACAAAACTGCGACGGAGGAATGTCATTCCTCTGCGAGAGCAGCGGTGAGGGTGGCGACGCGTAGGAGAATCCGGCAACCAAACTGGCTACGTGGAAACCATTGACTGCCACTGAAAAAAAGCGAACCCGTGAGTAAACAGTGAAAGGTACAGGGGGAAAAACCGGTGAGTAAACAGTGAAAGGTACAGGGGGAAAAACCGGTAAGTAAACAGTGAAAGGTACAGGGGGAAAAACTGTTCGGCGCGTTTTAAGAACAACGACAGATGTGCCAGCTCCCTTCAAACGACAGATGTACGGGCTCTAGCATAACAAAGGCAGATGTGTCAGCTCCCGTCAATCAAGGACCGATGTGGCGTATCGGTGGGTCAAAAAAAAAAAAAGGCCACACCGGTCTATGTTTGACAGGAGCTGACACATCTGCTTTTGTTAGACTGGAGCTGGCCCATCCGTCGTTGTTTGACGGGAGCTGACACGTCTGTGGTTTTTCTTAGGACGCTTCGTGTTGCACTCAGTGGATCAACTGTCGACCAAGAGAGAACATCAGGTGAATAGTTAATGTACTTCACGGTTAATATTCTTCACGCCTCTCGACTTTCACATGCCCTTTGTAGCAAGCCTCGGAAGGATATTCGTACCTAAGTATTTGTTGTAAGTGCGAGGTGCGAACAATTCCGGGGCGCTGAAGACGTGGAATCGGAATGGCAGCCAGATCGCCCTGTACGGAGTCCGACCAAGACCTGTCACTGTTTTGGCGTTTCTGAGTTGACTCACGCAGATCGCGCGGCTGTTGTTGCAGTGCCAGTCCAGAGGGTTCAGTACCTGAAAAGAAGTTGCTTGGTCAGCGTTGATTATACACGGCCCATGCACAAACACACTGTTAGAAAAAAGTCATTAATTAGCAGCAAGTGCTGCTAACCAATGAAAATGGCTGACCCAGTGTCGAACGAAAGTGGATAGTCATTTTAAAATGATAAAAACCATTTGGGAATGGCTAAAGTCGAACAAAAAGCCATTTCAAAATTGTTTTGTCATTTCAAAATTGCGAATCATCGATGATCTTCCCATTTTTCCACCCATTTTTATTTTGTTTCAGATTACATTTAAATGCTTTTGAAGTTAAAAGTTTACCTCCAACTGGACTTCTCTGACGGTTAACATGTTCCTGTGTCTAGGCTATCTCCTTCCCTATACCGAGGGTTCACTGTTAAAAATTTCAACAGTAAATACTGACGGTCTACTGAAAATGTGTTACCTGATCTGAACCTTACGGTTCATTACGGTCTGACCGTATTAGGATGCCACAGTTAGTGCCGTAGCGTAACAGAAACGGTGTGGACCGTAGAACTTTGCCGTTAAAACAATTTATATCAAACTTACTATGACCAACAGATATCGAGTGCGTCAGCATGAGTGACAGTTAATTTTTTTATCAATGGTTTTTACGGTAAAGTTCTACAGTCCACACCGTAATTGTCAGGCAACGGTACTAAACGCAACATCAAATTACATTTTTCTCCGTTACGGTCAATACTGTAGTGCCGCAATACAGGATGGGCCGTAAAGGGATCGTATTTTGTTACGGTATTAACAGTGTTGTTCGATGGTCCATTAGCACCTCACGATCAGAGGCAGGAAACCGGCGGGCAGCGAACAACCGCACGCTAAATGTCAAAGGACAATATTGTCCTTGGGCTGGGGTCTGATTTGAGCACATCTGACTCCAGAGACAGTTTTGTATCCGTAAAGTACAGAATTGTTCCAAACTAGATGAGATATTGTTCCCAGATTTAGATGTGCTCAAGTCTGGCCCCATAGCTCAAGGACAAAATTGTCCTTTGATATTTAGAGTGGGACGCATACGAAAACGTTTCCTGACCGTGTCTGGGCCGAACGGCAGAAACAGGAGGTACATTTCAGCTGACCCGGATACGTCCGGGTATTCGCTGCCGGCCCCTTTCCCGGCTCTGCTCATGATGCATCACTGCACTCTAAATGTCTAAGGACAGCTGGGGCCAGATTTGAGCACATCTGAATCTGGGGACAATTTCTAATCTTCTTTAGCACAATTTTTGTACTTTACAGATACAAAATTGTCTCTAGATTTACACTATAAAAATTGTGTCGTTATAAAACGAAGATTGTTTGATAAATTGTGAACTGAAGACCTTCGTTGTAGAACGAATATTTTTACGAAAATTTATTCGTTTTTTTTTAACGAAAAACGTGAGGAATTTGCTGTTCTCTTCCATAGGGGCAATTGGCCATTATATTACAATAGCGTTTTCAAAAAGCCGGTTTTTTTGAAACAGGAAAAAACTAGGAAAAAACCGTTTTTCTTTCGGAAAATAACCGAAAAAAAAAACAAAGAAGGTGTTTTGCTTAAATTTTCACTGAAAATTGATTTTTTGTATAAATAGTGTGTTTCCGACAGGTGCTTTTACTGTCTGACAGGGAAAGGGGCGAAGGAATGATTTGACTAGTTCAATGCTTATGACATAGCATAGCATAGCCAACACCACGGCTCCCGGGGTATGTTGGCAGCGCCGAGAAGAACGGACGCGAAGCGGGACCATTTCAACTGATGAATTTGTTGCCACCGGTGGGGCACGGATATCACAAGAGCTGTGCTATAAAATACCTCGGTAAAAAAACCGCAGGCGTTAGGGCCCGTCCATAAACTACGTAGCCCTATTTTGGGCGTATTTCGACCCCCTACCTCCCACATGAGGACTTGCGTAACTTCCCCGTGCAACCCCCCCTCCCCCACGTCTACATAGCTTTTTGTACTTTTGAAAAATGCGACAAAATTGAGAAATTGTCCATAGGATTCCATTTGCACTTAAATACAATCTTGGATAAAAGAAAACAGTGCTAAAGAGAGAAGAAAACAATGCTGAAGAGAGCAAGTAAATTGGCAAAGAAAGAAATGAAACAGTATTTTCTCGTTTACCGCGCACCCTAAACTGCGCTGTGCTCCCATGGAACGCCTTTCGTCTACGCACCTGAAAGGCTACGTAGTTTGCTGGCTGACCCACCCCCTACCCCCTGAAGATGATCGTAGTCATTTGAAGAAACCTCCCCCCCCCCCCCCCCCTACGAGAGGCGAGTTTATGGACAGCCCATTATGACGTTTTCGTACCCAGAACCAAGCAAGTATTCACAGTCCGCACGTCAGGGCAATCTCAAATCCCACATTTTGCGCTCTCGGGGAATTAAAAATCAAACATCCTAAAGGGAAGACCACACGACAAATGTACAGAGTAACGGAATGGGCTCTTTACATTAACAGCTACCACTCAGAGAATCCATTTTTATTTCAGATAAGTCAATAAATGAGTCTTTCACGTAATTGTGTATATTTTTTCGTTTTTTTAAATTTTTTCCAATTTTTCCACCCTTTTTGAGGTAGTGAAAAAAAAAACGGAAAAAAAACACGGAAAAATGGAAAAAAAAACGGAAAAAACCGAGGCGTTAAAACACTATATTAGAAGATAGTGCTACGGTATGTTTTCTCAATTTCATCGCAGCTATGACAAAGTCAATTTAGCTTATCACATGTGCTTGATAACTAGACATCGTACTTATGATTAATTTTGTTTTTTCGAAAAGGCGTTTTAAAAACGAAAATCCCTTACAGTGTAGATATGCTTTAATCTGGTCCTTGCTCAGGGACAAAATTGTCCTTAGACAATTGGTGTGTTTGACACTTGGTTTGTTCACTCACGATGCCTGGGGGCAAACTCGCGCTGTACGTTGGCGCCGGTGTGGTGGGCTGTTCGGGCGCGCCGGCGTAACGCAATATAGCCAGCTGCTGAACCTGGTGAGTGGCGCACTCGCCCAGGCCGCGCGCCTGAATCCAATACGCGGCAGGAGGAGAGAGACTGGCAGTGATGATGAAGTCGTACCGCTCCCCTGAAACAGAAAGGTCGTTTCAGACGCGGCTGTGAAGAGGCGTGAGTCGTGTACATATCCGTACTGAAGGTGAATTTCATGTTGCCAGAGGCGTGAGTCGTTTACATATCTGTAATAAAGGGGAATTTCGTGTTGCCAGGAAAGTAGGTAGCAGTAGCACACACAAGAAGATTGTGTTCGTGCCCAACCCGCCTGCCTTCGAGGCAACACTTCGGCAGTCGGCTGACTTAGACTTAGGAAGCTGGCAGTGGGTTTGGACCGGAGCGGGCTACCTTTAGTCTGCTGTTCTAATATCAGTGGGATTCGTTTCGATGTTTTTTGGCTGAGCGATAGCGAGGCCCTTACCCGACTAGGTCAAAAATGTTTTGTCTGTTTGTCTGTCTGTCTGTCCGCGCGATTTCTCGAGAACGGTTAGACGTAGAAAGCTCAAATTTGGACCACATCTTTCTTGCATCATAACAGAGTCAACCTCCCCACAGGGGCACCGTAGCCTAAGCGGTTTGTTAGATAATTTTCACAAGTGGTCTAAAATTTAATATCTGCCGGTTAGGTGAGGTCAGTACGCGCCATACGCCTGTCGTGGAGGGGCGGATCAGTGACTCGAGTGTGTAATTAGGCTCGGTTGGGTTAGGTTAGTGGAGGTTTGGGTAGGTTAGGCTCAGGCAGGTAAGGGTAGGTTACTGACTGATTGGCCCCGCAGGGTCGTAGTGGTCAGGTGACAGCCGCCGGCAGGCCAAGGTAGGCGTGCGCCAGGCGTGGAGTGGCGGAACAGTGATTCGCGATGAGCGAAGCCTGTTACGCCACGACGCGGTCTGGCGTACGCCTACCTTGTATTTATTATGTTTCGCTTAAAAATGCAACGTTTTATGAGCCAAAATTGCCCCCTGACATTTAGTGTGTAGTGATGTACCATAACAAACTCGCTAAGAAACCACCAATTTAATGGGTTTAATACCTGAATATGAGATTATGGAGTTGACTACCACAGGCCGGACGGGCTCCCCATCGGTGGCGATCACGGTCAGGTTGTGTCCCTGGACGATGATCTCCATGGGACAGACGGAGGACATTGAGTTGATCATTCTGAAGCGATGTCTCTTGCCTGGTGTCACTTCGAAGACCTCGAGGGGAGGCTTCACTGAGGCATTCTGTCAAAGGAATAAGCTTGCTATTATTTGTGAAAACGTTCGAAATGCGTTACCACAAAGCATACAGTGTTGGCTCCGCAAACAAGTGCAAAGAAGGCTTTCTGCGCAATGTAAAAGTTTCAGAGGTTAGTTCCCGAGATTTGGAACATTCGGAGAGATTTGGACGGAGATTTGGAACAACATCAGAACTTCCGCTCGAGAACGGTGCACGAACGGCGTTTGGGTTACGGGGCGCGTTTTTACCTGATCAGCAGATGTCGATAACTGCTATTTTAACACGAGACTTATTTTCACAGACTAGATTTTCCTAAACAAGCCATTGCGTATGCCGTCACCTGGTACTGGCCCTTGCCGTTGATGAGCAGAGTGTCCGGCATCTGGCCCCTTGCGTGGCATTCAGTCGCCTCTAAGCGGCCGGGAAACCGCTCGGTAGCGAGCTCATGAATCCAATCGGATATCAGACACACGTGATGCGGCAAGTCGAAGTCGTACCGTGAGCTGTGGACGTCCCGTGCAGGCGCCTGTCTCACCACTAAGCTACCGTAGAGGCCGTCCATTTTCTGCAACCCTGTTCAGCATAGGTTCTCAAAATTGGCCGTTGCAAGGGCATAGCGTCGGCAAGCAGCCCAGGTCCGTTCAGAAAGAAAAATTGTTTTTTAAAACTCGATGTGCATTAAACAGTTCAAGATGCATGCGGCCGGCCAATACTAATCCAAAAAGAAATGCCTCATAGACAATTGAGCCCCGTAGTAACGTTCACTATGGCGCGTTGCGGATTGTTGCGGATCGTAAGATTCCCACCACCAAACGTAGAGTAAATTACGCGAACCCAAGTGTCTTGGGGACGTGTCCTGGCGCCGTGCACGCTACAACACCCACAAACGCCACCTGACACAAAATACTAACACCAGGGCACTAGTTGACGTTGTTGACGTCAGTTCGTCAGAAAGTTGGTAAGTCGTTAAGCGCCTCTCTTTCACTCTCCCCCCCCCCCCCCTCTCTCTCTCTCTCTCTCTCTCTCTCTCTCTCTCTCTGTCATAAACCTGTCAAACATTTCCTGTTGCTGAATTCGAATGTCCAGACGACCGCAGAAAGTTTAAAGACCGCATCATTTTATAGTGTGAAAGAATATGGGGCTAAAGTCCCGCTCAGGGCATTTCCATGTATTTCACAATGGGTTTGTGCCTGAACTGCAAGCTAACCAGCAACTTTAACAAGATACTACTTCAACTACTTAGCAAGTGGGTCCTGCTGCCGCACACCCGCCCCTGCATTCAGCTCGGCTCGACGCGTGATAATTGTGCTGACCGGTGTGAGCGTGCCAGAAGTGCGTCCCTTCGTTGGTGGCCTCCATCTGGTACCGGAACGTGTTGCCCTCGTGGATGGGGCACTGCGTCACGTAGGGCACGCCGTCCGAGTACTGCGAGCCGTACTGCCAGAGGCCGTGCCAGTGCAGGGTAAGCTCCATGCCCTCCATGTGGTTCTTGACGTCCACCACAATCCGGTCGCCTTGGCACACCTGTGGGGGACGGAACCGTCTTACACTCCAAATGTCTATGGGACAATTTTGTCCCATGAAATGTTACGTTTTGAAACAGAACATTGGAACAGTTTGTAACATAAAGGTGGGACAAATTGTAACATGTGAGATACAATATGTCCCATAATTGTGCTACAAATTGTACCTCAGTTGTCTTTTGTTTAAAACGGAAACATTTTATAGGACAAAATTGTTTCAATTGTTCCAACTAGTGTGTAGGAAGGGAAAGGCGCTGATGTGCGTGTTGTGCTGCGGCCTCTCACCTGAATAGAGGGACCTGGCAACATTCTATTGACAGTCAAAACTCCCCTCTCCACGCCGTCGGCGCGAACACATTGGCACTCGGACGTGAACATGTTGTCAGCACCCGGAGTGCATACATCACAAGCTCTGAGAGAAAGAGAGCACGGATATTTTCCAGAGGACGGGTACAGTGAAGGTGGTCCCTGGGTCGCATGGGCATCGTGTCCCAGAGTGTAAACTGAAAGCATGGGAAATCACACGGCAAAAAGTTTCCCCGCCGCGGGCCTTAGTGAGATTTCTCATGCTATCTGCACTCTAATGCCCATGGGGCCATTTAATTTTGTCAAATGGAATATTACGTTATTAAGCAGAACACGACATTGGCAGACTATTTGTAACGTAAAGGTGGGACAAAATGAAACATGCGAGATACAATTTGTCCTTTAATTATTGTATAAATTGTATCTTACACACTAAACGGCATGAGACTTTTTTGTCCCATAGACTGCTACAAATTAATCCCATGACATGTTGAGATTCTGCGCAAAACATCTCATGTTACAAATTGTCCCATGAACGTGATACTACTTGTCAAAACTACTCATGTTACAATTTAGTATCTTTTATATGGGACAATTTGTATAACTTGATGGGACAATGTAAATATTGTTAATTGAAATGGTTACCCCTTTACGAAACCCACTTAGCACCGCTGAAATCGAAAAAAGCACGGATGCTTTGAATGGTTATCTTAAATTTAATACTTAGGCAGTAAAATAATAGCTACATTTAGTAAGACTTCTTCCCTCCTCTCCTGAGCGCGCACCTTCCCTGCTATTCTCGTGTTCTGGTAGGCAATCTGTACTCCTACATGCACGCGTGCCATGCGGGCTGGCCTACCCCCGAGTTCGCAGGCGTTCTTCCCAGTCGATCTTTAGTCGTCCGATGTTCGCTGACAATTCCATGTCTAATATACCAGGTGATTCAGAAACGCCGCATTTTTTCTTGAGTAGGCAAGCCCGCAACGCACGACGTTGGTTAGCGCGCAGCGACTGCCGGCGGGGGAAGGTGAGTGGCGGAGCGTAGTGCCGCTCGTCCCAGCCAGCCGGGCCGAGCCGCTGTCGTCCGGAGCCGTCGGCCGCTAGTGGCTCGGCCCGGCTGGCTGGGACGAGCGGCACTACGCTCCGCCACTCACCTTCCCCCGCCGGCAGTCGCTGCGCGCTAACCAACGTCGTGCGTTGCGGGCTTGCCTACTCAAGAAAAATGCGGCGTTTCTGAATCACCTGGTACATCCACAGTTACCCGGAGTCCCATCAGATTGTCCCATAATTTGGGACAAGACGAAGATTGTGACCAGTGCCATGTGACAAAATTGTACCATGTATGTTACAAATAAATTGCCCCATAATAATGGGACAAAAAAGAAAGTCCCATGCCATTTAGTGTGTAGTTATGTTTTGCTTCAATACGATACATTTTGTGGGACAAAATTGCCCCATGACATTAAGCGTGCCGCTGCTATCGGTGATCCATTAGTGCACTCACCGACCGAGCACGGTGTACATCTCTGCGTGGAAGCTGTAATGGCACGTACGGGGCGGCTCGCCGTCTGTGCATTCGCGCGCACAATCCTTAGGTGACGACGTCTCGCATCCGAGAAGGAGCTTGTTGCTGGCATCCAACTTGTGCGGGCCACTGCGTTGTGCGAGTGCTTTGTCAAGGGATTCTCTGAACAAGGGCTGCCGGATCAACGTCTGCGCTGGTCCCACGGTCGAATTGGCTAAAAAGGACATACTCATTGTAAAAGGAATACACACTAAATGTCATGGGACAATTTTCTCCCATAAAATGTTTCGTTTTTAAACATAACACAACTGAGATACTATTTGTAGCATAATTATGGGACAAATTGTATCTCGCATGTTAAAATTTGTCCCACCTTACGTTACAAATTGTCCCAATGTCGTGTTTTGCTTAAAAACGTAACACCTAATTGGACAAAATTTTCCCATAGACATTTAGAGTGTACACCTAGAGAAAACAAATATTGCTCAGATATTACCCAAAAGCCCGTATTCAAAGTCAAAGTGATTCTTAGATCAAGTACATTTGACGTTCTTTTGTCAAAAAACGCCGGAGTCAGAATGGAAGGCACGGCATGCACCTTGCCGAGCGCACTGTGGTCATATATAACTTACTTCGCCGACGCCCCCCAAAAAGGTTACGTAGTCTTCTGGCTGCCCCCCCCCCCCCTCCCAACGATCGTAGTCATTTGAACGCCCCCCCCCCCCCTCTCCTTCGAGCGGCTACGTAGTTACTGGACGGCCCCTTTTTACTTAAATTACAATCAAATACTGTTTCATTCCTTTTCTTGCCAATTTTACTTGTTATTTTTAACCTTCCAGGATGTAATGGCTGCTTTGTTTACTGCGATAAACAATTGCAATACATTTGAAGTATTACATACACTTCCTTTTGCACTCTACAGATACGAATTTGCCATATTTTCCGCTACGTAGACGCAGGGGAGGGGCTACGTAAGTCCTCATGGGGGGGGGGGGGGGGGGGTTAAAATTTGTCTAAAATAGGGCTACAATGTTTACGGGGGGCCCCTTTGACCTCACATATCATGCACGCACCACAAGACTAAAGACCACTTCAAAACAGATAATATAGTATCATTAGCCCAGATTTGTCCGACAAGGCAGGCGTGGCCGGGCGCAAAAGGGCATTGTCATGTGTTTTCACGCCGCGAAACAATTTTGTTGTACCCAGCCTAAAGTGCCCAATAGTACTGTGTTAAACTCATCATCACGACCTTTTTGGAATTCCTCCAATTAAAAGAGGGAATAAACACAGAAAAAAAGCGTACGAAAAAAATCATTTGTATTGCGAAAGGAATTGAAAGCTTTGGAGGCCGCGAACCAGCGACCATCGTTGCTTCGTAATACGAAGGATTTCTTCGTTGTATACGAAGCAATTATTCGTAGGCTACGAAGACTTCATTCCCCCCGTAGAATTGTGACTTTGAAACACTTCTGAACACACAGTAACGTGTTGTGTACAATTTTTTTGTACGTAATTATGGATAAACATGTTTTTACACAAGCCATTATGTACAAATTACTGCATAATCATGCACAATTTCGTACATATTTATGTACGAATTTAGCTTGTGTACAATTTTGTACATAATTACGTATGAATTCGTACGTTTACTATGTGCGTTTTTACGCATCCATAAATATGTACAAAAACTATTCGTACACACTTGCGTATAAATTCATATATAATTATGGATGAATTCGTACATAATTATGGATAAATTCGTACGCAATTACACCCAGAAAAATGAATTCTTGATTTTAGTCTCAAATTGCATTTACTTGGTTTTCACAAGTAAATTTTACTTAGACTAAGTAAATTTTACCTAAACCAAGTAAATTTTACTTAAGGCAAGTAAATTTTACTTGAAAAAACCAAGTATCAGAAAAATCAAGTATCCCTTTTTCTGGGTGTATGGCTGTTTAAAAACGTACATAATTATGTACAAAATTGTACACAGTAATTTAGCGTGCAGTTATAGTAAATTCTTTGTGTAAGTGACCCCGTACTATCTATTGCAGCTGTATTGATGTATACTCCCCCCCCCCCCCCCCCCCCCCCCCCCCCCGCTTTCCGTGAAATGATTGCAACCGATGGCCAAGGACCTGGTCATATTAAGATTTTGAGCACCCGCAATTCGATGCCCTTGGCGTGTGGAATTTCCCTCAGTCGCCAAGGATTTTTAATCCTCCGAAATATTGCTTTGCACTCCCTTTCTTGAGCTAGGCGCTTTCATGCGTCCTTTCTCTAGGATTTGCATATGGTGCTGGGCACATGTAAGCTATGAATCCTCCTATGGGGTAGAAACGGAGAAAATCACACGCTAGAACCAAATCGTCTCAACAACCTGCTTCCACAGTAATTGTTTATGTACATTTTGAAGCTCATAACGTGTGTAAAAGTGCGACTGAACATAACTCTTATGAATGAAAATTTCTTTAACTACGGCGAATTATTCACTCAGTTTTGCACAAATTTGGCTTATATAAAATTTTGTACACAAATACTAAAGAGTTCGCACGTAAACTACATGGATTTTTGTGCACTCATAACCATGTACAACGTGAATTGTACTTCTGTTATTGCAGAAATTTAACGCAATTGTGATAAAACTCTTACATAATATGTAAGAAAGCGCACAGAAGCTAGGAATGCACAGAATTTCATGTAGTTATGTACAAAATTATCCACAGCTAATCAGTGTCTCCTCAAACACCATCGTACAACTGCTGCGATTTACCTGAATAGACGGACCTCTGCAGGCAGCACATCAGCACCGCCAATGCAGCCCACCCCAAGGCGATGTCTGCAGCCATGTCCCTCCGCTGGGCGCTCGCAGGGTCCGTCGGCGTCGCAGAAATGAACGCCTTAATGCTGGCGGCGCTGAGAGTCCTCGGGGAACGGCAAGCAAACGACGGATTAGTTCGCGGGATTCAGAGCAGGGCCGCGGCGCGTAACGCACGGCAAAACTTATCCTTTCGTTTGAAGGATGATTAAAAGGTTGATGCATATCCTTTGATGTACCTGTACCTGAGGGTTTCAAGGCTCACGAGCGAAGGACTTGTTTGGTTGCCAGCGGTCGGCTCTGGTCTGGCGGAGCGGTCATCGGGCCCGCACTTCACTGTAAAAATAATTCGTCATGTGACATGAGATGTGGATGACGAATATTTTGTCACGATTACGATATCTTCACTTGACGAAATATTTCGGGGACAAAATTTTCGTCCCATTTGGTCAAAACGCTTAGGCAAATTATTTTCCATCTGTTGGTGTACAATTATATTTCTCGCGATTTTTTTGTCACGCCTTTTTTGATAAAAGTTCTTGGTTAAAATTTGTGATTGAAGGTTTCGTTAAGTGACGAAAAATATGTGAAGAGTGCTGTGTGACACCTGTTATGGTAAGTCTCCTTACGTTTTTACCTGTTCTGAACTGCTCTTTCCCTATGCGTATAAACAGAACATGCTCCGCTCCGCTCCACTGGCATCTCTGTATCACAGGAGAACGTTCCAAGTACTTGGCGGGCTTGGCCTGCCGGCGGCGTTTGCGGACGCGGGATGTGTCTAATGATACATACACTGGCGACCAAAAATTAGCGGTCCACTTTTTCCGGACTCCGCCATTTCGTTGCTAGTCGACCTAGAGAGCTGAAACTTCGTGTGAGCATGTGCCAAAGGTTCGTCGTCGAGGTCCCTGGACGCCAATTTTATTGACCTACTCTGAGGGTTGGAACTACCCCCTTAATTGCGACGATGTCGAAAATCGCCGCGAAGGGCGCCGATAAAACCCATGTGGCGAGCGAAAATTTTCAATTTTGCAGTCGGCCTGAGCTCATGGACCATTAAAGCTGCTGAATCCTGAATTTCGACCCCCTATGACCATCCCCTAATTTTGGAGGGGGTGGGGGTGGTTTTTGAGTTTGAGGTCGTAGACTTTCGAAATTGATCCCAAAGGGTAGCAGGGGGTTCAAGGATGTCAAAAATACCCGGCGCGATTCAAATCGACACCGTAGAAGTGTAATAAAATCGAAAAAACTGAAAAATTAGTCTTGTTTGTCCCTTCACTCTGCACCCCTCTCCCGCCGATCTCAGTAGAGTTAGGGTGGTGCCCGACCTGTTTTATTACAGTTCGAACCTTTACAAACACGGTCCCAAACGGAGAACTCAAAATCTCGACGCCAATAAAGTAATTTTATTTTCTGTCCATGTCGTCAGCATTTACGCCAATGTCTCGAGGTACAATATTGCTTTGCCAGTCTTACAACAACAGCACAATAACAGTGTTTTGTGAGAAATCGGAAAATTGCCCAGGCCTACCAAATACTTCGGCTGCAGACAGTCGGTGCAAACCTCGCGCTGTCTGCAGATTCGCACACAGAAAAACGAAACCGCCGGAAAGGTTGTACGGTATCAGGTCGTAGTGGGGCCGAGTCTGCGCTCGCAAGCGGGTGACGGCGGCATGCCAATCGTCAAACAAATTGACGCTGGCGAACGCCTACGAAAGCCCGTAATGTGTGATTTAGAGGCAAACTAGTGGCGAAACTGCGCGATCTCAACCATTGCAATGTCAATTTCTTACAGACTCGAGGACGCGCGTTTATTGGTAGTACAGGGGCGGGGGATGACATGGAACATGCCATTCGACACGAAATGTCGAAGTTGGCCTTGACGTCTGGCCTGGCTCTGCGGAACTCGGGGACCACCAGCTCCACGTCGGGCTCGGGCTCTTCGTCCTCGAAGCGGTGGCGTCGCTCGCCGAGGACGACCAGCGACCGCAGACGCTGCGTGGGGACGCACATCTCCAGGACGGCCCGCATGTGGGGGCGGCAGGCTCGCCCAGAATGCCGAGGTCCATCTTAAGCGTCTCGAGGTGGCGGAGGCCGTGCTGAGGCCCGTCGTCGCCGAGGCCCTCGCCGCCGCCCGCAGCCAGGGCCGGCAGGTAGGGGAGGTCGACGGTGAGGCACCGGAGGCCGGCGCAACACACCACGCAGCGGACGAGCGGGTCGGGGCGGAGCTCCCTCCTCTGGATGGGGCACTCGAAGACGCGGAGCGAAGCGGCCGCCACCAGACCCTCGGGGGCCTCGCCTGCCACGTGCGGTTGATGCAGAGCGTCCGTAGCACCTGGCGACAGAGACCAACAACCGGAAAGTAAGTGACGAGTAATAAGGGGCCGTTTACAAATGATGTCACGCTTTTTTATTGGTCGAATTTTGAACCCCCCCCCCCCCACACACACAATCGCGGGGCTCACTTATAACCTTTCCATGCATTTAAGATGGGACCGTCACGCGACGTTGTTTGTGAACGGTCCCTAGCGCAAACCGTCCAACAGTAAATGAAGGACGTGCGATGTAGGCTGATGGTCTACAGGCCGCGGCGAAACGACATCTTGCGGTCTTACCTGACACTAAATGGGATATAATTGGGAACAGCTGAATTTGAAAAAATTGGGCATTGGGGAAATGCGTTTGGGAAAAATGACGGGGAACCAGACAGAGTCATATGTACTTCACATCAATTCGAGCGACGAATTTAACGCCTTTCACATTCCACCTTCAGTGAAACAAGGGTCGACCTTAAGGTCATACTAAAACTGTACACAATTGGCCCAACAAAGGCCCCCTAAAATCAAAAAGTACTTAGCGTCCACGTAAGCCAATTCAACTACATTGACTTTCAGTTTGCAGTTAGTCATCTACATACATTTTAAAACATTTTTCATTTCAGGTGGTGCTCTGTTGTCACTGGAAGATAAGAAAGCAAATGCTTTAGAAGGAAGAATGTCACGAGGGATAGCAATAACAGGATTCTGCATGTGATGGTGCTTGTGAAGTGGTTTCTAAGTCTGTGAAGTCGTTTTCCTACACTGATTGCAAGAAGGATTCAGACAACTGCACATGTGTGAGCGATGTATGTGCTCATTGTCTTTCGTGTACTTGCGAAGACGTGAGAGGACCATGCGAGCACTGCTATAAAGTAGCGGATTATTTTCGTTCTCATGGTTTGTGCTGTCAAAAGAACATTGCATGCTCATCTCAATTCAGTGTTCGGTGCAGGTGTCACAAATGATATAGGTGACCCCATTGTGTAGCGGGTTTCTTCTGTCTTTACTGAAACTTTGGTAGTGGCTGTTTTGGCAATTGCTTGTAGGCGGTTTGGGTGTATACTTTCAGTTGTGGTATGAAATCCTTCCTCTTTGTAGCATTTTTCATCTCCCATTCCCTTTCCATAGGTGGACTACATTTGGCTACTGAAAACTGATGAAAAACAATTTGATTCTATTACGGTTCCTGTATCTCATTTTCATAGAAATACTTTGCAACCAAGAAACGTCTGTTTAATTCATGTTTTAAATATTGGCTCTGGTCATGCTTGTGCTTTTAATATTGATCTAAGCAGACTGTCGGTTACAAAGTGTTTCTAGTTGGCTAAGCGATAGCGAAGCCCTGGACCGATGTGACGGGCGGCCCTCGGGCCTCCCGTCGACCAGGCAACCAGCATCACTCCGCGGCGGGCCGGCTCTGGTTGTGAGCTCGCGGGCCGGCAAGCCGCGGGTGAGGCGAGGGCGATAGGGGGTGCCGTTTCGCTGACAAAGCCCTTCGAGGCCGATGCGCTCGACGGGCTCCGGGCGGCCTGCCGAGCCGAGGACGGGCAGTCACGAAACCACCTCGAGTGAGCGAGGAACTCCGTGGACTACCGGCGAGCAAACCACTACGAACCACTGTGCTGTGAACCTGTGCTTGTCTCTGAAATATATCGAGACTACTAGACAAGTCGCGTAATCCACCCAGAAGCCCAAAACTCCCCTCCGCGCCATCCCCCCAGCCCCCCCGTAACACCGACTGGGTCAATAATGTTTTGTATGTCTTTGTCAGCGCGATTTCTCGAGAACGGTTAGACGTAGAAAGCTCAAATTTGGACCACATCTTTCTTCCATCTCTTTCTACGTCTAACCGTTCTCGAGAAATCGCGCGGACAAACAGACAGACAAAACATTTTTGACCCAGTCGGTCCAGAGCTTCGCTATCGCTCAGCGAATATATACTGAACTCAAATTATAACTGCTCCCTCCCTTCTCAAGGTAACAGAAGAAGAGATTTCCCCTTTCCCCAGAGAAAATCTCAACATACACAGACTTTGGACAAGGTGAGGGTTTTTTTGGTCTCATTTCTTCTCAATATTGAAGTGTTTGAAAAAGACTACACGGCAATCTTAAATAAAATCCTAATTTATTTATATTTTTTTAAAAGGTTTAGTGGAGTTGTGCTGCATTTGCCAAAAACCAAGTGAGGATGGTCACCTATGTATCAGGTGCAAAAGATATGTGCATAGTGAATGTTCTGTTGCATCACGTCTCCCTGAGGAGAAAAGAAGGTAGTGTGTGACATGCACCTGTTCTGTGTGCAAGTTTTTTTGAAATGTCTGTGTGCACGGTGTGCAAGGACACATCTGAAGAAGAACTGACAGACTGCTACAGGTGTCTGGGTCCTATGCGAGTAAGTTGCGGGTCCATTACTTCTGCAGATGAGAAGCAAGTAGTAAAGGTCTACATTTGCCCACTCTGCTTGTACTCTAAATGTAATGAGTCTAGAAGTTCAAAAGAAGCTACATATCTTGTGTCCATTGCGATACCTTACTGATATTTTATTTTCAGCTCACAAAACGTCTGAAAGTGCGATGGTTGAAATTGATGATGAAATGCTTCAGGGTGCACACCTTCACAGGGCATCACAAAAGTTGAATTCTCAGCTCCCAGACTTAGATGGACTTGAAGCTCCATCATATGCCGTTGCCAAAGAGCCCATCCAAATGACACTGTTACGAACGTACCATTTCCCCCCTCTACCTGCGTTCTCGGTTGCATTCCGCTCGCTCGCTGGTCCTAGGTCATTTTGGGACATAGGGCATTTTAAAATGTTGGTACGTTCTTCCCAATTTATAGTACCTTTTATTTTCCCGACATGTGTACAGTTAACCTAAACCTAGGCCTACTCTCTACCTGTCGAACTACCTTATATCATCTACATTACAATTAAGAGGTGGCACCCTCGCTCCGATTGTCCCAACTCACACCCACACTTTCATTTGTTAAATATTTTCTATAAATAAGCCGGAAATACGCAAAGGCGACGATTTGGTATTAAAAACCCCTGGAAGGTAGGCAAATCCGTGCCCCCTCTACCTATTTCCCCGCCGGGCCCTTTAGGAGCCAGTCCGCCTCTGCTGCGCTCTGGCGGACCAACCCCGTACTTCTCCCAGCTGGCCGCCCGCAGATGACACTTGACACCCCTGGCCAGCTGAGTGGGTCATTCGTCCGCCAGGCGCGGAGCGTTGCCCTAACAACACACAAACCAACAGTTGGTGATGCTATCCAAATAATACACACAGGCCGGTCACATTGTTAGGGAGTGCGCCTAGGAGGTAGGCTACTTCCTAGGTCCGCTTGGTCAGCGCCTGCGAGGCAGGCAACACCCTAGGCCTCGGTGGGCATAAACGAGGGGTCCACAACTCAGCCTCAACGTGTACAATGATTGTGCTGATTGTGTCAGTTCTTGCAACAATTTTTGATAAACTTCGACTTGAAAGCTTGTTTATGGCGTTTTACGACCGTTTTAACCACAATAATGCGGCAAAAACCTTGTTCCTGACCAATTTTTTAGGTTTTTAATCGACGATTGTGCTTGATTGTCCCCATATGTGTACAATGATTGTGTCCAGTTGTGCGCCCCTCGGGCATAAACACCAGAGAGGCCTAGTCGCGGGTAAGGATGCGCATTCGAAAGCGATATTCGAATATCGAACATTCGATCTCACGAATATCGTGTATTCGAATGGCGTTCGATATTCGTCCGAACACCAAAACGTGTTAAGTTTTAGAGTTACCTTTTATAAAACTCCCAGTAACAAGTAACAACGCGCTGTTCTGTCCTCGCTACGGGATTTAAGGGCGCAAATCGCGCATGCGTTACTCTAATGCGAATACCCGCCAAAACAATTCAAAACCGAAAAAACAGACGGTCTAAACACAGTAACGTGTTGTGTACAATTTTTTTGTACGTAATTATGGATAAACATGTTTGTACACAAGCTATTATGTACAAATTAATGCATAATTACGCACAATTTCGTACCTTATTATGTACAAATTCGGCTTGTGTACAATTTTGTACATAATTACGTATGAATTCGTACGTATACTATGTACGTTTTTACGCATCCATAATTATGTACAAAAACTATTCGTACACCCTTGCGTACAAATTCATGCATAATTGGCTGAGCGATAGCGAAGCCCTTACCCGACTAGGTCAAAAATGTTTTGTGTTTGTCTGTCTGTCTGTCCGCGCGATTTCTCGAGAACGGTTAGACGTAGAAAGCTCATAATTATAGATGAATTCGTACATAATTACGGATAAATTGGTACGCAATTATGGATGTTTAAAAGGGTGTACGACTAGTTTCTGTACATAAATATGCATCTGTAAAAACGTACATAGTAAACGTACGAATTCATACGTAATTATGTACAAAATTGTACACAAGCCGAATTTGTACATAATGATGTACGAAATTGTGCGTAATTATGCACTAATTTGTACATGATGGCTTGTGTACAAACATGTTTATCCATAATTACGTACAAAAAAAATGTACACAACACGTTACTGTGCGGAGAGGATGGGGGCAGTCAGAAAGGGAAGGAAGGATAGGGGCAGACGTGTGAACCGCGAGCGCAGAGGCCGGCGTGCGCCACGCGACAAGTGTGTTCACCTGCGCCGCCAGCCTCCTTTTGGATTACAACCGGGATCTGAGGAATACCACATCCCCGAGCCCCAGCAGAGCCAGCGCCCCGGCCAGGTGAGCAGAGCATGTGCCGCACGTCAGCCGCCTCCGTCCAAGTAGCGTAGGGTTAGGTTAGAATACGTAATCCATTTAATCGTTTATTAAAAATCAGCCATCTGAGGTCGGGATTATTCCCTCAATTCGCCACATAACTGAACCACCCCGCAGCCCCCCTAGAATCACAGAAAACATGCTGTATCGACCGGGAAACGATAGGTTTGGTAGTGAAAGCATGGCCGCACATGTGCTCTGATGGAAAGCCTTCCGATACACTCCTATAAGATTATTCTGAACTCAAAAAAAAAAAAAAAATCGGGAAGATATCCTAAAACCGGATCTTCACCAACTGTGGGTGGTCCTCGAAAATATTGAAAATTGGGATCTAGACGCCGCCTCTTTTCTGCTTTGGGAACTTTTAATCTACTTCAAACAATCCCAACAAGACCTTCAAAAAGACATGGGAGAAGTTCAAAATTCATAGAGATTGATAATGAGGTTACCGGCCCGCGAATTGAAATTCTTTTGGATGCAGCGAGAACTGAAATAAGACAGGATCTGGGTGTACCGTTACCTAAAGAACCACTCAAAAATTTTGTTATCACACTCCAGAGATTTGCTCTTTCTGATGAAAATGTCATTGAAGAGGTTTTGAATGCAATCAATAAGGAACTGCCTCCCACCCTCCAAGAAGAACTTAGAATAAAAGAAGAGAGACAGAAGCGCCTAGAAGAAGAAAGAAGAGACGAGAGACAACGTAGAGAAGAAGACGAGGAACAGTAGAAGCAGGAACGAAGAAAAGAACAAAGGAGAGAAGCCGACAAGCAAAGAGAAGAGAGGGAACGGAGAGAAGACGAAAAAGAGAGAGCAGCCGACGAACAGGGAAAAGGAACGAAGGAGAAGAGAGGAGTCGGGACGTAGAGAGAGAGAGAGAGAGAGAGAGAGAGAGAGAGAGAGAGAGAGAGAGAGAGGAGGAGTCGCGGCGCAGAGAGAGGGAGCGGGCCAAGAACGAAGAGAGAGAGAAAGCGCGGCGAGAGAAAGAGAGAAGGTGCCGCGAGCTCGAGGAACTGCTGTGCCTCGCATCTCTGCGACTCGAGGAGGGAAAACGTCGCCGTAAAGAAAAAACACAGATATTCAAAAATGGCTCAAATTATTGTAAACCCGAAACAGCCGAAGTTCACCGGAGCTCCGGGTGATGATTTATTTTTGCTTTGTTGAGGAATTTGAAAGTTGGAGAGCTAAGTGCCAAATTCATGATGAAGATGCAAAAGGGTTTCTGCGAGAGTCAATGCATGGCGAAGCCATAGCGACTTATCGAACGATAGAAAGGGATGACAAGAGGAAAACATATGGGCGGCTCATGACCGAACTTAAAGAATATTATATATGCCACACCCGAGGAGGTGCAAGCGCGAATCATGGGGGCGGAGAGGAGTCCCCACGACACGCTGACGAGGTTCGTCGTAAGGCTGTCAAACATGCAGGGGACGCAGCAGTCTAACACAAAAACTGATCTTGAAAAAACTACTGCAGCAGGTCCCTTCGGAATACTTCCAGCACATGAAGACAGTCCAAGGATTGGCCCCCGGGAACTTCATTACGAAATTCCGACAAATGATTATTGGAGCTCCCAATGAACATGAATTAGAAAGGCAGATCATGGACACGCCCATGAAAGTGATAAGAGCAGAAGAAGAAAAGATAAAAGAAGAAAAAATTCACGTAGGAAAACCCAAAGGTGAAAACAAAAAGAAACAAGTTCAAGATCTTGCTGAGGAACTAAGCAGGCAGATGGAAAAACTCTATGAACTTGATGGAAGGAATTGAGAAACGTTTTGGCTTTGCACAACATAATGGAAACCAAAGAGGCCGAGGAAAATGGGAAGGCCACAATCAACATTTCAATAATGGACAAAATTTCAACTACGGTCGCAACTTTAACGGCCAAAATTTCAATAGGGGCCAAAACTTTAACAACGGCCAAAACTCCTATGCTGTCACTTTGCGCCCCTCTACTGCCGCTCTAAGTAGAGTTTGGGTGGTGCGCGAGCCAATTTTTAACAGTTCGAACTTTTACCAACAAGGCCTAACACGGAGAACTCGAAATCTCGATGGCCTGCACCTGAAAACTGCAGGGGCGCATAGGCGCATATCGCTGCGAACAGAATATTTTGACACGCAAATTGCGTGAATATTGACCACAGGCACCGGAATCATCGAAAAAGTGCCAGGCGCGTTCGTTTCTATGAATTGCGTAAGCTGTAAGAGTGATTTTTGGGATGTCACGCTTTAACAATGCGGTGTAAGAGTCTATGCTGCCGCAATTAAGTGGGTTGAAGCCGTCGAGATTTTCAGTTCTCCGTTTGGGGCCTTGTTGGTAAAGGTTCGAACTGTAAAAAAAACTGGCTCGCGCACCACCCTAACTCTTCTGAGAGCGGCGGTAGAGGGGCGCAAAGTGACAGCAAAAACAAGACCAATTTTTCAGTTTTTCGAGTTTATTACACTGTTACGGTGTCGATTTGAGTCGCGCCGGGTATTTGTGACACCCTCGAACCCGCCGCTACCCTTTGCGATCAATTTCGAAGCTCTACGACCCCAAACTCAAAAACTACCCCCACCCCCTCCAAAATTAGGGGATGGTCGTAGGGGGTCGAAATTCAGGATTCAGCAGCTTTAATGGTCCATGAGTTCACGCCGACTGTAAAATTGACAATTTTCGCCCGCCACATGGGTTTTATCGGCGCCCTTTGCGGCGATTTTAGACATTGGCTTATTTAAGGGGGTGGTTTCACCCCTTAGAGTAAATCGATAAAATTGGCGACCAGGGACCTCGAAGATGAAGCTCTGACACATGCTCACACGGAGTTTCAGATCTCTAGGTCCACTAGCAACAAAATGGCAGACTCCGGAAAAAGTGGACCGCTAATTTTGGTCGCCAGTGTACTTGACGCCAAGAACAAGAAAGAAGCCAAGTCACTTTTTGTCTACTTCTCACACCATATAATATTTATCGAGGACTTCCATAAAATCAGTAGACCAGTTTTGGACGCGGCAGACCCACAACAGCCCTTCAAGTGGGAGAAGACAGAACAAGACGCTGTTCGGGCGCTGTATAAAATAATGATGGACAAAATCACTATCCTACATTTTGATGAATCGCGCCCGACGGTGGTTTCCTGTGATGGATCACCAGTTCACGACGTAGGGGCAGTTCTGTACCAGAAATGCCCGAAAAGTCTCAAGTTCAAACCAGTTTCAATATTCTTCCACCAGTTTCCCAAAAGCCAGCGAGGATTGTCATCCTACGACGCGGAGCTCTTAGTGTACTACACTCTAGAAGCAGGGAACATAGAAAACAAAGGGAAGGATAGAATCGTCGCTGTCACAACGCGAGCGCAAGCCAAGAGAAATTCAGAGGATCCCATGAACGACACGCATGATACAGAAAAACCAAAGCCAACCCTAGTGGAAGAATGGAGAAAAATAATAGAAAGTGAACGGCAGTTAGACGATGTAATTTGAGAAATATGGGAGAAGCTCTCAGAAGGAGAAGTGAAATCCTTCCGCATACACAATAATGTGGTCTACAAGGACGGCGATGTGCCCCGTGTGTACCTGCCTCAGTTTCTACACAAGGATGTTTTGAACATGTTCCATGATTCAATTCATGGGGGACACGCTGGCCAAGAAAAGACACTGAAAAGAATCCAAGACAGATACTTGTAGGCAAGAATGCGCGAGACCGTACGGGATGACGTCTAGTCCTGCTAGAAGTGCATGCAATACAAACCCAAACTAGTGCAAAAAGGACTGTTAAACCCAATTGAAGCCACAAAACCCTTCGAGAAGATGGCATGTGACTTTTTGGAAGTCAGCAGATCAGCCAAAGATCATTGTTTCTGTCTAGTTGCGGTGGACCTCTTCTCAGGGTACGTTTTTGCTGCACCCACCAAAAGAAACCGCACAGAGGACGGCATTACCGCCCTCAGAACAATTTTACCTTTCATTTTGATCCCCGAAACATTGATTGTAAGTGAGGGACCGCACTTCACAAGCCAGGAGTTTAAGCGATTTATGGACACACTAGGTATAAGGGAACTCAATATTGTTCGACCAAACGCCCATTTCAGTAATGGGGCCGCTGAAGCAGCGATAATGAAAATAAACAGTACTGATATTAAGTTTTATTGTCGATATGTCGGATTGGGATGCCATTTCGCCAGAAGCCCTACGGAACATTAATAGTAGCTTCCAGCGACACGGCAAGACCGCGTCGAAAATTCTGTTTGGAGTCAAAGGAGTGAAAAAAGGCACCTAAAATTCCCAGAGGAAGACCAGGTACAGAGAGAATCAATAAGAGAAGAAGCCCTGCAAAGAAAAAGAACAGAACAACAAAAACAAAAGGAGCAGTATGATTAGAGCAGAAAGGAAGAGGAATTTGAAGTGGGAGAACGCGTTGGAGTATATTTTGAACCAAGATCGAAGTTTTGAATGCCCGCTAAATTCCAAAAGAAATTTAGAGAAGAGATAGCGCTGAAAAGAGACGGCCCAGTCACTGTCTCGATGCAAGAAGGCCCAAGAACAGACGCTACGCCCAAGAACAGACGCTACGCGTTGAGTCCACGTTGCGCACAGGAAGAGGTTCCCTTTGAGACCGGAACATCTCATTTAAAAAAAAAGAATAAAATAAAAATGATAATAATAAATAAATTAATGAAATGACAAAAAGTAAAATAAAAAGGGGGTCCAAGTTTAGAATATGTTAGGTGGAACTACCATTCCGAGACACTACACCAGAGTCCCTTAGTAAGCTTTTACACCATTCTTTTTTCTATTCTATCTCATTTTCATTCATTCGCGGCGATTTTCGACTTTGTCGCAGTTAAGGGGGCGGTTCCACCCCTCAGAGTAAATCAATAAAATTGGCGACCAGGGACCTCGAAGATGAACCTTCGGCACATGGAGTTTCAGCTCTCTAGGTCAACTAGCAACGAAATGGCGGACTCCGGAAAAAGTGGACCGCTAATTTTGGTCGCCAGTCATTGTTAAAAATTCCGTGGTAAATGAAAGAAAATTCACGGAACGCAGGAATACAGACCAAGCACAGACCTGTCTGTGTACGGAAATATACTGTGGTGTATGAAGAACGGAATGGTCCGTGCACAGAAAGTTCTGTGGTTTGAAAGAACGGACAGGTCTGTGCACGGAAAGATCCGTACCCTTTTCCGTGGTTTTTAGAGGTAGTCAGTACAGAAGACAATAATTATAAATATTAAAAAGAATAATTAGTTTTTAAGTAGAACTTTTGGTGGAGAGTTTTGCTAAGAGATTTGATAGCAATCTAACAATGATAATACCTAACAGTATGTATTTAATATATAGGCTTTATTGGACAAGAGCAGAATGCATCCTCACTCATATCCTTGTTACATTACTAACTCTAAAACCCTCTTTCCCACAGTAACATTTATTAATAACCTACAAAAAATTTGTAGGAATAGCAATTTGCAGTCACACCTCCAGCCAGTCAAAAGCACTGCACTATGACACTAACCTCTGATGAGCAATCTCAGGACTTGCTGAGCCGAGCAATAAAGTTAACAGGTGTCTAACATCCCTGGCATACGCTGCATCAACGCAGTTTGATCTCCCCAGCTTCATACGACAAAATATGTAAGTCGACAACTTTTGGATGCGAGGCTGTAGCACAAAAGCACAAAGCAGCAAGGACATTTTTTACTTTATGTAAATAAAACACTGCATACGCGATCAAACAGCGTCTGCTATGTTTCTGCGAATAGTGTACTTATTCGACAACTCTAGCTGCCGTAGCGCGGAGAGGAAAAAGTAAGTAAATAAGAACATGGCGTACGCGTTCGCCTAGCGTTCGCGCTCCGCTATGAAGAGGTTTTTAATTGCCGGCAGTGATGATATGAAAAAAAATTATTTTGCAATATTTTTAATGCGTTAAAAATAATCGCTACCTTAGCCGAGCTTTGTTGAGACATAAATCCAAAACGGGTTGCAGTTGCGTGACTGTACATAAATGACGGATTATACTATTCTCAGGTGACAGTCTCTCAAATACTCCCCTGCCCGACAGATGTCCTCAAAACTTCACTTGCGACGGTTCTTGTAGTAAAGTTTCCGGATTGATGCCACATCTTTCACCCCCTTCAGTAACCAACTTTAAATTTGCCCCGTTTTTCTACTCGCCTGGTAGGACCAATGAGTCACGTGGCTCGCGGCTTCGCTTGATGACAAATCCTGCGTTCACAAAGAAGTGGTTGTTTTCTAACATGGCAACGGAGCCATTTGAAGAAATGTTTCAAGTCATTGGTTATTATCGTTCGTGCAATGATATGTAGTAAATTTT
Organism: Megalurothrips usitatus; assembly: GCA_026979955.1. Lineage (NCBI taxonomy): Eukaryota > Metazoa > Arthropoda > Insecta > Thysanoptera > Thripidae > Megalurothrips > Megalurothrips usitatus. The sequence goes on from CM049596.1 coordinate 12,936,719, forward strand.
TTCGATGAGTTCGCTTTACGTAGGGGAAGCTGTCGTAAGTGGCAACCAAATCTTTGCTATTTCTACTTGGTTTCTTCTGCACTTGCGTCAAACTTTGCTTGTTTACTTTTTTAGTGAACGTGCGTCTCTTTGCATTCAATTTCAAAAGATTTCACTTGTAGCGTTTTAAAAAATATGAGGTTTGTGTTGCGTATGTCGAATTTGTGAGAAGGTAAGGTTAATTTTACATTCCTAGTTTGTTTGTATCAGTAGATTTTGAAGGAAGATTCGCCAGATCGTGGCTTACATTGCTCCGTTTGTTGCAACAGTTTTGTGTTTCAGATGATCCAAATTTGATAAAACATTTTATTTCTTACATGTGTGTATATATTTCAATGTCTTGCACCCCGTAATTAATGTGTATGGAAATAACTGCTGCCCTTGCCCGGCGTCAAGTTTTGAAGTCCCTCTAGTCCCTCTGGTCGTCAATGCATTCCTGTTTTGTCTATACGGACGCTTTTTTTTTACCGAGATATGTAAGTATTCATCCTAGTATTTGAACTGAATTAGGTAGGAAGCCAGAGGGAAGATGTTGCTGAGTAGAAATCAGTAACATAACAAATAGATTCCTAACTTTTCCAAACAACCTTTTTACCCTATGCTTAACGTATATTTGCATTTTTGCCTCGAAAATTTATTTATTTGGTCATTACAGCAGACGCTTTAGGGAAACGGTTGAGAGTTAGTTATGGTTTGTTACTACTTCTCTCTGTCTTTTTGCAGGTGAACTACATTGTTCATTTTAAATAAACTCTCTTTGAAGTTGCTTATTAATTAATTATAGAGAATACATCTTGATCTCTGACTTCAGGAAAACTTAATGTTTCTTTGTTAAACCTGATCAGGTGACAATGTTGAAAAATAAAAAAAAAACATCATTTGAAATTTTCAAAAATAAAAGTATGCTCATTTATTTCATTTCATAAAATACTTGAAATTGACTAAGCAACATCAAAATATTAAAGAAGAAATAAGAATAAGTAAAAATGGAATAATAATATTAAATCCTCCATTTTAACTTGCAAATTCCAGCAGCTTTTTCCTTACTGCCCCATTAAATTGGTACAAAATTCAAAAGCAATGGACGGAGTATAAACTAAAAGAACCTCTACTTCAGAGTAGAATTATTAGAATTTACATGATTTCATTCACAGCCTCGATCACTCTCGTCCTAAAACCTTCATAATTTTCAGCAAATTTGCGGATTTTTTCAGTGGTCATCGCAATTTGCCTTCCGTTAGTTCCCCTCACTTTGCTGTCAGCCAGCCCCATGCCGAACACATATCTGGGATGGAATGGCTTTATGAGTTCTATATCAGATGAAAGACTAAATACCTTAGTTTGCACCTTACCTCTCCAGAAACTCGAATAGTTTCGGAACTTGGGGTGGATAGTTCAGGTGAAACACAAAGCACACCATAATTAGGAAGGTGATGGCGTCAGCTGGGTTTTCACAGCAAAGCAAAGGTACCTTGTCGGCACAAATATAAAACTTCTCTGCCTTGTACATGTTATTGTCTGTAAAATAATATATTTGTATAGTGATTTCTGTTATTACAGATGCAGGATAAGATGTACCATGTGCAGCAGCTTACCACAAGCCACAATGCAGGGGTGTGCTGTGTCGCTGAGCACGGTCCACTCAAATGTGTTGGCCGGAGTGGTTTTCTACAACAGGGAAGAGAATGGCTTTACTATGACCAGAAGTCAGCTGCAATGAAGACGCGACACTGCTCCAACTGACCTCAACAGTTTTAACAAAGGTAGTCAAATCACAATCAAATACTTTGCATAGCATTTCACAAGCTGTGAGAAATTTGAACTTAATATCCATATTAAATCTAGAATACCCTGCCCTGCATTCAATAATTATGTTTTCCACATTGACATTAGTGGAGCTTGTCAAGAACATTACTAGATGTCGCAAGTGATCATCTAAGAAATTTTTGAGGGCACCGTTAAGGTTCCTGTTAGTAAGCCTTCTGTGATGCTGACTTAGTACATCTGGAGCAAGGAGGAAAGGCCACATTCTTTTAATCTTCTCCAGAACCCTTTCATTTGATTCATCTCCACCTTCCGGTTCATCAATGTTTTCATGATTTTTATCTTTGGCTGTTGCAGTTGCTTTTCCTGCTGCTGCTGCTGCTACTTCAACCTGCTCTTTTGCCTGAACTATGTGATCTCTCTGGAGTTGGTAAGTGGCCATCATGTTCTGCTTAATCTCCTCCCAGTCATAAGTATCTGGGTCATAGTTGTTCACATTTTGTAAGAGCTCCATTATGCCATTCTGCTCCTCCATATTTGGGACGTCAGGATTATATTCCTCCAATATGACTCCAATTACATCTGAGCCCCTGACCACCTTCCTTTTTTCAGATGTATATTTCCTCATGTGGTTGTCAGTGGCTTGTTCAAACCTGCTTCGAAATGACAGATAACTATCTCTACATAATACATTCCCAACATATGTGAAGACAGCCTACTGGTATTTTGCATCAATCTGTATTGACAATAAAATAATTTAGAAATTTCAAGTTAGTAGCTATGCATTAATTAAACCAGATTTCTGAGGTTGCTTTAAACTTACCTGATCGCAAATAGAATTGTAGATCACTCTACCCGGATGAAGCTGTGTCTTTTCAGGGTGTCTCTCTTTGTATTCTTTGTAATTTGTGACCAGCTTTTTCATCACAGCCAGCTTCAATGCTTCTATCACCTTTGGATTGGCCTTTTTATGTGCTTCCTTTGCAGCTTCCAATGAATCCCTGATGCTTTTGTCAATTTGGCCCCAAGACACCTTGAATGTATACATGGGCTCAGCTACAATTCCAAGGCCTCTGTTGACTTCTTCAGGAAAAACATTAGCTGACCCAGCCAAAGCATTATCTGGCTCCACTGGTTTTGGATCTGCAATTCAATCAACCAGACACATTAGCAGAGGTAAATTTTTGTAGTTTAATATAATTGCTATTCTTTGACTGGTGGTTACCTTGATGCGTAGATACGCTAGCAAAAGCATTTAGAAGCTGTTTTTGCTTCAGTGTTGGTATCTGCACAGTCGTGGGGAGCATGTCAGCAGTGATGTCTTTTAAATCACCCAGACATGTTACACCCACTTCATTGGATACTAAATGATCCACCAGAAGATTCACGGATGCCATAGGTAGAGAAGAAATCACACCCATAACCATCTTTCTAATGTGACATTTCACCTTTGGGGGAAAAGCACTGAAGTTGCAGAGACACTATAACTTAAATGCTTGTTTGGATTATTTTTTTACTAATCCTTTACTTACTTCAAGTACGTCCATAGCGAACACCTACTGAACAACGCAAGGTTGAAACTAGAGGTGTGCGAACAGGCTTGTTCAGATTTGAACCGAACACGAACAGATTTCAATCTGAAATTTTCGAACCGAACCGAACATTATAAAAAATTTCCCGAACCGAACCGAACCGAACAGTTCTTGTTCAAATTCGAACCGAACACAAGCAAAGCATAAGTTCAACGTAGAACCAAAATTTTAATTAGAGCAAGTCACGAGTAGAAGTAAAGGTCCAGGGGACTATGCAAATAATCCAATGGTGCATTGCTTGCAGGAATGTAGAAAAAGCAAGTAGAAGCAGTCCAAGCATGACATTTTCTTGATTCTATTTGGAGATTTTCTGATTGACATTTTGATCCGTTCATAAATTTGTTCGGTTCCGAATGGATTTTTTCGTGGTCTTTCGAACAGTTAAGGTTCGGACACTCGTTGTTCGTTCCCGATCGAACAATAATGCGTTCGGATCGGTTCGTGTTCGTTCGAATTCGAACATGTTCGCACACCTCTAGTTGAAACAAATCTACTAGTTTTACTAGATTTGTGTGTCCGTTACCTGAATTGATAACGGTCGTTCGCGCTGTTAAAACTAAATTATTCGCGCTGGCCGGTGACGTCAGGTGCAAAAACAACGAAGACATTCGCGATTCCACCGATTCCACAAGATAAACAATGTCGACAGCTATAAAGCATGTTAAACCTCTTTATTTTTTATTTTTATTTTTTTTTTAAAATCGCAAGCATTTTTAGTAAAGTAATTATGCTTCATATTTTTTCTCTGCTAAAATGTTTGGGTGTTACATTTTCTGTTGGTTGTCATGATTGTGGGTTTCATGGTTGAGTAGTGTTTCGGGTATTTATGTGAAGCTTATAATTTTTCGAGATGAGGAATGTGGTACATAACTATTTCTTTAGGTTCACTCATTTTATCCCCTAAATGTGCTATTATTAACTAAAGACGAAGATACAGTTCGTTGTTTGGTACCGAATAACGAAAGAGAATCACGCTACCCTGACGGAGGCGCGCTCTGGTGAGGTTGGGTAATATCACAAATGGAGTCATTCCCTTCAGCTCGAGCCTAGCTGTAGGCAGTAGGAGTGTTCTGGTCTGTACTTGGCGTAGCGTAGTGTTTCGGGTTGGGTTAGGGGGACAACTCGCTCACACGTCAGTCTCTATCTTCAAAAAATAATAATAACTAAAATAAAGGGTTCAGGGGCAGGTCTTGAGGCAATACCCTGCGCCAAACGCGAGGTTAGATGGCTCATACTGCTTGGTGCGCTGGCGGGACGGGCGGACTGTCAAACCTGTTTCTTGGCTGTCATAAGACCAATAATTTGTATATCTGTTTCAGATAACGTTTAATGTCCGAGGGAGTCCGATTGGAGGAAACTACTGAGTGGGGAAGTGGCCCACAGTGGCATGGATCAGACGCCGTCTTGGACCAGGTGTCAATGATGTATGACGAGATTCTGGAATTCATTTTGTAGAAAGACATCAGCGTGTCTAGTTACTGCTCATAATAGTTCATCTCTGCATTCTTACCAGTCAAAATGGGTATATCTGTGGAGATGTACCGATGCCGCATAGTCCTACACAATTCTTCTGGAAAGTGCCTGGCGAATGAGAACCATTTGAAGCCAACAGGAACATGTCCAGACTTCATCCCTTTGATCGCAATTACACTATTTTTACTGCTGATGTTTGGCCAAGATGTTGGAGTAAAACAGGTGACGTTTGAAGCTGCCAATTATTTTGTTAACTTTTATGTGATTCTTGGTTTTGGCTCTTAAATGTTGTGTCTTTCATTTTCTCCTTGTTGCATTCCTTCATTGGTTCCTTTGTGCTATGCAGTTAGCTCTGGCCTGCTGAGGTATGTGTCTTCAGTTTGTTGTGTAAAAGCAAGCGAGAGCTCAAGCGCGTTTTTCTTTTTTCTGTTCTCAGACGACTGTCTTTGTAGTCCATACAGTCTCGTGTGCCGTTGCTCTATGGGGGCATTACCTACTTGGCTGCTTTCCTTTTCTGTGCAGCCTGCTTTTTTTGAGAAGCATTGAAAATCATGTTTGGTTCTATCTGCCACTTCAGGTATGTGAATTATTTTATCTTTTTCTTTCTGGCCCCCCATTATGTATATCTTACATGTTTCTGTTTACTCTTCTTTTTGTATGAAGGATGTCAACGGTACCTTTGGGGCCATATGCTCTTTATTTTTCATGATGTACTTTTTGACAATTTCTGTCTCAAAAATGGCAAAGCAATTGCTAAGTTTTCCACTGGTCCTGGATTCGCTGGATTTTGTATTATTCCGCACTCCATCGGCGGCACGTTTCAGCCTCCAAACTTCTTTCCTTTTGTTTGACCAGGTAAGTTCAAGTATATCATATGGTTCTTGTTTTGCACAAGTCCTCTTCTCACCTTGTGTTTATTTATTTTTGTTCCTTTCAGTCAAGTATGTCTGTGGGTCTATCTTGGCAGGTAATTCAATTATTACTGCTGATGGGTGGAGTGGAGCCCAACCCAGGTCCTGATATGACTTTTCTGTGTAATGTCTGCAAGATGAAGTTTAGCACAATAGCCAATTATTGTAGCCATTTCAGGATTCACATGTCAAGGAAACATTCTGGTATATTGTGCTCTTATGAAGGCTGTAGTTCGCACATGGTATCTCAAAGTGCATTCCAGTGTCATTTTAGCCGGTTCCATGGCATTAAGCGCATCCAGCAGCAAACTGCTGCTGCTAAAGAGGATTGTCTGGGTGTTACTTGCCCTTGTGTGGGGTGTGACACCGTTCTTGTTTCCAGATTGGATTACCTACACCACATATCAAAAAAACATCTCAAGAAAAATGAAGTTTCCGAGCCATTCTTATGTGTTTTTAAAGACTGTAATAGTAAGATGAAGGAATTGAATCAGTTTCGTGTTCATGTCTCCAGATACCACCCTGCCTCTGAAGTAGATTCAATCTTTGCCTCTTGTGCTCGTTCATGTGCATCCACTGCTGACCAGAGCTCATACTCCCAACCAGAAACAAGTGCAGTAAACGAAATGGATGTAGAAATGTCTGAGGTTGATGATGATGCTGAAGTGGATTTGTGTATCCCATACTCTTTAGAAGAAGATCTTTACCCTGATTGGGTGGTTAAGGATGAGCTGTCAAGGTTTTATCTTAGACTGGAGGCTGAGGAAGTCCTTCCAACTTCTACAGTTCAAATTATTGCTTCTGAAATTAAGTTGGTGTCTGAACTTATTCACTATAAATTGAAAAGATCTATCAGAACAGAACTGGAGAAAACAGATGGAAAAAGCTGTAATAGACCGTATTATCGGTAATGCTTTCCAGAGTGACCCTGTCTTTAACACCCATCACAAGAATTGTGACTCTGAGCAACTAGGCACTGACCACAATCGCATTAAGTACTGGAAAAAAATTTATAAGTTTGTTGAGCCAGTTAAAGTGTTTTTGGGCCTCTCTGAAACAAACAAGAAAATGTTTGCTCATTTAATATCGGTGAATGATTCTTTGGTGGAAATGTTGACAGATGTTGAGGTCAGAAAACAAGTTGCAGAGTCATTTGAAAGATCTTCAAAGGATGCTTCAATACTTTCTGACTATACAGATGGCTCTGCTTATCGGGAACACATGAACTGTCCACTGCATACTGGGAAGAAGTGCTTGCAGATAATGTTATTCCAGGATGGATTTGACCCCAACGCCTTCGGGTGCTCAGGTGTGTACAAACCTCTTGGATTCTAATGGACGTTAGGTAACCTTGCTCCAGAAGTGCGTTCCAAGCTCAATCTCATCCAACTAGCTTATATGGTGTTGGAGAAAGACTTGAAGAATAGTGAAGGCGACGAGCTCATAGATAAGGATCGTTTGAAGGAAGCTCTTGAGCCCCTTGTGAATGAGCTCATTGACCTGAAGGAAAATGGAATCATTATTGATGGTGAGAAGATCCAAGTCTGTGTAATGTTCCTGCTAGGTGATTCCCTTGGACAAAATTTCATTGGAAGATTTGTTCAAAATTTTTCTAGTGCTCAATTTTCTTGTCGCTTCCGCACCATGTCTAAAGACGAGTTCTTTAACGATCCAAGTGAGACCAAATCTTTCAGGACTGTTGAAGAGTACAATAACTATGTGGACCTGGCTAAAGCCAAGTGGCAGCAAGTGCGGAGGCAAAGCATCAAGGCGCAGCAGCGGGCAAGGAAAGGTTCCCAGGAATCTCTAAGAAAAGCTAGGCGGCTGAAGAGGAATGCCACACTGCAAGCTCAAAGAATTGCAGCCCGCAGCACGGCACCAAATCGAAAGGTTGTGAGAAATCTTCAATCTGCGATCAGTGCTTCAGCCTTCAAACGGTTGCTTGCCATAAATTACAGAGGTGTGAAGTATCGTCCATCACCCTTCAACAGGAGCAAGCTGCGGTTTCATGTTGTCAGCCACCAGCCACCTTGTCTGGCTCATGACCTCTTTGAAGGCATCATTAAAGCTGTTGTTCCTAATATTTTGAAATCAGTAATTGAAAGAGGCTGGTTTGATCTCAAAACACTGAACAGAAGAATTGCTGGATTTACATGTAAAGGTACTGACGCCCTGGACAAACCGAAGCCGTTAAAATCCCTGGATTCCCTCTGTGGCAACGCTGTGGAGAACTGGAATTTCTTGAGGCTTTTGCCCCTTATTATTGGAGATCTCATACAGGATGAGGAAGATCCTCATTGGCAGATGATCTTGAACCTTCAAGAGATAACAGCGCTTGTCTGTGCACCAAAGATTTCACGAGTCCAAGTTGAATATCTTCGGAGCTTGATTGGAGAGTATCTGTGTAATGTCAAGGAGCATTTTCCTGAAAAATTGACCCCCAAGCATCATTATCTGGGACATTATACAGACTTGATTCTCCGATTTGGCACCCTTTTAAGACTCTTTACGCTGCGCTTTGAGAGCAGACATGCTTTCTTCAAGAGGGTGATCAAAACTTGTAGAAATTACATCAATATCACATATACTATGGCTCGAAAGTACATGTGCAGGTCGGCTTATGATCGAAGCACAAATCTTCTCCCAGATGACGTTCTTTACAAAGAGAAGAGTTCTGTCGATTTAGGTGTGATTCCTGAAGAGTTGAGGGTCTTCATCTCAACCGATTTTCAAGAACTGGAGAAACTCTCCATATTCGGTACTGAGTATCAGCGTGATCATTATTTGATTCTTGGTTCGCATGAAGGCTCTGCCCTCAAAGTAGGTAGCGTCAAGAAAATGTTCCTCAAGCTCAGCACCAATGAGGTTTACTTCTTGCTGCAAGAACAACGTGCCTGCAATACGTACAGGGGGTATTACCAAATTGAAGAGACGCCAAACAAATCCTTTATACTCAAAGCTGCTGAAGAGCTTGCTGATTATTACCCTCTTCCGGCATACATTGTAAATGGAAAGTCATGTTTATGTTTGAAACACTCTGTAATTTGCATGCATGAAGGTCAGTGACTAATGTATAACATGTGTAGTTTCCCTCACAGCTGCCTGCATGGTGACTGAATTTTCATCTTTTGCAGCTTCAGAGCCTGATTTGTACTGAGCTTCTGTTTTTGTATTGGTTTTGTTGCGTCTTGGCTGCTACTGGATCTTATTTAAAGACAAAAAAAGAAGTAAAAAACAGAAACTGCAAAAATTAATAATAACAAAAATATCAGTGATGTCAATTATGTACCAGCAACAAATATTTTATTTTGCTTTACCAAGTAAGTGGTGGCCGTCTGTTCATTGATTTTTCTACATTCACATGTCTTGAAGGGTGTGATGCCATGACTTGGTTCTTTTCCGCAGACTGTCAACTTGGATGCTGTTGCCACACTTTGAAGTGTGTAATGGGGTGACCACTCTCTATCTGCTCAGTCCTTTCATCCGTTCACTTGCTTCAAAATGGTTAATGACTCTGGCTGGATATGGATTCTCATTTTCTTCTGATTGCTTTGGCTTTCTAAAGATACTTTGTGTTGTTTGCAGGGAGCTCTGATTCTGACCCGAAACTTGGGACCAAGCCTACTTTTTCAATTTTGTTCCATGTAACACCACATATCAAGAAACCCTTCAAATATTCTGAAAATATGGAGATAGTGAGGACAGTGGACAGAGGACTTTCACGATTATTTTCAAGCTTGGCTCTCTGCCAAATGGTGAACAGCTAATGAACATGGTGTCTGAACTTTGCTCTCTGCCATTCTCTGGCATTCATAGTAGCCAAACTGCCAATTTTTTAACAGGTAAACTATCGGTCTTGATTCCTACATGGCTTTTCTCTTGCTTTACTTTTTTTTCAAATGTGGTCCCTTTATTAATCTTTAATTAACAGTTCTCTAGGCTTGGGTGACTGAAATGTTTCCCCAGATAAACCTTTGAAGTGGTTGGCATGTTGTGCCCTTCTCCATCTGAAATCCTCATTTAAATCTGAGAAAGATATATGATATCTCTTCATAGGAAAATGCCAGTTTGGTTTCGTCCGTGGTTGTGCTTTTCTGACTGGACTAAACTTTGATCTCTATATGATAGCTAATTTTTCTACTGGTGTTTCGAGCAGGTTGGTCTTTTTTGCAAAATATTTATTGTTTGTGGGGGAATGAGTATAGTGTCATGACCTGATTCTTCTTCGCATACTATCAATTCAGAAGCTGTGGTCACAATGCGAGACACAGAATGGGCTCACTTATACTCTATAATCACAACATCAACATATTACTTCACCTTTAAAATGTGTGTGAAGTGTCTGTCAAGGTTCCTGAGTACAGGGCACTACGCTATTGTCACACTTGAAATTGAGTCATCTTTGTTCCTTCCTTTCTGCTTCACATGTTAAATTGTGTGAAGGTGAGTTTTACTCTTGTGATTACCAAGTGTGGTATTGAAGTAGTCACATGAAGTCTGCCTTTGCATGGATTAGATTTTTAAAATGTTCATGTTTATTTTTTATAAGTGTGTTTTGGAACTTATTTATCAAAGAAAAGCAGTTTAATTCAAATTGGATGTATGTATCTAGACTTGAGGTGATTGTCCATTATACAACCAGTTTACATGCCTTGGTTTTTTTGTTAACTTCATTGTTTGCTTTTGTTTTGTACAGATGATTTTATTGCTCCTAGGTATCTCTTCATCTCATGCACATCTTTATTGTTAAATTTGAACTGGGGAGAAAGTATTGGTTGGATCATCTGCCGGATAAGAAATGAGGGCTGTGTCTGGGGTCAGCGCAGGGGTGTCCATGCACTCTGGGTTGGTCCAAGGAGAATGTTAAGCAGTGGCCATAGCAAGGCGGTGAGTTGTATCCCCAAACTGCCCCAAACCAAAACAGAAATCTTCGGTCACCACCACTTTACATGGTTTAATTTTTGCTGCCTTTGAAATACAGGGGCAGGAGCCCAGAATGTGTGGGGCATTTCCTTATGCTGTGTGGCAGTTGCCAGATGATTTATAATGTCTGGTCTCTACTTTTCATTTGATCTTGTTCACATGGGGCGCTTTTCCCTAGGTGGTTAGTATTGATTCTATAGTCTGTTAGAATTTTGTGGACATAATTTTTAGTTATAGCCAAGACGTTTTAAATCTTGTCAGGCCCTTAACATATACACTAAAGATTTCTGAGCACCCCCAGTTCTAGTTGGTCGAATAAGTCCCTAAGTACATTCTAACCTCCCACAGTATCATAGAAAAAACCTTGTCTCCGAACTAACTTTTCGTTTATCCTTTTCAGACAGTGGCATATTGATTTTCATAATTATGGGATTCAATGCTAATCACCATAGCCTAAGTCACTGGAGTTCGGACGACAGACAAACAAAGTTTCAATAAAAGCGTGCTGTGTCTTGCAATGCCAGAGAAGTTCAACAAATCTGCTGAAGGTATTGTGTGTGCAATAGAACGAGTAGGTCATTGTCTGTATTCTCTTCTAAGAATGTGATTTGACTTTTGTTATTAGGAAAATTCAGTAGAACCATCAACTTCATTGAACAAGGACTTTCAAAGCTGTTTGATGGCAATGAAGGCATTAAAAACTGCCAAACAACCAATTTTGGTAAACTATCAGTCTTGTTTGCTACATGACATTTCCCTTTACTATTTTGTTTGTTTCAAAATTGGTTTCTTTATTTCGTTTCTTTTAAATCGTTCTCTAGGCTTGGGAGACTGAAATTTTTTCCCATATAATCTTATTAAGTGGTTGGCATGTCGTGCCCGTGTCCATCTCAAGTCCTCATACACTATGAGTTCAGCGTTTGTGGAATTTCTGTATTTCTACCCTGATATCTCATGCAATAATCTCTTTCACCTGAGGAGTGAAGTCATAAATAGGTGAGTTGCACTATGGCAGTGTTGCTCTGGTGAAATTTGGTCTGTCTTCCTTGTGCTGGTTTGATTGTTTAGAAATATTTTGTTCTTCCAAGGAGATTTGGCTATGAACTGAATTGTAAATGTGGACAGTAATGACCTAACCAAGTTTGATTGAAAATTCCTATGCCAAAGTTTCTGCTGAACATCTTTTCCACTTGTTTTTGACCCTTTCCATGAAAAAACTTTTAGGTCTTGTGCCTAAGTAGTTATTGGGTTACTGATACTGATCCCATGCTGCACCCACTGTCAACATGAAACTGATACAAAGCAGTCTTGTAAGTAAGCATGTTGACCAGTGTTTGTCTTATAATTTGCTTTGTTTTAAATCTGATGGCTGTAATATTTTCAGGAGTAACTGATTCAGTATCAGACACCCTGACCCCATGTCACATTTTGTCTTGTCTCCGTCACTTGAGTAATGGGTTAGCTACAAAATTACTTTATTAACAACTATTGGTGTGTTTGTAGAAAAATTTTCTAAAGCAGAACCTTTTCTTGTGTCATAGGTATGGGTCAGGGATGAACTGAATGCCCTCTGACTTTGTATTACATTCACATGGTGCCAATGCAAAGGTGTGTAGAAAGCTTCTTATGCTGTGAAAATTATTTATCAGAGAAAAGCAGTTCAGCTTTTCTAGGAGGGCCCAGTCTATCTTAACCGACATCCTGGTAAATTAATTTCTAGTTGTTTTCACATTTTCTGATGTTGACAATTTTTAAATCCCAGATACTGTTGCTGTTATGACATTTTCGTCTACAGGTGGAGCATGTACATTTTTTTCACTCTAAAGTATGACATTTTAGCCACAAGCATTGCCACCAGAATTGATTTGCTGTGACCCGTCAAATGTAAGGTGATTTTAAGGTGATTTTATTGTTCCTAGATATCTCTTCATCTCATGCACATCTTTATTGTTAAATCTGAACTGGGGAGAAAGTATTGGCGGAAAGCATTTGCCAGGTTGGTTTCTCCATTGAATTCAAGCGACTAATTCGATGTTGGCTCCTTATATTATGTCATTACACTTTTCCTTCTTTGGTTTTCATTTTTAGTTTTCACCTCACCTGTCTCTAATGATGGTGAACTGATCATGCTTCACGTAAATTAAGCATCAAGTGGCTGACTAGCCATTTAAATGAATAAAATTGCATGTGAAAAGTTTTTGAAAAGAAAATATCCCGATTTGGTTTTTTGAAAAACAAGACTCTACAATGCCAATGTTTTGGAGCTTTCAAGAAATAAGATTTGGAAAGGAATGAAAGGAAATTAGAATGCGGCATATAAGGTGAGATTTTGTTCAATGTAGCTTTATTCTTACAATCTCTTGTGGGTATCAAATATGTCCTCTATTTTTTTTCTCAGGATTGTGGTTGAAACTAAACATGCCACCTACTTGGATGGGTTCACATTTTGATGCAGGAAACATAGTACTAGGCATCGGGTGATTGTTAATGAAGCAACTTTTTGGTAACCAGTTTACTTTATTTTACTTATTCAACTAATGTCTCACATCAATGTCTTGGTTGTGCCGCATTTTTAGGTATTTCTGATCTCTTTTATTTTTTTAATTAAAAATATTGTTGGTAAATTTCTTGGTTTGCGCTTCTTTTCCACTTCTTGTTTGGGGACACCGATGCCCTTCTTGCCTGACAGGAGATAGAGAACCCACTGCTGCAGGGAAATCAGTTGCCTGCTTGGGGATTAGCTCTTGATAAGCTGTGACTACCGACCTCCATGTTGCAGTTGTCCTGTGCTTGTCAAGTAGGTCTGCTCGCAGATTCCTGTAAACTACGTTTCATCGTGAATGAGGAGTAATAATAGAGTATTGAGGAGCCCAAGGGAATCTGTTCTTAAATGTCCCTTAATGCCTCAATGATTTTTCATGCTGTTGTTTAACTGTTGAGGATTTCCTCCTTGTTCGTCTCATTCATTTGAAGAGTGATCGAAGCTCTCTAGCTTTATGGGCTCAGATGGCATGCATGAAAACTAGTGGTGCTGCGCACAGTTATTTGTTGTGGGTCCGCCCTGTAGAGATCGTAGGGAAAATGTTCCGTACAAGGCGCAGGGTTATTCCGTACTGCCCTGCGAGGATCGTAGGATTAATGTTCTGTACTAAGCACAGGGTTATTCCGTACTACCCTGCGAGGATTGTAGGGAAAATGTTCCGTACCAAGCACAGACTTTTTCCGTACTGTGGATGGGCTGCCATGTTTTGGGGCTGTGGTTGGCTTCCGTTCTGACTGTGGCACAGAACGGAAAATGTCTGTGTACAGACTCTCTGTAATCATACCGTAGTGGGGTACAGAACCACCACAGACTTTCCGTTGTCTGTCTGTGGGGTGGTACGGATAATGTACAGACCATCCGTGAAAAAAATTGACCAGAACTTTTCCGTGGTTTTTTTCCAACAGTGGTGTTGTTAGTAAAACTGCGTGGTTGAACTCCAGAGCGCCCAAAATTGATCACGGCGAAGAGACTTTTCCAAAATCGGTGCAAGCGACCCAGGGAAAGACAAGCAACTTGGATTTCATCGACAAGAAATGTGTGTTGTTAAGACATAAAGGAAGCAATCCCCCCCCCCCCCCCCCTGGAGCCGCGCCTGCTTACGGCTCTAACATAGGTTAATAGTTTTGAAAGGATATCCCTGGACGGCGACCACAATTTGTTTAGATTCCGAGCTCTTATGGCCGTTTTTGGGCAAACGCCGGCCCGTCAATGCTGTATCAAAAGTCCGGCCAGAGCATAGAACTCGTTGCAATACTGTGACCCCTATGATGGTATTGTACAAAATTTGTGCACTGGATTTCATGGGTATTTGGACGGTCGGGTGGCGGGCCAAATCAGTTAGCGCCATCGCCAGTAATTGCCATGTTTTGTGAGACTAAATGTGCGGCGATAGGCTGTAGGAGTTTCCTCTACCTAATGGACAATTTCGGTGCGGCTGCTGACGTCAGTGAATCCGGTGAGAAGATGAAAGGAAGAACAAGCGCAGACCCACTGGGCATGCGCCGCTTGCTTCTTTTGGGTCTGCGCTTGCGCTTACTTCCGGATTCTGCGACGTCACCAGTCACAACGAAATCGTCTACTAACGGGTATTGCTTTGTTTGGTACGGACGCTGACGCTTGCTGCTGTCGCGCATTTTCTATCAGATGAGGCCATGTGAAGCAAAAAATGTGAATTGAGGTATCTACGTCCTGTAGCCAACATGCTCATCTCTTATCAGTAAACGTCATGTGACCCCATTTTTGGAATCCCGGAAACAAGCTGAGGCTCAAATTTTGAAACCGGGGTCTTGTTTTTAGAGCAGACTCTAAAATCCCCTTATTAACCAAAATTGGGCAATGATGAGACAAAAGTTGAGGTCTCTTTTAAGAAACAGCTTCTCCAATGAGCTCCTTATTAACCGGATTTGGGCGATGATCACAGCCCTTTGATTCTCAGTGCATGATAGTCGACCACGTTTCGGCCAAAAGATGAAATATAATCTTAACAATGAATATGTATAAGTAGGTGTTTGTACGGACGCTGACGCTTGCTGCTGTCGCTACCATTTTCTATCAGCATGAGGCCATGTCGAAGCAAAAAATGTGAATTGAG
Organism: Megalurothrips usitatus; assembly: GCA_026979955.1. Lineage (NCBI taxonomy): Eukaryota > Metazoa > Arthropoda > Insecta > Thysanoptera > Thripidae > Megalurothrips > Megalurothrips usitatus. The sequence continues at coordinate 12,952,055 of CM049596.1, forward strand.
GTATCTACGTCCTAGCCAACAGTGCTCATCTCATCAGTAAACGTCACGTTGATCCCCATTTTTGGAATCAGTGTTGTTTTTTTTAAAACAAGCTGAGGCTCAAAGCTTTATCTTCATTTTTAAAGACTCTAAAATCCCCTTATTAACTTCGTCGGGTTGGGCGGCGGATCGAGACTCGGGAAGTGGACCGGGCAGGCTCAGGCTCGTGTCTTTTAAGAAACAGTTTCTCCAATGAGCTCCTTATTAACCGGATTTGGGCGATGATCACAGCCCTTCGATTCTCAGTGCATGATAGTCGACCACGTGTCGGCCAAAAGATGAAATGTAATCGTAACAATGAATATGTATAAGTAGGTGTTGGGTGCGGAATCTCAGTAGCACCGCCCTTATTAGCTAATCTCAACCTTCTTTCTGTTTCCTGTTCCGTCATCTGACGCAACGGAATCGCACATGTAACGCCAGAACTACAAAATGTACCTAACTACGACGACTTTATCCTTGGACGGTATTCTTCAGAAGAAAGGATTCGCCTGCCTCGGGATTGTGTGGGCTTCTAGGTAGCCGCACATCACTTTCTCTTGCTTGCGACCCACTGTAATGCGCGCTCTCCAGTGCCCGTAAGGCATCACAGGAAATCTAGGGAAAGTCCAGTTGACTGGTTGATCGGTGTAGGTGTATGTTCCCTGAAACACAGAAATGTACAGTCCAAACAAATGATTGTATTCGCACCAGAAAACCTTAGTATTTTCTGATATTGGATATGTATAGTCAACTTTTTTTTAATTCGAATGCCGGTTCTCGTAACACATATACAAAACATTCGGAAAATGATCTCAAAAAAGGGTGGATTTATCTCAAATATCTGATAAATTGAACAGTGGCTTTCGAATGGTATTTCGTAAGGTCGATTTAGAGTTGACGCGGACATGTGCCCTGAGAGGGTCCAGCGTCAGGGCTCGTCACTTCGTAGTCCCTGCTGTTATTGCTACTGTAGTTTTCAAGAATTTCAATAAACAATTGTGTTCGATTTTCTCTAAACATTCACACTGCTTGTTTCACGCTGGGGACCCACCCCACGCCACCGAATGCTCCTCTTGGATATGCCTAAGAACTCAAGACTGGCCGTATTTGAACTTTCATTTCTGAATGGGTTCCGTCAGTTGACACGGGCTGTCTGCGACTTACCGACGGAAGTTTGCAAGCTTTACCGGGGACGACGTCGTCGCCGAAAAACAAACGAGAGTAGCCGGGAACATTGTCTAGAAATGACGAGCACGCTTCTTTTGGAAAATTGAAGATGAAAGCGTTCTGCTTCCACTCGGAGTTCCACCGAGAATCCATGCGGACATTGGCCTAAAAGTCAATACGAGAAAGCGTAGGGTATTACGGGGAAGAACCGAACACTTTGTCGACTTCTTTTGCCGCTAGTTTTGGCCATTTTATTCTGTAGTTCTTCAAGGAATCACACGTTTCTACAAAACCCGCCTCACAGGCGCGGCCTTAGACCAAACCTGACAGGGGGAGGGGGGGGGGACCACTATATATATATATATATATATATATATATATATATATATATATATATATATATATATATATATATATATATATATATATATATATATATATATATATATATATATATAGTGGAATTGAAGGGTCTGATGGCTGCGCTGAGGGATAACCTTGACATCGAAGGGTGTTCAGCCCTACCCGAGCGGGAGCGGGGTTGACCCTTCGAATCAAAGGGTTCTCTCTGCGGTAGCATGAGGAGTACCGCAGGAGGGACTCCGCCGCGGGCGTCAACCACGAGCTGACTAAAAAAATTGCAAGGCTTAACTCTCGCTGATGATGTGTCACGACCATTTGGTAGGGTCAGACGGCACAGATCACCATTGCGCGACCGGAGGTAGTGTCCCTCTTCGCAGCGCGGAATGGCTCCCCGGTGGCCTGATGTCCAAATTTTTCCCTAATTCGTGGGTGTTTGGTTTTCCCCGTAATGACCCTACAACGGATCGGAAACGCCGGTGTACCAACGCTGCACGTCAGAGGTTTCGTTTTACTAAGCATGAAATCATTCGTACAAACCCAGTAGCTGTCGTCGAATCCGTCATTGAGATCCACCGTGGCGTTCCCTGTTATTTTCTGCGGGACAAATGGATGTTTCGTGTCGAAACGCGAGATCGACATTTGTAGCATGATGCGATTGTTTGATTCGCCCACTCCACATTGACCATAGTTGTCCAGGTAGACAATGTACCTGCCCTGGAGAGGAAATTACATTATTACTGGTAATCGGCAAACTGGTAGGCAACCTCTTATAAACTATATTTAAAAAGCAATAATTGACATTTCCACTATTATTTCCAGTATCTTTCTAGGCATTTTTAGTTTCATTTTTGGCTGAGCGATAGCGAAGCCCTGGACCGACTGGGTCATAAATGTTTTGTCTGTCTGTTTGTCCGCGCGATTTCTCGAGAACGGTTAGACGTAGAAAGCTCAAATTTGGACCACATCTTTCTTGCATCATACCAGAGTCAACCTCCCCTCAAGGGCACCGCAGCCCAAGCGGTTTCTTAGATAATTTTCACATGTGGATCAAAATTATAAATCCGACGGTTGGCTAATGTCAGTATGCGCCATGCGCCTGTCGTGGAGGGGCGGATCAGTGACGCGAGTGGGTTACGCTCGGTTAGGTTAGTAGGGGCCTGGGTAGGCTAGGCTCGGGCAGGTAAGGGTAGGTTAGGACTGGTTGAGCGGCATTGATAAGAAAAGGCTGATGTACGATACGTTCGGAAGGTAGAACATGAGCGTGGTTGCGACCGTGCGGAGAGAGTGACGCCCGCAGGGCGTCCTACTGACTTGCCCCGCAGGATCCTACTCGTCAAGTGTTAGCCGCCGGCAGGCCAAGGTAGGCGTGCGCCAGGCGTGGAGTGGCGGAACAGTGATTCGCTATGAGCGAAGCCTGTTACGCCACGACGCGGTCTGGCGTACGCCTACCTTGTTTATTATTAGGTTGATTACGCAGATGCTCATCTGGGACTGTTTTTGTGTCAATGTCCCAAGATCATGGTGAGCTGCTTTTCCCTGTGCGGACACCAGATGGTAAAATAGTATGGGACACAGAAGACCGTCACAGTCGGTCACAGCTTCCACCAAAGTACCCTGTTCCACCAAACCCATTTTGCTGTTATAAACGTGAAGGGCTCCCTACTTGTTCCAAAAATCTTACTCCAAAGACCACCAGACCTAGGCCACTCATCAACACTTCATCAAAGACAGGTAAATAGAGCACTCTCTCTTCCTTGTGACTTACCACCCACCTTCAGCTTTGCGAATACCCTACGACATTCAACACGACCAAACAGGGCGATTGTTTGTATCTGCTCAAAAGAAATCGTGAGGTATGCTACCCGACTATTACGTTGATTACGCTGCGGAATTGTTCGGGTTTTTCCTTCAAAACAAAAAAAAGGTAAAATTTTGAGAATTTTGGCCATTATGCCACGATTACGCAAGTGGATCCTATTGCGTATAGAGTGACCCGACTATTGCACGAGCGCATACCCCCTCGCACGGAATGTCGATACTTACGAATGGTCCCGCGCTGTGAGCTCCATGCAGAGCAAGCTTCATAACTGCTAGCAGAAGTGGCACAGTGATATGTTGCGACATTTGGCCCGCCCCAGTGGATATCAGCGCTTGCCACAATCCCATGACGGAGAGCCGTGAGGCCTTCTGCACATCGTGAATAAGCTGCGGCGTTAGCGTGTGCCTGGATACGCGAGGCAACACGCTATGCGTCGAAAAAAACAAGCTGGCGCGTCCCCACGTCATAGAAAACGTAGGCCATTTCGCCCGCCCTTCCCCCGGGCCGTAACGGCGGGTTTGTGAGGCGTTAGATGCGGAAATAAACTTTCCGAGCGTTAAAGACCACCGTGTTACCGTGTATCAGTGTCTTAAGGTGTTCGATTGCTGTCTAACTGACGAGTCACAGCGTGCGTGACAAGGCGACCCTCACTTGTGTGATCCCTTCTCGTACACCCCGTTGTATTCACTATATATTAACTTGTAATCTTTCGTAATCCTCACATGATCTTGTATTCTTTGTTGTCATTTGCAATCTTTTGCCTTCGCATTTAATCATCTGTTTTGACGTGTAATGTATTGTTTTCACATCTTTTGATTTCACGTATAATTGGCTGAGCGATAGCGAAGCCCTTGACCGACTGGGTCAAACGTGTTTTGTCTGTGTTGTGTCTCTCCGATTTCTCGAGAACGGTTAGTCTTAGAACGCTGCAATTTGAACCACATCTACCTACCAGCATACCAGAGTCAACCTCACATTAAGGGTACCGTAGCTTTAGTAGTTTCTTATAAAATTTTTACAAGTGTTATAAAATGCTAAATAAATGATTAAAAAGATCGACCGAGGAGGTGCAGCCCTCCATACTTTTCCCTCTTACGGCCAAACGGTGGCCCCTATCCAAATTTCCTGTAAGACCGACCCCCTCTGGAATGGGACAAGGAATACAGACTCGTGCATGGTAAACCCCCTCCCTCCTCTCCCCCGTGCTCGATATCCAAGATAGCGGCTATTTGAAGCAAACTTTTGGGAATCTGGAGAACCGAGCCACCTGGAGAGGTGCAGTTTGCGGCGCTGGCCATCGTAGCGGTTCGGCGGTACCGCACAGCAACCTACGATTTTCGGCATTGCCGTTTGAGGGCCGCGGCAAAGGGTAACAAGGGCACCACACCAGGACCACCTGTCTCTATACCACGCACCCCATGCTCGAGGGCCAACTGCTATCTTTCGAACGGTATGGGCTACTGACTTGCGAATTTCGACGTTGGTCTTTGCGGGCCGCGGCAATGGAAAACAAGAGCACACCACCACGCCCACCGCTCTCAAGACCTTGCACCCCGTCCTCGAGACCCACTTTCTATATTTTTAGAAAATAATAACGGTCTCGAGACCAGGAACCACGTCCTAGAGAGTCGTGGAGCAGCGGATCAGCGACTTAGGGTTACGCTCGGTTAGGTTAGGTTGGCTTGGGTAGGTTAGGCTCATCCCAGTAAAAATATGAGGCTGCTGCTAGGACGCTGATGGAACGCTGCGGGGCATTGGCAGCGCTGGCCGACGGCTGCTGCGCGCTGCCAGAATCGACGGCGCTGCTGGAGGCGATGCGGCCTAGCTGGTGACGCTGCTGGGGGCAGTTTTTACTGCAGGCCGCAGCTCTTCTTAGCCCCTGAGGCGCTGCCCAGGTAGGCCTTCAGCACTACCAGTCAGCTATGAGGGAGGAGAGCCTGTGGATAGAGGGGCTCCATCCTTTAGTGCTTGAGTAGTTCGCGTTGGCGATGTGTTTAAGAGCGTTATGGTGCTCTTAAGTTGCACTTAAAATCCCCAAGGGATGTGGAATAGTACCAGGCCTAAAAATGTAAAAAACCAATGTCACAAAAACGTGATTTTATTGGCTGCTTTGATCCCATTCTCGTCGGCTATTCAGGCTCACCGGGGTACCTGAAAAATGCATGTTACAGCTTTGGATGGGGATGACATGTTCGCACTTTTAAAGTGCGAAACTGCGCCCTCCTGGGTCCTACGTAGATTCTTTTACAGAAGCAGAATTGCTGCACGATGTGTGATGCGCGGTAACCACGTCGTCAATTCTGTCTCGGCCGTCACTGCAGCCCGTCGAAGCCCCTCATTCTTGTAATGATCCCGTCGTTCACCAGCGGCATTACGTCCCGACCGATGATGAAGTCGAAGTGGTTCCACTTGGGGTGGTCCACTTCCACGACGGCACTGTGTGGAACCCGGCGCTTGATTTGGTCCACGTTCTGTGCAGTCAAACACAGTAGGGAAGGGAATGTCTCAGTCCCGTGCCAGTTTTAACTAGTGGAAAACAATATCTGGTCGTGAAGATGTTTTCATCGTGAACTCCATGTGTCTTAACTCTCATTACTCCAGATAAGATTTAAAGTGAAAATCGAAAAGCAGCCTGCTTGAACTCCTGAAATTTAAGACCTTATCATAGGCCAAATCACCACGGACGTCTGGAGTTGTAGGGATCGGAACCTTTAAGACACTCGCAAGATTTTGGTTTAAAATCTACAACGACAGCATAGCTACCTTCTCTGGTTCTCTCTCCTAATAAAACCAGTGGTCGTAGTCTGTCAGCAGGGTGGAAGGATATTCAGTCCAGAGTACACCATGCAACTGAAGCACAACGGCAGTTTTTGGACGGTAAAGTGTAGTTTAAATGTATAAAAAGTAGAAGTTTTTCGGACGCACTATTTTTTTTCGCGCCACTGTAACTGCTTTTAAACTGTCGTAATACTGCAGTTTTGGGAACTGCAGTTTGGACAGTGCACTAAAACTGCAGTTTTAACACAGATCCTTCCACGCGGATAGGCATCCACACGCCATTGTGGCGCTTTAGAACCAGGCTATTCACACGCCTCTGGGGCCAGGTAAATGATCTTACCGATTTTACGGCTAGGTAGTCGTTGCGCCCATAGACCAGCGTTAGGTTGCACGTGACCCGGCTGAGATCGTATTCGGGTGGCCACAGGGTCTTGTAGCGCTGCAGGTTGCCGATCGGACCGTAGTCATACTGCTGGAAGACGTTGCGCATCGTCTGGATCAGCTGGCCGTAGTGGGCGAACTGCTTCAGAGAAGACCCGCCCGGACAGTTGGCCATGTACTCCGGCAGCATATCCTGTACGTGCAAAAATCGGAACCGTACGGTGAGAGATGGGAAATGGTCATGTCAAAATCATGTGTGATGGGTTCCAATTAAAGCCGATTCGATCAACGTCACATCGCTATTGGAATCTTACGAAAATGTGTTCGCATATGTCTCAGGGTGAGATTTGTTAGCGAGTGAAGCGAGCTCACGTTTTCGAAACCGGCCCTGCGACTACTTTGGTCGTGACTTGTTAGTTGTAACACGCTAAATTACTGTGTACAATTTTGTACATAATTATGTACGTTTTTAAACATCCATAATTGCGTACGAATTCATCTATAATTATGTATGAATTTGTACGCAAGGGTGTACGAATAGTTTTTGTACATAATTATGGATGCGTAAAAACGCACATAGGAAACGTACGAATTCATACGTAATTATGTACATAATTTTACACAAGCTGAATTTGTACATAATTATGTACGAAATTGTGCGTAATTATGCATTAATTTGTACATAATAGCTTGTGTACAAACATTTTTATCCATAATTACGTACAAAAAAATTGTACACAACACGTTGCTGTGAACACGCCGAATTTCCCGAAACTCAACGCAACAGATTAATCCCAGCTTTTGGATTCAAGTTCTATAATCGGCACACAAAATAATGAGCCACTTAAACGACGATTTGCGTCTGAAACATTTTGTTGTGTACATACCTTGTCCTGTTGCTCCCAGTTGTGTCCACCAATTAAAAACAAGATCTCGTAGCACAAAAACTGAGTTGCGTCCGTGGATTTACAGAACGTGTCGGCGAACGAAGTGATGAATTGACTATGGGGAAGAATCTCGAGCAGCTGGAACACGCCGGCCATTCTGGCAACAGGCTACACACAATATTCAACTGTATTAAAACGACTGTAATACTTAAATAACATATACGTCGTGGCCGGGACCTTTGGGTTACCGACTACATCAAATGGGTAAAACTCTTTTCGTCGGCGTCCGATATATGTGTCCCTTATATTCTTTGTCCCTTACTGGTGCAAATCCCATCAGAAAATAAGGAACGATATTAGAATTCTCTAAATTCCTCTTAGCTCTCCTGCCTGATAGCTTTTTTGATTTGCGACTGGATTGTGGGCTCTTCTGATAGTCTGAAAACAATGAACATTCACGCTATGAGAAGTATTGTTTCAGAGAAAATACTATCAGAATATTCTGAAAGCTCCCTGGAAATTTTGAATTTTTGGTACAGGGTATAAGGGCACAAAATTACTGTAAACATTTAAATTTTAACGAAATCCGGGATATTTTTTCTGGCATCTCGAACTGCGGATTACGATAAAACTCAGCTCTGACATGAACACGGTCATTTTTTCATAGCTTCTCCTTTGCAGTCGTAGGAAAATAGCTTTCGTAAAGTTCTGAGCTTCGACAATGCTAATAGAAACTTGCTGTCCAAAATGCTTTCAAAGGTATGCTATGCTGTCAGAGGCGCGAGAAAATTTATCAAATATCAGGAATTTTCTGATAACTTTTGATTGATAGCGCACCCGAGCCCGAGCTCGCCCGCACTTTAAAAATATTTTCCGTCTCGAAAGATCTACTCTTAAATTTTGTTCAACATTTTTTCGTCACTTACGTTGTGACATAAAACAGTTTGTATCTGGGATCGGTAGAAAATAATTTTTTTTTAGCGTCCAGCTCAGAGGTGACAATTGTGTAATCAAAATATTTCGTCACTTGACGTGAAAATCGTAAACTGACGGAACATTTAAGTGACAAATATTCGTCATCAATATTTTGTTACATGACGAAATATTTTTAGTGTGTTCACCGGAGTCACCGGTCAGCGTGGCTCGACTCAGATCGGCAGCTCCGCCTCCGGCTAGAGATGCGAAACGACGCGCTGGGGTAGCCTCGGCCCGTGTCCACGCACGCTGAATGTCAAAGGACAATTTTGTCCTTAGGCTGGGGCCAGATTAGAACACATCTAAATCTAGAGACGATTTTGTATCCGTTAATTACAAAATTGTTCTAAAGAAGGTGAGATATTGTCCCCAGAGTTAGATGTGCCCAAATCTGGCCCCACCTCCAGGACAAAACTGATTTTGGACATTGAGAGTGTGTCGTAGCCCCAAACTAGCCAGTGCTTCGGTGCCAATCCGTTTCCTTACCCAGAGTTCAATGGCGATAATAGATGCGAGCCGGAGCACGACGGAGCGCAGCCACTTCACGAACGCAACGGGGGCCAACAGGTGGGCTGTGCGGATCTTGCTCATCATTCCTGGTACCTCACTAGCCATGACAAAAAATGAGGTGGTTCCCTGGATGGGCCAAGATCAATCAAAAAGTTTTCATTCACACTGGGCTGGCTAGTGAGAATGTTATGCAAGACTTTGATCATAATGATAAACAGAATTGCGCACACATATTTTATGTTCAAAATTGTGTATCATGTACAAAAAAAGTACATTATCATTTAGAGTGTAGATGTACACTGTAATAACTCCGCTGTAAAATACGGAGAAAAAATTAATCAACATTTCCCTTAACGAATTGTGTTGTAATTGCATGACATTTCACGTTTTTAGCCTGTCCCGACACGTTTCGTTAAAAAGGGACAGAAGCCGGGCTTATAGTCAGATGCCGACTCTTCATTTGGGCGGGCGTATGTGCGCTGACTAATCGTTCACGGAGCAAGTTCAAATTTGGAGGATGGACTCCTTTTATGGCGTATATAAACGTACAGTGGCAACAATTTTCTAATTTTGTCTCGTTTCTGTTTTTTGAGAATTGTTCGATTGGTTAGGTCAGAGTTGGCCGCTGCGTGTGGTACGCCTGCAAGGCGCACTCCGTCGCGAGTCGGGCTGAGGTTAGCGATTTGAATCGTTACAATATGTATCACCGGACCGTCCGAGAGCAAATGAAATAACACGAGCCAACAGTTTTCCCGAACCTGGCTGCAGTGATCGAGACGCTTGTGAAAGCTCACGCACCTGAGAGTGCCCCACGTAGTGGAGGTCGGTCCTGTTCGAGACGCCGAGCGCATAATTAATGGACGAGGGCAGGTCGTGGACGCCGACCTCGTGCCAGCTGAAGTCCCAGAAAGCCGGGTCCCGGTCAGGGTCGAGCTTACAGCTCCGCCGTGACTCCGTGGTGCCCCTTGAGTTGCCCAGCCACACGTCGTACCCCAAGTCCGCCAGCAGGAAAGCTAAAAAGACAGCCTACATTGTGTCGACGGTCTCTCTGCAAATCACAAGTCGAGAAATCTGACCAAAATACCGCGTGCAAAAATCCCCACCGAAAACCACCCCACATCAGAAACTTCGTTTAGTAAGTCTTGTAAGTGGTTATTTCGTAACTGGAAAGAGAAATATTAAATCCCTTGGATAAGGCTTTCGTCGTGCGGGGGCCGAAATCCGCCTCGGGGCCAGCTACGTCCGTAACGCTAGGGCCTTCAGAGTCCTTTGGAGGATGAGTCTCGAAAGCAAGGAAGATGCTTCGTCTACGTGCATAAACTTACATGTAAAGTATTTATCAAGGGTACATACTACCACCGATAGGACATGTCAGTCGACCAACACATCTTTGAATTTTAAATAGAAATGCTGAGCTCCAGGTGTAGTATTTTTGACCAATCACACTTCATCACAGCTCGACGCATTAAATTCCTCACACTTGCTGTGGTCGTGTGAGCGCTCTTGAGACTCACGAATCGCTTTGCCGGGTCCAGGAGCAACCCAGTCTGCCGACGACGAGAGCAAGCCATGCATGATGAACACTGGCGTGCCCGGTGCGCGCCCGCCCGCCGCGCCGACCCGGAAGAGTCGGAGGATGTAACCGTCTTCAGTCGTCACCGTGTGGTTTTCCACGGAGTAGCCAAACGATTCTACGATGGCTTGCTGTAAATGATAAAATATGTATACACTGTAAGAAAAGGCTACAGTGAAAGTTGTCAATTGATAAACAATTTTCGCTGTACTCTCAAACCCCAGCGGTCTCTGTACCTTCTCACTGTAGTACTATAAAGCCCTCGATTACGATATTTTTTAAAATTGCAGAATCGATTATGTGATATCCCATTCTTGTAATCCTCGAATCAAGACGAATCTATTACATGCAAACAATTCCAGCCTCAAACGTAGAATTTCGTCGGAAAATGATGTCTTGAAATAACACTGAGAGAAACGTTTGGCTCCTGGACCAAAACGGTGGTTATGTGCGTTCCACATTGTCCCCAAGTCCAAGGCGTTTAGTTCGTGGGACCAAACTCGATAGTACTGGGCCCAAAGGGTTTACACACGGCAGACATAAGATTGTCCCAGTCAGAAACCGTTTAGTGCGTTCCCAGACATCTGGCCTGGAGACTAAACGTTTTGTGTCCAGCACCAAACATTTTTCTCAGTGCATTTTAGGTATCAACGTGTGAGGTACTTAGACTAAAAACTGTACCCCCTACAGCGGCCGCTGAACTTTCATAGTATCCGGTGCATTTTTTAGCCCGTCCCGACACGTTTCGGTAGAAACGGACAGGAACCGGTCTTATAGTCTGATGTCGACTGTTCGTTCGTTCGTGCGGACGTATGTGCGTTGACTAATCGTTCATGGTCGCGAGTCGGGACGGGCTAAGGTTAGCCATTTTAATCGTTACGTAAATATGTAGCACCGGACACACCTCGATTGACATGATGCGGAGGCCTGCGGTCCGGCCCCCGCAAACGCCCCCTGTTGCGCTCCGCTCCACCGGCACCGAGGTTCGATGAAGGGACGGGCCTGCTTGTTCTTGACCGTCGACAAGACGGTGTACGTGTAAAATGTACCAGGAGCTTAGTGACGCCGTATGAAAGCCTGCAACCATACTTCCCGCTGCTGTTTTCGCTCTAGAGTGGGTCTCAGTGGAAAGCTGTGATAATGATCAGTAGAACCGAGTAGTGCCATGCCTGGCATGTGCAAAAGAAGTGTAAACAGACCACTAGGGCTCTTATGTGACTTACTGTAATTTTCAATCATACAGAGACTCTAGGATTTAATTTGGAATGACAGATTTTTGTGGTTGTCGACTTCAGTTTTCTAGGTTGTAAGGGATCGTCTTGTGTCGAATACTAGCCTGATGTAGACTACGGGCACCGAACATGTAGATCGGGAAATTCCCCCAAACTAAACGAAGACGCAAAGGGCGTTCCGAAGGCGAAAACAGGTGGAGAGCTTAGCTTCATGGACTGCCGGGACCGATTCTACCACCTGAATGTACCCCACCCGCTTTCAAGTACGATGAGGAGATTCAAGGATCGGAAGTTAAGGTAGAGTCTCAATTTCTGGCAATTACCACCCTTTTGACATACTCCAGCGACGAGCTGTTCTGAAGTTTGTTCAGTCAGTACGGCATGCGCACCGTATACAGTACGCGGGGTTTTGGGGACCGACGATGTTTGTCTCACAGAGACCTTGGCATGAAGTAGAGACAAGGAATCTCTTCACCTCTAATCTGGGCTACCGTTTTGGCGATAGAGTGCAACCCTATGACATTAATGTCCGCATTGACCTGGTCTTGGGCCCTGGCGTTCACTTTCTTATCTTCATTGAAGAGGAAAGTGAACACAATAGCCCCGGCAGTCCCGCAAGAACGGTAGTTCGTGAGAGCAGGATTTCGCGCAGAAACTCCAAGACGGAAATGAATGAGAAATCTTATAAAAATTGTTGACAGTATACGAGAACAACGATCAGATACTCTGGAAAAAACATCCTATCTTTGCACTCCCTTAAAAATTATATAAGATCAAGAGGGGATGGCTCGATTGGTCTAATGATAGTTCAACTAAAATATTTTTAAAATTCCGCACATTTTAAAATGTTTTGCAAATAATTTTCCCGTGTTGGCCGAAATTTTCAGAATTATTTGAAACCAGTAGGTTAGGTTAGTTGAGGTTGGGTTAGGTTAGGACGCATTATCGATACCTAACCTACACAAAACTAACCTAACCTGATCAAGCGAAAAATTCGAGAAAAACAAATTAAATTAAAGTCAAATAAAATTATAAATCAAATTAATCAGAAAATAGCAGAAAATTCGCCAACGACCTGTGTTTCTCCCAGGAACACAGTTCGTTGGCGAGGCCGGAACACAGTTCGTTTGGAACACAGTTAGTGGCGACTCTAGCTGAACTATCATTAAACTAATCGAGCCCGACCCGATCAAGACTTTCATCAATCAACGTTTTAAAGTGTCATAGGCTTTGTATTTAGATATATATTTATGTATATAGATATTTAATTTTGATTTAAAAAATTCTTTTATTTTAATTTGTAATATTTGAGAGCCGGCTTGTACGCCAACGGGGCTGATCGCCCTACTGCACTCTACGAAATAAATTTCAATTCAACTTGTGTCCTTCTCAGTGTCTCCGGAGAGCCCCGTCGCGGCTCCAGTCTGCTCACCGTGCCCAGTTTGTGCGTTATCCTTTCGAGGGCCGCGGCGCCGGCGGCGCCCGCGGCCAGCAGGGCCACGGCCAGCAGCGTCGTCCACATGGTGCGGCCGGCCAGCGCTGCTCTCCCGGCGGCGACGCTTTGAGGCCGCGGTCCTCCGTCCGCCTCCCGCGGGGCCCCCAGCCTTATCCGTGGCCGGCGCCCGTATCTCTAGGAGAGGCGGCGCACGCTCGTGGTGACCGTCATGTGTCCTGCATCGAATAGGGTGCTTCTCAACAAGCCTACCGAAACCGACGAAAAAGACGACGGTTTCCCAATCTGTATCCGGTATGAAAAATTGCGGATTGTGAAGACAAAAACATTGACGGGGAATGTGCGTCATGTGTAAAACATGTCAACAACTCTGTTGTAAACAAAGACTGTCTGTGAGTTTCTGTGAACCACCCGAAGACAACGGAAAGTGCTAGCACGCACATTTATTGATGTAAATAGGACTTTTAATGTCTCGCGACTCTTCTGCTGTGTACTTTGATGGAAGTATCGGAGTTCCACGGCCCCGATTTATCATATTAGATACAGGTCTCGGCGTTATGTTCATTTTAATATCGGGTTTGAATACAGTGAAATACCTAATTTCTCAAAGGGTCAGTAGGATATTCCGGGGCAACGCTGTGCCGGAAGTGAGAAGGAAGTACGAATCAATGATGTCAGGTTGTACCAGAAATCGCGCTCGCGGACGAGATCGTTCCCGACCGTCGGCGCCATTCGTTGAACGGCGTGTTAAATCAGTGCAGACTACGTTTGAGGCAAGAAAGTATTCGTAACACGGAGTCAAACACGTAACTCGCTAACATGCTGCTCAACAAACCCAAGAGTGTGGTAACACGCTATTCTTAAAGTGTGATGGGCGCCACACTGAAGGAAGAGTGTGACGAGCTACTACGCTTTATGAAAAGCGTGGCGAGACACCACACTCCTGTAAGAGTGTGATGGGTACCTCTTGCTATGATCCTTTTATATACGCAAGGGGCCGCAGTGAAGAGTATGGCACCATCACACTTAGGTGTCTCGCCACGCTTTTCCTAAAGTGAGGTGGCCCATCACGCTGTTCCTTTAGTGTGATGACCATCAACGCCTAAGGAACAGCTTGTTACCACACTCTTGTAGAGTGCTCGCAATTTCTCTGCCCATCACATGCAAACTAGTAAAGTTATCTCACGACATTCATATAGGACCGAGTGGTCGTTGGTAGAGGTTAGCAGGTACACCTGGAATGGTCTCGATTCGACCTCATCCCGATGCTCTTAACGTTGATAACATCGCGTTCTGGTCCCAAACCGAGAACACATTTTTCTGGGCGTAGCTGACGGCAGATGCGTACCACAACCCACTGAAATGTTAAAACGGACTTCAAAGCCCAGCTTATGTTCCGCCTAACGAGACTGAATCACTGTTGATATCTCTTTATTTCAAATTATATTAATAAATTTTATGTCATTTTATGTTCACATAGTATGTTAAAATCCAAAAACCGACGGTCATCACTAATCAATACTAGCAATGGCGCCAAGAGATCCGTGCGTTTGTCATACCGCCTTGTTCCATTGCAGTTGCTTTTGACTAGAAAGTTTTTTCCAGACCGTAATACCCCAGCGCTCGTGAAACTCTGTTATATTACACTGAAATTGCAGGTATTCTGTGACAAAATTAAATTTCTATAGTCAGGACGCTAACGGCACAAAACAGCCCTAAACGTGCACTTTATGGCAAGTTTGTTTTTATTTCGGAATTCCGTACTTTAAGTGCCCCTCTTCAAAATTGGCTATGGGGCCAAACAAAATATTTAGGTCTTCATGCCGAAAAAGCGGGTTGCATATGTCTCAGGGGCATGCTGGATCTGTAAAACCAGAAGAGATATCGCCACCGGGTCAACGGCATTTTTTTCGTCTTTGCTAATATAGTAGACGAATGAACATCCTCAAAATTGCGAGGTACCCAGCCAAAAATGTGTTTTATTTTTATAAATGTAAGATTTGCGTAAAATTTCTTCAAGTTAAAATATAGGTTGACGCACACCAAAAGATGCGATGTTTAGTCAGCTCTCCAGGACTGCCTCTAGATTCGCGCTTACTCCACTGGTTGCCGAGTTACAGCAGTTTGAGTGACGCGGGCCGGCAGCCGCGCGGGCCCCGCCGTGCGCGGCGTGGCCGCTCTGTCCCCATAAGCGCCCAGCCGCCAGCATAGGCGGCTAGCGGCCGCGAGGCGCGCGCTCGGCTTGACGCCCGTTCCTGGCCTGGAAAACTGTTACCGGTAAATCCGAAAGTAGATATCGGTTCCTCGAGGTGTCCTCTACACAACTGATCATGGAGCCAAGCAAAAATAAAACGAGATTAACTTAAAAATGGCCAGGAAACGGTCAGTCACAATTTCCGGAAAATATTGGCATAAAATTTTGACAGGCTGTTCTTGAGGTGTCCCCCTACCATAATAACTACCCCACAACTGTCCCACATCAAATTTTATCGCCTGTACCCCATATCTTCAAGGGCAAAAATGAGAAAAAAACCGTTTACTACAGAATATTGCCCAAAGAAGTTGTGTGCTTGGTTCGTCTTATAGTTAGTTCACCGTTTTACGGAATGAATAGGAAATCCGCAAAATGGGCGCACATTGCGGCGTGCGCGCAGGCTGATCCGCCACTTCCTGACAGGCGCATGGCGCATACTGACCTCACCCAACCGGCGAATTTTAAATTGTATACCGACCACTGGTAAAAATTATCTTAGAAACCGCTTGAGCTGCGGTGCCCCTGAGGGGAGGGCAACTCTGGTATGATGCAAGAAAGCTGTGGTCCAAATTTGAGCTTTCTACGTCTAACCTTCCTCGAGAAATCGCGCGAACAGACAAACAGACAGAACATTTTTGGCCTAGTCGTGTAAGGGCTTCGCTATCGCTCAGCCAAAAGAGATCGATTGGAGACCCTTAAGTCTTCCGCTACTGAACAGCTACTGAAAGGAAGATGAAGGTAGGAACAAGCGCAGACCCAATCACCATGCGCAGACAACAAAACAAACACTACGCATGCGCATTAGGCCGGTCCTTGTTCTTCCTTTCATCTTCTTAACGTATTCAGAAAAGTCATCAGGTACACCAGAATGGTCTACAGCGTACGAGGCACCTCAACCGAAGCAACGTTTCGGATCAAGGCAAGTCCAATCTATCGATTGTGGACCATCGGAAGTCGATATGGTTCGCCTTTTAGGCCCCTTGGAACTTCAAAGTTATTTTCATTATAGATTTCTAATCTCTCTCTCTCTCTCTCTCTCTCTCTCTCTCTCTCTCTCTCTCTGTAATACACAGCTTCGGAATCAAGGGATTAAAGAACAAACCTTCACGTCCACTGCATCTTACACGGTGAGTCGTAACGTCTTCCGAAGGTCAGCAATGGATAGGTTTGATTTCGACCGGGTGACTGGGCCAATAGCGGAGTCAAATGGGTCGCCCATCAGCGCCGAGGGGTCCACAACTCGAGACAATAGGGTATTACGGAGCAATGCTGAGCCGGAAGTGAGAAGCGAATCTTAACGGTCGGAAACGGAAGCAAGGGGTATGGCAAACAACGATGCAGCTTGTTTCCGGTTTCCACCATCTCTCGTTTTGACCGATTTTGGGATTTTAGCTTTATTTAAAAATACAAAATTAGGTATGTTGTTTGCATGCACATTTTGCATACAATCGAGCCACATTTCACGGTCCTAATTAAACTAAATATAAATATTTTTGAAATGGCTGTTTTACCCTTCATTGCCAAGCAGTGCGTGTCGGCCAGCGCTCTCGTGCTCCACATGAGGACGCACACGAGGGAGAAGCCGTACGAGTGCGTTGTGTGCCTCAAGAAGATCAGTCGAGCAGGAAATTTAAGCGCTCATCTTCGGACTCACACGGTACAAAAGCATTACGAATGCACCGAATGCCTCAAAATGTTTAGTCGAGCATCAGAACTGCGAACGTTTCTTCGTACGCGCACGGGGGAGAAGCCCTTCGAATGCACAAGAAGTTCAGTGTATCAAGAAGTTTGGCAGTGCATCTTCGAAAGCACGCGGATGCGAAGCCGTACGAATGCACCGAGTGCCAAAAGAAGTTCAGTCAAGCACATCATCTGTGAAGGCACCGTCGAATCCATACGGGAGTGGAGCAACACGAATGCACTTAGTGCTCCAATAAATTCAGACAAGCAGGAGTTTTGCGGTCGTATCTTAGTACACACACAGGAATTCCGAATGGTTTAATGGCGCTCCAGCGGACCGATGCCATACGAGTTTCCTTTTCGTGTAATGTAATGAACGCTGAGGGTCGCGACGAGCTGGTGTAACACGAGTCTTTTCGACCTGCGAGTCGACCTTATCGCTCGTGAAGATTCGTGTATGTTTGTAAACTCGAATATTTGCGCTTTTTTTTGTTTGTGAATTACAAGAGCTAAACTTAATGAATATGTGGGACAACTTCGATTTTAAACAAATAAAACAATATTAAATGAACTGAAGATCTAGCAGGTCCCCATCTGCCATTTAACACAATAAGGACTTAGGGTATAACTTGCAACAGAATCATGTTTCAGTAGGCGAAGAGGGTTGTTCACACAACCTTAACTGATCTATTCCGAGGGGTCGATCACCTGTCAATGTCGTGAATGTCCATGCATTATGTGTCATTAGGATCTATTTAGCAGGATAATTTTATACAAAAGAGAGACGTGTGCCTAATTTTGGAAGGACGTGGGCAATTTTTTTTATAGCTGCAGCGTTAGACGCGTTTTGTGGGAGAAGGGGGGGTAGGGTGTTTCAAGAGAAATTATTTTTGCCCACGGGTGTTTTAGGTTAAAGATAACGATCTTAAACGCTTAAAGCTGTAGCGATTTTTGGCGAAATTGGATAACGTTTAGTCGAGGCAAAACGCGGAAGCAGATTTCGACACACGGACAGTGCACGATGACTGGCGCTCGACCGTGCCGATCCCTTCGGGTCACACTAAATTCTCATTTACAATTTCGAGCAGAAGTGCGCACGAATTTATGCATACGCAGATTACTGACGATTCGTACGTAAATTGTGTACAATTTTAAATATATGTACACAATTGCGTACAATATTGTACATAACAACGTGCAAATTTGTACGTAAGCTACGTATGCACAAATTCATACGCACTTCAGCAGAAAAATGTACAGAAACATCCAACTAGCGCCTGAAAGGCCCGGAAGAGCAATCGCAATAACCTGAGACCACATAAAAATTCATAAATGCCGATTTTTGGCTTAGAAGGTGAAATTTATTTTGTTTTAATGAGGTCTCGGTATGGGTCGATGACGCTACCCACCTCTGGACCAGGCGGTCCGTGCGCGCGATTCAAATGGGGAGCGATCCCAGACCGCGGTACCCGAACGTAAAACCCCTAGGAACGCTGCGGGGTAGCGTGCCCTGACGGTCTGTAACATCGACCCATACCGAGAACTCTCTGACCTACTACTTAAAACACAATGAATTCCACCTTATGAGCCAAAAATAGAAAATATAAAAAAATCTGCATATGTGAATTTATATGTGGTGTGGCCTACTTGGATCACACGGTTTGTGCAATAGCATTAGTAGTTCTGAAAATATTTGTCGCAAGTAGGGGCGCAGAAAAATGACCCCTACAATTGAAATAATTCTTACTGCAGTAAAATCAGTTTATCTCATCGCATCTCTTTACGGAACACAGAGGCGCCAGTTAGCTTAACAAGTCTTCGTGTAGATTAACAAGAAGTCTTCGGCTAACTTAGTATATTCACTTAGGGTTCCTGTTCATAGCGTCGTGTTTCTCAAGGTAGGTCCCGTAACTTTAGAAAATTCGAAGTTAAGTCATTCTCTTTAACAGGGCTTAACCTTACGCGAATACCAATAAATTAACGGGGAAAAGTTGTTAAAAACATGACATATCCTGTAAAGTTTGTGTAAAATCACAAGACAAGTCGAAAAATAACAGGTTGATGATTTATTTTTTCATCGTAATTCTACGGTTACAGCGGAGTTTTACAGTGCCCGCTCCTCCGGGGACATGTTGCTAGACAGCAAATCTCAAGATTTTGTAGAAATATTAGGAAATATAGTAGCAAGATTTGTTACTTTTTTTTCACCAAATGATTCTGTTGTTCATCCAGTTTAGTATTCGGCCGTCTCCTGACAATCACTGAGAAGTGAATAAGTCTGATGTAGGGCTGAATTATTAATTTGTGGCACCCCGCACATTTTTGCATCATTGCATCTTTCAGATACGCGTACCGCGGCTATTGTCGAATGAACAATGGTTGGCAACTAGGAGGTCAGTTGGTAGTACTGGTAAGCACTGCCTGCTCGACAGCAAACAACCCTATAAAACCCACCGCCTGTTCAAGGGCAAGATTTCTCCTTCTCTGTCGTCTGCTCACAGACCGCCTGTCAGACACGCGGTCATCGTCCACCGCGTTCCGTCGCTGCGAGTGATTCAGGTAAATTAATTCAGTGAGTTTACGGTTCTTTTTACGAAGTCTGTGAAGTCCGACAAGTACGTCCCGATCCGACGAGCTCATTGTGCAGTGTCCTGTGTGATACTTCTGTAGTATCTGTGGCGAGAATAGCGGTTATGTGCACCTAAGATACGAATCACTGCTAGAGAAAAGCGAAATATTCGAAAATGTCTGTTACTGGCCCTGTAATGCATGCTACGGCTGTAGTACCCTGTAGACAGATTTTCGGATTGTAACACCCCTTGTCTCTTGGAGTACGTGACGCTCTTATGAGGCAGTTCGTCTCGGCGCGTAACCCTTTTGCAGTCACGTTGAACAAAAAAAAGTTATCGCCATAAGCGATTGATCCAGCTAACCCACGAACCCTGCTCTGTCCGAGATATGGTTTTCCAAGCACGAGCCTGCTTTCAGGTTAGAATAGGTTACGGTCGTATTGTGTTGATGAACTTGGAACGTCTTGTGTTCTTCGACAGCTGCCCGGTTCAAGATGGACCCTCTCCAGGTTTTACCCAAAGAAATCTTGCTTCGTCTTTTCCGCACCGTTTCCCCGGAGGACCTGGTGACTTTGGGACAACTGAACAAGCCGTGGCGCAGTCTAGCAAGGTAGGCTATCGATGAGCAACGGCGTGGTACTGACAAGTACCGCGGCCCGGCCTCTTACATTTTGGGGCAGCTGTATTCTGTAAGTGCGCTTAAGGTCGTTGTTTCGGGCTTCACTTCAAGAAGTGAGATGAGGTTAGGCTCCGGGCATCGAGTTGTGAAATTGATCTGTAAAATATTTAGAGTTTGATTTCTACATATCGTTCCGTCTTTTGGGAGCGTGTTATGGTTCCTATAAAGTGAACATCCTTCGTTGGGTTCGAATTCGTTACTCTATCTAAGGATCACGCCCCCTGCCCAGACTTGGACTAGCTACCTAAGAACCCCGGCGGCCCGAACAGCCCCCCCCCCCCCCCCCCCCCCCCCCGAATTAAAATGTATTGAAAATAAGCCCAGCTCTTGTCCGCTTCTACCGAAACGTGTCGTGGCGGGCGAGGAAACAGATAGCCGAGGGCACAAGAGGCTTTTAAAGGAACAGTTTCCAACAACGTTTCTATTTTTGCAACGAAGGAGTGGAGTGCCCTTACCAAGAACTTGTTACATTTCACTCAGTTGGTTGGGTAGCTGCCGTGTTTCATTTTATTTCTCATAGACTGTTCACGCTTTTATCAAACTATTGTGCTAGGGGCAAGGGTGGGTACCTTCTCAAGCAGATTAATCGAGTGGCAGCCCTATCCTTGTGTCCAATTGGTCTCCAACCTCCTACTAGTGTTAAACTCTGTGCATATTCTTTAGAAAGGACTCCAGCCCGGCCCGGGGCCCCGGCGGCCATTTACGAATTGCCGCTCTGGCCAGTCCGAACCTGCCTCTGCCCCACGGTGCTCTTTGATATTGTATCATTAATTGGGGTCAAAACGTTTTACAGCTCAGCGTTCGACCGCTGGAAGAGTTCCGGTATGTTTCTGAAACTATATAAAAAAAGAAACCTCGTCCGTAGGGGGACTTGGCCAGCTGGGCCTGCCCTTAAGTCTCCTGAGGACTAATCGGTGGGACGTTTCATAGTCATTGTTAAAATCGGTATCCTCAACCCGTCCCGAAATACTGAGTGCCCATTGCAGGTGCACCAGCTCCTGCGGTGCGGCCAACCGTAACCCTACAAATCCCATTTAGAAAAATTCTACACACAGAAACGCTACTAAATTTGGAAATTTTTTCTACCTTACGTTTATGTACGTCATAATGAAGTCTACTCTCCGAATTTGAACTTTCTCCTTGCTTGTAAGCGACTTATTTTTCGACTCGTTGAGTGAGCAGTGATAGAAAACGTTTCCAACCACGCCAATTGCCGCCCTCTATCGTTTTTGTACTAGGCACTAAGCGCGGGGCGCCTGAACTGTTTTACAATGGTATGCCATTCTTTATTGTTGTCAGGGATCCCGAAATCTGGAAGGACGTCGAGCTGGAGCCCGACCACTGCACTGTCCGGGATGCTGTGCGTGTGATCCGCAGCGCCCCGAAGCTCAAATCATTGGAGCTGGACTCCGAGGAGCTTGCCGAGCAGCTCTTGCAGTCTAACACCGAAGTGAGTCTTGCATTCGCGATTTCTCTGTTAGAGGAATTGCCAACTCGTCGCGACGTTTTACGAGATTATTTTATTATGCTGCTCGTTAGTAGTAAGAGTTCTATCGTTCGGTAATAGTTGCAAGATCTTGCTTAGCTGCAAAGAATAAAAAACATTTCGACGAAATAATGTGTATGTGTAGCTGTTGAAATATTGTCACTAAGCATCTGGGATCAGGTTTTTAGGCCGCTTTCTGCCACGCCTTTTTTGCCAGTGTCTAGCATTAACTATTTGTTGCAGTATTGTGTAATGGCCATTTCCATTTATAAAAAGACGTTGTCTGGGTGGGTTCAGTGAAAGGCGCTCTTCATCGTGGCCCGGTTCTTTTGTTCAAGGTGACCCGCCTAGATTTCTACAAATATGAGGACAGCCCGGACACGCTGAAGAAAGTCGTGAGAAAGTTTGCCGACCGTCTCGAGTCGCTCGAATTGGGGAGCCTTTCTCCGGACATCTTGGATTTCCTCGTCGAGACTGAATTTCCGAAGCTGCACTCGCTGACGTTGTCGGGTTCCTCCGATGACGACGAGGTCATCTCTGCCAGTGACTACAGCGGGTAAGGCGGCGAGGTTGATCGGTTTGATCAAAACACCAATTTTGAAGATTGAATGTTTTTAAGGTCAAGTGGGAGGGGAATGCGCATCGACAAATCGAGGCCCAACGGGCTACTGCGGCCATTTTTTTAAAATCCGTTTTCACATTTTCACTTATCTTAGTATTCAGATTTTCTGCGCTAAATAATGATAGTAGCATTTTGCCGTGTCTGAATTCGCACGTTTATTGTACATTATGTTACCGCACACGAATTATCCATAAAAACGCCATGAAGTTTCTTATAGAATCCCATAGTAGGATTTTCTTCATGTCCTGCACAGTGTTCTATACTCTATTGTATTGAGAAGGCATGGCCTCGGATTTCACGGACCCCGGTCTTTAAGGGTCTCTATCCTTTTATCCCCGACGTCGTTAATCGTCGTTGTCCCATAATTTGGGAAAGCACGAATATTGTCCCCTAATTTGGGTCAAAAAAGTCCCATGCTACTCAGTGTGCATGCCTTTCATCCTCCTACCGCATTTAGTGATGTCACCATTCACAACGAAATCGTTCTCTGCACTGTTTTGCGGCCGCAGGCGGTGGCAGGACCGGGGCCCCGGGCACAGCACGCTACGGGAGCTGGCGCTGTTCTCGGTGGACGACGAGCTGGCCCCAGCCATGATCTCACTGATAACGGCGCACCGACACACGCTCGCCGAGCTGGAGGTGGGGTACATCAACGGGGAGCACGAGGAGCAGGTACGCCACTTCGCCACACGCATCGTCTCCCGCACGCCCTCCTTCTGAAGTGTGATAAGCCTCGCAATAGAATTCCCTGCACTACGAATGTTCCTGTGCGACCATGAAGCAGATGCAGTTTTAATCCTTGACACCGGTCTTTTTCTCTGACATGTAGAGTTGTGAAAGTATCGTTTTTTTCACGGCTCTCCTGGCTTTTCTAATGCCCGCATAGACTCTAACTTTATCAGCCCGTTTAAAGGGGAAGGTCAATTTACTTACCGAGGCAATACCACCAAAAATCCTTATGAACGGCTTAGGGGCGGTCGTCCCCACTTTTTCGCAATTCAACAAACGCAAAATATTTTCTCCGGCCATTTGGTCAAAAAAATTAATAGAATTTTTGAAATTGGTTCATTTTTGAGGGTCCGACCGAGCTCCGTCATTTTTACGAGGGGTTTCCCATAAGGATTGGGCAGATTTTCCAGAAACCTCAACCAAAGCCGCAATATCTGTCCTAAAATGTTTATATCTGGCTTGTTTTAATTACACTGCTAAGCTCTTCGTGATAAATCTCCATTGCGATAGCTCAAATATTGACATAGTTAATTTATAGAATATTAGTATATTTTGCTTGAAAATTTTAAATTAAAGGCTGCCATTTTAAAAATGAACTTTGATCCGTACCCCCTTAATCTCGAAAGAGGCAGCTGTGGTCTAGGGCAAGGCTTGGGAAGCTTTGAAATCGGTTGGCAGGAATGGCAAATTGTCTCGAGGCTACAGGGACCTCCGGTACCTGTGTTGTTCTTTGATTTTTGTAACTGACTGGGCTTTAACGTAGAGCGGTACATTGAGCATCCGACGCGCGTCCGAAGTGTTTCACAGAAAAAGTCGTATGGACAATTTTGTCCATGGCTATGGACGATTTTGTGCGTCCATAAGCCAGTAACAACATTGTGACTGCAGGTGGACAATATTGTTACCTGATGTGGACAAAGTTTGAATTTGTCCATAATTTAGTTACAATCTTGTCCATCTGGAATCACGTTTTTGACACTATTCTACACACAAAATTTCATGAGACAATTGCACATTTCATGTGACATTGACAATTGTCACATAAAATGTTTCGTTTTTAAGCAAAACTGAACTGAGATATAATTTGTTGCATAATTATGGGACAAATTGTATGTCACATGTTACAATTTGTCCCACCCTAGGTTACAAATTGTCGCGACGTCATGTTTTGTTTAAAAAAACATTCCATTTGACAAAATTGTCCCATAGACATTTAGAGTGCATGGACGCACAGAATCGTCCATAGCCATGGACAAAATTGTCCGTTGACTATTTGCGTGTTGTCGCTCTCATTCTCAATCCCTGGGTGACAGCTTCGGACGCACTTCGGGTGCAGACCCGCCCGCTGCAGCGCTCTGCCCCAATGCGCTGGCCCCTGCTGATGGTTCGCACTTGTCCGGCAGATGCTGCAGGCTGTCTCCCAGTGCTCCGGCCTGTCGCGGCTGACGCTGTTCTGGTCCGACGCCCTGCACGTGCTGTCCCACAAGCTGCCCTCGCTGCGCTCCCTGGAGCTGGAGTACATCCTGGAGGACCCGGCGCTGTTCCTGCTGCGCGCCAGGCAGCAGGGCGTGGAGGTCACCTTCGACAACCGGGAGGACCTGACCCGGGAGCTGCGGCAGGACCTCCTGCCCGCCGGCCTGCTGCCGGGCCTGGAGGAGCTGAGGCTGGAGCTGACGTGCGTGGACGTGAACCAGGTCGTGAACGCGGTGGTCCGCTGCGCCCCGCACCTGGCGGCCCTGCGGACGCTGACGGTGAGCGCGAGCTCGCGCTGGAGCGACGTCGTGTCCCGGGCGGTCGCGGCGGCGCTGCCCCACGTCAAGCTGGTCCTGGACATGGTGGACGACAGCGAGGACGACTCCGACGATGACTCCGACGACGGCAGCAGCGTGTACGAGGACGGCGACGTAGACGTCGTTCTTGTCAAGTTTTGATGGCTTCTTGTTGATGTCTCTTTAATTATCCCTGTCATTCAATTGGGATTGGTTTGTATCGTACTGGAAGTGTGGGGAGCGGCCAGCCCGGGAGAATGGTTTTATAGGCTTGATCCAGTGTCCTAAAATGTTGATTGTTTCTCAATTCAAATGTTAGTTTTAAACGAAATATACATAATTGTTAATAAAGATTTTTGAAGGAAAGAAAGCATTTTTCTTGCATTGCGACGAGTGGACGAACGCAGTTGACAGACAGGGGGTGGTTCACTTAGTACCCTAGACACCCCTTCCTGTAGTACTTGTGTAGTACCACCGTAATGCCTCCCAGTAATACCGTAGTACACGAACTTTTGACCGTCTTACCGTTGTAATACCTGTAACACTCGTATTGTACTCGCGTAGTAGCCGAAACCTAGCTTAGTACTTAATACTTAGTACAGCTCGCCCTGCCCCAACCGTACTGGCGCATCTGCGTCAGTCGATGAAGACAACCGCGCAAGTGCTGGAGGCCTCGGAGTAACCGCGCATCTTCTGTAGGCTGTGCTGTACCCGCGAAACTTAGGCGGGCGGTGCAGTACCCGCGTACGGCCCCTTTTTTGAACTTTTTGTGATACATATATTTTCGGACTCAGGGTTCTACGACGATTCTGAAAATATAACTATCTCAGGACGTTGAAAAATAGGAGTTGCGCGGGTACAGCACAGCCGGGCAAGCTGTGGTACCCTGTACACCAGCTCACCGAGTGAACCACCCCTTGTTGACAGCTTCCGACGCACTCCGGATGAAGACCCACCCGATGCAACGCTCTGCTTCAATGCACGGCGGACGTCACAAATAAATGGCAGTTTGATCTGAGGTCTGAAAGTCGTTCGATTTCGATAGGGTATTCCGGAGGAGGCCGGACCGAGGTGGGTAACCCGGTGTAGAGGTCCACCCCACGGATGTTCGCTGATCCCAGCGCTCGCCAGGAAAGTGTAATCTTTGCCATGCTGGTGTACCGTTCGTTGCCCGAGCACGAACAGAACATTTCTTAAGGCTCGAGGTGGTAGCCAGGTCCTGCAAGCAAACACAGTGCACGCGATTTTAACGAGATTAGCATAGCACCAATCAAGTCCAAAATATTCTTGAATGAAGAATTCATCTCCCTGGGTGCAAGTCGTCACATACGATGTGCGACGGTTGAGTCACCACCTTCCTGAGGCGGATAGAAATTTATTTCCTGGCCCATTTTGACGATTTATTCGTCATACGAATATGTCGTCACGTTACGAATAAGGATCGTTAAGTTCTAGTTATTAACTGCAGAAAAAAACAGGGATGTTACGGAAGGAGGCACGGAACATAAAAGCTGCGGAAACAAATTTCATAGGAACCTCCCATTGTGGGCGGACGGACAGTTCCGTTAAAAAAAAAAAACAATAAAACGCGTCACTACGTACTAGTTTCCACCCCACACGGGCATCCCTGTGTATTTTTCTAACATAATCCACAGTTTCGGTTTCGTATGCTACGGAAGTCCCGTTCCGTTAGGGAACGACCGTGCTAATATTTTGCAGTGTTAATGAATCGTCACCGAAATTCTCGTCATTTGACGGACACATTTTGCAGTAATGTAAAGGCATGGAGTTTGGTGTTTAAAAACGAAACATTTAATGGGGCAAAATTGTCCCATGACATGTGTACTGTAACGTGCGGCGTGTCCTAAGTGTGTAGTGTAAGCCTTCCCGTTCCGGCGCGGGGACTCGCTCATTCGCATTGATTTTGTCCTCGTCGCCGACGTCAAACACACACCATGCGTGACGTGGCCTGCCCTTCGGCTCCTGACGGAAAAGGCCGGCAAACGGTGGCACTCGAAACGAGGCAAGGTCTGCAAATGCACGCACTCAATGCCATGGGACAATTTTCTCCCATTAAATATTTCGTTTTGAAACAAAACATAACTGAGATACAATTTGGAGCCTAATTATGTGACAAATTTTATCTCACGTGTTACAATTTGTCCCACCTTTACGTTACATACTGTCCCAATGTTGTGTTTTGCCCAAAAACGTAACATTTAATTGGAAAAAATTGACCCATGGGCATATAGAGTGCAATGGTCAAGTTGGTGCCAAGTGCTGCCAGAAAAGTACGCAAAAAGTAGCCCAAACACACGGGTGTCAAGATTGTGCCTACCTCCGCCTGCCTACTGGGCAAACTATTGACTATTGTATTGACTATTGATATGCATGACATGAGGTTGCCTAATAAGCAGGCGGAGGTAGGCACAATCATGACACCTGTGTGTTTGCGCTACTTTTTGCCTACTTTTGTGGCAACACTGTTGGTGCCGCAAACTACTCTAAGCAGGCGGGAGCGAGTTGGGCCACATTTCCACAGCAGGCGCCAACGCTGCGTAAGGAACAATTTAAACATTTAACTTTTTGGGAACACTATGTCGGAGATGAATCGGGGACACCTAGCGTCCGACTCTTGTGTCACCTGTTTCTCTGACACAAGAGTCAGACACCTTGTGACACAACGAAAGTCTTTGTGTATGTCTAACCTTTGTGTCAGACGCCTACAAGCGCTCAACTTCGCGGTGTCAGACGCTAACGAACGTCTGACACTAGGGTCAGACGCTTGGGAGCGCCTGAATGTGAGACACTTGAGTTAGCGGTATGGGGTGTCCCCGATCAAATCCTACATACTAAATTCTTCTGTACAATTTCGTCCAGAATTGCGCACGAATTTACGCATACGCAGCTTACGTACTAATTCGTACTAAAATTATGTACAATTTTGAAGATTTGTTCACAATTGCGTACAATATTGTATAACAACGTACGAATTTGTACATAAGCTGCGTATGCACAAATTCGTGCACACTTCTGCACAAAATTGTACAGAAGCATTTAGCGTGTAGGAATGGCTATCTTTAGGTTTAAAATCGATTTAAAACCTGATCGAACCCGGAGATGCGATAAATAAAACACTGCGTATCGCTACTCATATTTGCACAGCACAAGTTACGGGGCAGAACATGTTTTCGCGCCGAGTCGTTGGGAAGCTTTGGAGAGCTCTCGAATACCTTGGGGCGGCGCAGGGCGTGGTCTTGGTTGATCACTGCCCTGCGAGCGTCACGTACGTTGCTACAGCCGTGGGCATGTGTGTTGACGTCGCTGCATCAATCATTGAGGTACTCGAGTGAAACTGTACAAATTTGAGTCAAATTGATGTGAGGTGCGAAAAAGTTACTTCAACATGAATTTAACATGCTTTAACATGGATTCGCTCCAAAGAGAGCACTTAGAATTCATACAACAGTTTGGATACTTTCTCGTTTCACAACTCGCATGTCGTTGTTTTAAGTTGTTCTAGAATTACGTTTACATAAATCGAATTATTTGCGATTCCTTCGTCCCACATAAAAAATTGACGTCGAATAGACTTCTTCCATGGGATTATGGGATTTTTATCATAGAGGTACGGGATTTTTTTCATGGTACTAAAGTTTAATGTAATTTCCTAAGACTGTATTTTATTATTGGTGGTTACTCACATTTGGCATTCAAATCGGTGCGTCATTCCGAAATAGGAAGCCGGCACAGAAAATCGAACCCGCAACCTTTTGGCTACGCAACGTTTCCTGCTTCAGCCCAACCTAACCAGGCCTCCACTTCCTTCAACTAACCGAGCGTAACCCACTCGAGTCACTGATCGACCCCACCCTGACAGGCGCATGGGGCATACTGACTGCA
The DNA here is from genome assembly GCA_026979955.1 of Megalurothrips usitatus. Taxonomy (NCBI): domain Eukaryota; kingdom Metazoa; phylum Arthropoda; class Insecta; order Thysanoptera; family Thripidae; genus Megalurothrips; species Megalurothrips usitatus. The sequence goes on from CM049596.1 coordinate 12,980,906, forward strand.
CCCAACCGGCGGATTTAAAATTTTAGACCACTTGTGAAAATTATCTTAGAAACTGCTTGGGCTGCGGTGACCCTGAGGGGAGGTTGACTCTAGTATAATGCAAGAAAGATGTGGTCCAAATTTGAGCTTTCTACGTCTAACCATTCTCGAGAAATCGCGCGGTCAAACAAACAGACAGACAAAACATTTTTTGCCCAGTCGGGTAAGGGCTTCGCTATCACTTTGGCAACAAGGTAGGCGTACGCCAGACCGCGTCGTGGCGTAACAGGCTTCGCTCATCGCGAATCACTGTTCCACCACTCCACGCCTGGCGCACGCCTACCTTGGCCTGCCGGCGGCTGTCACCTGACGAGTAAGACCCTGCGGGGCCGGTCAGTAGGACACCCTGCGGGCGTCACTCTCTCCGCACGGTCGGAACCACGCTCATTTTCTGGCTTCCAAACGTATCTTACATCATCCTTTCGTTATCAATGCCGCTCAACCAGCCCTAACCTACCCTTACCTGCCTGAGCCTTACCTACCCAGGCCCCCACTAACCTAACCGAGCGAAATCCACTCGAGTCACTGATCCGCCCCACCACGACAGGCGCATAGCGCGTAATGACCTCACTTAACCGGCGGACATTAAATTTTAGACCACTTGTGAAAATTATCTAAGAAACAGCTTGGGCTACGGTGCCCCTGAGGGGAGGTTGACTCTGGTTTGATGCAAGAAAGATGTGGTCCAAATTTGAGCTTTCTACGTCTAACCGTTCTCGAGAAATCGCGCGGACAAAGAGACAAAACATTTTTGACCTATTCGGGTAAGGGCTTCGCTATCGCTCAGCCAAAAATTTTGACGATGCCATTTTCTCGCTGAAGGTGTTGTGCGAAAACCGCGTCCTTTCCCCAACGCAGGCGAAATTGTGGCACTCTCTCGAATTTAGACGAGGATACATACCCCTCTTACTCGAAATTGAGTGAGGTCACCATCTCTACCTAAAATTGGAGTAAGAGGTTCTCCTTGCTCTGGCCTGGTTCATCGCCCCTTTATCCTTAGTGTGAATCCGCAACTCATGCTACGCATCGTCAAACTCCGGTGAGGTTAACGCCCCAGACCACCTCAGAGGGTAGAATCGGCCCCGACAGTCGATGAAGCTATGCCCCCCGCCTGTTTTTGCCTTAAAATGCCTGTCGCGCCTTCGCTTAGTTTGAGGAAATAGGGATAGTTAAAAAAAAAAAAAAGAATTTTCCTGATCTACATGTTCGATACCGGTAGGGTGCCTGAGGGCTCTACTCGACACTAGACGACCCACTGTGACCCAGAAAATTGAAGTCGAAACGTAAAAGTTTCTGGTACTGCAAAATGCATGCTCCGAAACAGTCTGCACTGAGAGTCACAAAATGGCTCTTGTGGTCTGGTCATTCCTCTATGGTACGTGGTAGGCATGGCATTACTCAGTTCTACTTATGACTATCACCATTTTCCACCGATATGCAATTCAGAGCGAAAACACAGCAGGGGGGAGCATGGTTTCAAGCTACCATACGGCGTTACTTGCCCCTGACATGCCGAACGGTGGTCGCGTCTCCCCGGGATCTAACGGCGCACTGCTTTTGTATGTCCACTCCACAGCCAGTTTCGTCGAAATGGCACCGCTTGCAATCGGTTTCCTCTACGATACTCATTTTGTCCTCGTTTGCAGAGTCGCCGAGAAGGTTCACAGTGAGGTGAAATCGCACTCTCAAAAAAATCTGTTGGAATTTAGCATATTTGAGATTCTTGCTGTCAGTTTCTCAAATCAAGCATTTAGCTCGATGCTTGATTCAAGCACTATTCTAAATGCGCATGCTTGATTCAAGAAACTGTCAGCAAGAATCTCAAATATGCTAAATTGAAACAGATTTTTTTGAGGGTGCGACAGGCCTTAGGACGATAGGCCACGATTCAAAGAGCGATTTTTTGAGATGATCTGTGTACAGGGCACTTTTAGGTACTATGCCCTGGGTCAATAAGATTTTGAGGTATTGCAGGTGTGCACCATCAGTTGCAAATGCTCGGGATATTGTAAGGGGCCGGGTGGAAAGGATGACTGTACTGGCTGAGAGCGTAGCGTGGTCTGCCAGTTTATTGGGAACAGTTGCTAGGCGTAACTATGCCAACAATACTTGGGTGCCAACCGGCCGGTACGGAACTGCCAACTTAGGTGGAGAGCGGCGCCCCCTAACACTCTCCCCACCGTCCTTTGAAAGGTGTGACAGTTACAGTGCAACGGGGCATCTCTGTTAAGCAATAATTAAGAACCTATTAAAGAAAAACACATTGACAAGACATTGGTGAACTGCGAGGAAAAGCACGCGACATAATTACGAGAACCGTACAAAAAGAACACAACACTTGCAGACACTTTACCGCGACATTAACAACGGAACTATTAGAAGTAACGAAACAGAAACAAACAAAGAAACACGCAACTAAGCGAGAGCACTGGCCTGGACCATGATGCGGGGCACAACCGGTGTAAGTCTGTCACTGTGCACCACGCGGGGGCGCGACCGCGGTTTGTCCACCTTTCTGATGCGGATGGTTACGCCGTTGATCACCGCCAGGACCAGGTCCATCACGAGCAGCTTGGTCGTCCTTCCCACCTTGCGGCGGGGATCGAAGAGCCACACTTGGTCCCCGGGCTGGTAGTGTGGGCGGCGGGCACGGACGTCGTACCGCTCCTTCATCCGGAGGGAGGCGATGTCCACCCTCTTCCGGACATCATGGTGGAGGTCACGGAGGCGGGCGTACAGCCACCGCGGGTACTCAGAGCGGGCCACCACCGGGGCCTGCTGGAGGGGCAGTGGGCCGCGCGCCAGGACAGGGGGCAGGCTGATGTCACGGCCCAGCATCATCATGGCGGGGGAGACCCCCGTCGTGGAGTGGGGCGCCACGCGCAGACTCATCATCACCAGGGGAGCCTGCAAATCCCAGGCAGTCGGGGTCGCACGGGCGCCGAGACAGGGCGTCAGCGTTCCTGTGCTCCTTGCCGGGCCTGTGGATAATTGTGAAATCATAAGCCTCCAGGATCTCCAGCCAACGGGTCAGCTGCCCTTCCGTGGAGTCGCGGAGGGTGCGGAGCCACTTGAGGGCGGCGCGATCCGTGCGCACGATGAAAGGCGCGCCTGCAAGGTAATGGTGGAAGTGGCGCATGGCGGAGAGGATGGCGTAGAGCTTCTTGTTGGTCACACAGTAGTTGCGCTTGGCGCGGGACAGGGTCTCGCTGTGATACGAGATCAGCCGTTCCTCTCCCTTCTGGACCTGCGAGAGGCACGCGCCAACCTGGAAATTGCATGCATTGCAATCTAGAACAAACGGGCCTCCCTTGGGATCCGGGTAGGCCAGGACCGGGGGCGAGCACAAGGCAGCCTTCAGGGAGTCGAAGGCCTCCTGGGCCTCCGGAGACCATTCGAAGTGAACCGACTTCTCCGTGAGGTGGTAGAGGGGCTTAGCAATCCTGGCGAAGTCCTTGATGAACCGGGCGTAGTACTGGGCCAAGCCGAGAAAGCTGTGGACCTGGGACTTGTCGGTGGGCACTGGCCAGGTGCGCACTTTGTCCGACTTGGAGGGGTCCGTGGCGATACCCGCAGCACTGATCACGTGGCCCAAGTACTTAAGCTGGCGCTGGAACAAGGAACACTTCGCCGGACTCAACAAGAACTTGGCGGAGCGCACGCGCAGAAAGATCTCGCGCAGGCGCTGGAGGGCCTCCTGGAACGTCCTGCCCGGCACGATGATGTCGTCCAGGTAAACGCGTGCCATGTCGTAGGGCACGAGGCGGTCCATCAAACGCTGGAACGTGGCGGGGGCGTTGCACAAGCCGAAGGGCATGCGCAGGAACTCGTACAGCCCGTGGCCCGGCAAGCAGAAGGCGGTCTTGGGTATGGCGGCCTTGGACAGCGGGATGTTCCAGTATCCCCATTTCAAGTCCAGGGAGTAGAAGTAGGACGCGCCGCGCAGAGAATCGAGCGTGGCGTCGATTCGGGCGAGCGGGTAAGCGTCCTTCCTGGTTACAGAATTTAATTTCCTAAAATCAATGGCAAACCTGGGGTTACCGTCCTTCTTCGTGAGGAGCACGACAGGTGAAGCCCACGGCGACTGCGACGGGCGGATGACTTTCTGCTCCAGCATCTCCCGCACGCACTTGTCCGCCTTCTCTGGCTTGTGCAACTCCAGGCGGCGCGGGGCTTGCTTGATGGGCGTGATGTCTCCGGTGTCGATGTGCTCCACGAGGTGACAGTGGCCGATCTCGCCGGAGCAGGAGAAGATGTCCCGGAACTCGGACACCGGACCTCTCACCTGCTGTAGCTCTTCCGGCGACAAGCCTGGCGCACAGCGGTCAGCTATGGCGACGAGGGGCTCCGAGAGCACATCGTCAACGCCGGCACCACGGGGAGGGTCCGCCGCAGATGGCGGCGCCGGTGCAGCGGCGGCCTCGTTGACGGGGGCCTCGGGCAGCACGGTGAAGCGCGCCAGGCAGGCGGACGACGGCAGCGTCACGGGGCAGTTGGACTCGTTGCAGACCGGGAGACACAGCGTGCCGGTCTCGTCCCGGACAAGCTGCCCTGCGAGGACTATACCTGGTGACGGGTCGCACGGGCGCAGTAGTCCCTGGAGCCGGCGGACGGCACTGCGTCCTGCGACAGGCTCTGCCAAGGGCTGGAGCGGTATGGGGCGTCGCTCTAGCCCCTCCCGGGTCGGGTGGGTGGCCAGCCCACCCTCCCCGGGGCGGGTGGTTACGATGGGAGCCACCGTCCCTCCAGACCCTGCAGAGCCCTAGAGGCTGATCAGGGTCCAATGGCTCAGGTCCTAACCCGTCCTGAGCCCTTGGAAAGAGCGAAAAAAAAACAAGCTGGCCCGTTCCTCCGTCGAACCTCGGTGCCGGTTCCGCTCCGCTCCACCTCGGTTCGACGGGGGGACTTGGCCAGCTTGGCCTGCCGGCGGCGTTCGCGGGGGCCTGCCTGAAGTCACTCGAGATGTGTCCGGTGGTACACACTTTGTAACGATTAAAATCGCTAACCTCAGCCCGTCCCGACTTGCGACGTAGTGCGCCTTGCAGGCGCACCACACGCAGCGGCCAACCCTAACCTAACAAATCTCACACTTCTCTTAAAGCAGAAACGGGACAAAATTTTAAAATTGTGACCACCGTACGTTTGTTTACTCCACAAAAGAAGTCTACCCTCCAAATTTCAACGTCCTCCGTCAACGATAAGTCTGCGCACACACGTCCGCCCGAACGAACATTCGGCATCAGACTATAAGCCCGGCTCCTGTCCGTTTCTACCGAAACGTGTCGGGACGGGCTAAAAAGAAGATGGGAGCCAACTGCTCCGGGGCTACCTGCCCCCCCCCCCCCCCCACCCGTCCGAACTCCTCTTGGTTGCCGTCCGCCGTCCACATGTCGAACCCGCGGACCTGGACGGGGACAAACTGCAGAGTGCGAGGCAGGATGGTGACGCGGTCAACCGCCTCCACGCGGGACGACAACTCGATGTCCGACGGCTGAGTCGTGACGCGGGTCATGGGGATGCGTGCAGCACCAACACGAAGCACCAGCTCGTCGTTGTCCAAGTCGACGCAGCGGACGTAGGCGGCGAGGAAGTCGCCTCCTAGCAGACAGTCGTCGTGGATGTCGCCCTCGTAGATGCAGACGGGCACGGTGGCGCCGGGGAGTCCAGGTGCACCGGGGAGGCCGAGACTCACACGGCGGGGGCCGTACAGGGCGGCGGCGGGAGCCTCACTCCCGGCGTTGCGCATGCTGAGCACCGAGGACACGGGCGGCGTGTCTGGGAGCACCCCGCGCCGCAGCACAGACAGCGACGCGCCCTGGTCAACCAGAAAGCGGCAGTGCTTACCGGAGACATTGCCGTCGAAGAACCAGGACACCCGGGGCACTATCTGCGGGGGCGTCGGAGGAGATGACGGTGGCGATGTCGGCAGCGGCGGCACAGCATGGGGTTGGGCGCGGCACACGGCGGCCGGCGGCTTGCCCTCAGCCGCGGCTATTGCGCGTTTCCCGAACCAGCATTGTTGCGGCGGTCGTCCTGACCGTCGTCGCGCCTGTCGTCTCCGCGGCCTCCTCGGCGGCGAGGATCAGCACGGCGCTCACGGCCGCGGACTGGGCAGTCACTCAGATAGTGCCCTTCGCGGTGGCACCCGAAACAGCGGACAGCAGGGCGGCCAGGGGGGCGCGACCGGCTCCTGCTCTGGCGGGGTCTTGGGGGCGACCAGGACCGCTGACGACGCCGCACCAGGGCGTCTCGCAAGCTGTCCAGCGCAGCCAGCAGGTCGTCGTCATCACGGCGTCCACGGCCCTCACGGCCGCCTCGGCCGCGCGGCTGGAAGCCGACCCGACGGACGTCCATCTCCTCCGTGGACTCCATCGACGGCGCAGGGGAGGCGCCACGGTCGGACTCTGCAGGACCTGATACAGCTGCAAACTAGGCTACCTGTAGTGGCGCGGTCGTGCGCGCACGCTTGGGTGGCGGTTCGGCGACGGCTGGCTCCATCGCGTCGACCGACTCGATGTGAAGGGCGGCGCTAAGGGCGGCGTCCATTGTGGTCGTCTGGCGCAGGCGCACCTGCCGGCGCAGCGCGTCGTCGGCGATGCCCTTCACGAAGGCCTCGTGCGCCGTGGTCTGCAGGGGCTCCTCCGGCCACGACGGGTACGCCAAGCGCACCAGCCGGCTCAGCTCAGTGGCGTAGGTGCGGAGGGGCTCGTCGGCCCGCTGTTTCCGCGCCTGGAACTCGGCCTGGGCGGCGCTGCTGCCCTGGGCGGCGCCGTAGTGCGACGCTAGGCGCGCACGGAGCTAGGCGTAGTTCTCGTGGTCGGCGGCCGGCAGCGTTTGCACCAGGTCGGCAGCAGGACCGCGGAGGGCGGCGAGCAGGCGGCAGCCCTTCTCCTCGGCAGACCACCCGTTGCGCAGCGCCGCGCTGTTGAACTGCGACTCGAACACGGCCCAGAACCTGGAGCCGTCGAAGGTCGGCGGGGCGACCCGGTCGCGGCTATCCTGGCCAGCCTGCAGCTGCATCTGGAGAGCCGCTCGACGAGTTGGCCCTGCCGCTCCTGCATGTGGGCCGACACGGTGGTGAAGCGGGCCAGGGCCTCCTCCAGGGGTCGGTCGCGGTGATCTCGATCACGACGGTGCGACATCCTTCCTTCCTCCCCTCGATGAAGGCGAAGAGGCAGCGCAGGGACTTAATCACGCACTTCTGACACCACTTGTAAAGGGCCGGGTGGAAAGGATGACTGCACTGGCTGAGAGCGTAGCGTGGTCCGCCAGTTTATTGGGAACAGTTGCTAGGCGTAACTATGCCAACAATATTTGGGTGCCAACCGGCCGGTACGGAACTGCCAACTTAGGTGGAGAGCGGCGCCCCCTAACAATATTATGTGTATATTACAAACGCCGGAAGAACATCCCGCAAGCATCAAATTGTGCTTCTATCAAGTACTCAGAACTGACATGAGGGTGTAGTCTACAAATGTAAGAGTTCGGTACCATGCACTGTAAAAATATTTTTCGTCACTTTGCGAAAAAGCTACTCTTAAATTTTATTCAAGATTCTTTCATCGCGCATGTTGTGACGAAGAATCGTCGTGCCGCACTCATGAAATGTGCGACGGAGCACCACAAACTTTTCCAAGTTCGATGGGTCCTAAAACTCTCGAGAGAGATCCCACACACAAGCAGGGAGCAGCCACGAGTGAAGCACTCACTCATCACGTTCTTAGACGAGTGTTGAGTCTCACGACTAGACCTGGGCTCCGACGCCTCAGAGCCGATGATTCAACCGGCGGCGCCCCGAGATAATTTCCTACCTGTGCAATATGTTTGCTTAACCCCTGGCGCAGTATGAGGGAAGCGCGAGGGGTCAACAACTCGAAGGGCACTGTGTACACCGAAATTTTACTCCGATTTTACTCCGGCCTACTCCGACTTACTCCGGCTTACTCCGGCCTTACTCCGACCTACTCCGACCTTACTCCGGCCTACCCCAGCCTACTCCAGCCTTACTCCGGCCTACTCCGGCTTACTCCGACCTACTCCGATCTACTCCAAACTACTCCGGAACTACTCCTGATTACTCCGGAATTACTCCTGTTTACTCCGGAATTACTCCGGTTTACTCCACCTTTCTCCGACTCTTACGAGCAGTAATTTTTTAAGAACATTCCGGCGTGACCGCGCTTTTCGACTGAACGTTGATCCGGCAACAGTGGTCCACTTTTGGACATTCCCTGTTCGCTGACTGGTTGTTCGGGCGACCAATGGCGTGTGGTGGCGCGGAGCCCGAGTCGAACTTGTCAGCTCAGGCGGACGCCGACGTACTCCGTGGTGAGTCTCTTCAAGTTTTCGGTGGATCTTGTTCCTTCGCGCTTTGTTCGCAGTACCCTTCCCTTCGTACTGATTAGAATGACTTGCAATCATTAAGCGGCGCACTCGTTACCCGTAACTCAGCCTGTGTAGAGTGTAGGGCAACCAGTTCCTGCTGCTTGCCAACCATAACCTTCAAAATGCAAAGCCACTAACCCTTTCGTACGTTCATTGTTTTGCTGCAGTAGATTAGAAAGAAAGTTAAATGCACCATTAGCAGTCGCTATTTAAACATTTAAATATTTTCTCGATTTTTTTGCTGTATTTTAGTGGTATAGTTTGGTGAGAATGTGTGCAATATGTGACTCGTAAATTTAGAGTTTGTTCGATCAAATTTGTTTTCGTAGCTTTGACATTAATACTTTCAATTTTTGCAGAGTGCCGTTGTAGCAGTTACAGCATGTCTGGTACAAGTTCGTCTGTATCTTCAGATTATCAGTTAACAGCAGAAAGTGAGCAGGTACAGTAATCTTTATTGTGGCCTCAAATTGTTATTTCCTACTTTCTTTTAAAGGCATTTTTTTCTGAAATTATGTAGAATATCTCAGCTGTTGCCATGTCTGGTGCAAGTTCATCTGTATCGTCAGATCATCAGTCAACAGCAGAAAGTGGGCAGGTACAGTAAACTTAAATGTGGCTTGAAATTGTTTATTTCCTAGTTTTCTTCTAAAGGCATTTTTCTGAAATTATGGAGATCTCTGCGGTTGCTGCATCACCAGCTCAGAACCACCCATCCACTCTCGCTATGCAACAGGACCAACCCCCTCTGCAAAATGAGAAGAATGCAGAGGTAAAGCTATGCACTACAATTTCTGCAGTATTTTTCTGTGCTGTACCATACATCATTGGGTCTCTCAATGTGTTTTATTTAACTTCTTTATAGGTTCTCAAGGAAAATGAAAAGCAGAAAGCAGAGCTCCTTAAAAAACTTAGTGGTGAAGCATTGTGGGAGGTTCTGAGTGGGCACCCACACTTGTTGACTATATCGGATGAGCTGAAAACTTTGCTTACACTGCAGGGCTATGACAACCTTGAAACATTGTCTAACTATGACCCAACCAAGGATAATGGCATCATCACAGACTTTATGAGGACTAAATTACCCAAAATATTGTCAAGAAAATTTTCAGATGACTCTGAAAGGCTTCAAGAATTCAAGAAGTATTATGGGGATTTATACTGCTACTTGCCAGAAGATTTTGAGTTGAAAGGAGGGTTTATGATCACAATAACATCCATTATTGAGGCTGTGAAAACAATCAAGAAAAAATATTCTTAGGTAATTATGGATCAACAACAAGAGTGGTTGCAAAAGAAAAACCAAAAACAGTTACTGAAGCTGTTGCTGCGGATATTCTTAAAGTTAAAGAGGACCCACAGAGATATTACGAAGAAGAAAATGTAGAGGACTGGATCACTGAAGATCCGGATGATGTTGAGACCGATAAAATGTGTACAGATGTGGAGGTATTTGACGATGGGTTTGGAAAACTTGCTGCCAGAGTGAAGTGTCCTGTAAAGTCCTGTGGCAAGAAGATGAAATTAACTAAAAATGGAAACAGTTACAAGTACTATAATTTCCATAGGCATATGGATAGGGTACACAAGCCAAAGCCCGGCAAGTCAAACTCAAAACAACTGTCAACGATCAAGACTATGTTTCAATCCCAATCAAGATCAGGTGAGACGCAGTTTAAATCCAATGAAGAGGTTTTTTAATTGAGGGGAGCAACTCCACAGTTGCTCCCTGTCGAAAAAGAGACTGGGCAACGTACAGCAGGGCTCAGCGGAACCAAGTCAAGTTGGCTGAGGTATCAACCTCCTGTCATAAAATTGATGAGTATTTTGCTGTTCTTAATAAAATGGAGCTGATTTTAAATGAAAATATAAGACTGAAGGAGCAGCTTGTTGCTGCCAGTAAAAACAGTTTTCAAGAAAAATTTGAACCAAAGGGCCTACTTAAATTACTTTTGGATTGTGCCAAAGTGAATGCTGGTAAGAAGCCTGGGGGACACCGCTTTGTAACAACAATGAAAGAGCTCGGCACACTCTATTTTATTCTTGGAGGCCGGAAACTGTACAGACTGAATTGCCTTAATCTGCCATTTCACGGAAAAAAATGGCTTAGTTACGCCAGCTAAAAGTTAGCTGAGACAGCTGAAGCTGGTAGCTGCTGAAGTTGTGCCTGCCGTATATTTGGCCACTCTAGGTAAAATCATGTTGGCCGTCGGGGCGAATTTAATAATTTGCTGCATTGTCTGAGGTTACATTCTGTATCTTAGATTACGCCCTGGCCGTGCCAGGGACCTGGTACTGCGCGTGCAGATGCTTACAGCAGCGAATTTAGCTCTGAGCTGTCAAGCGATTTTTCGAAACAGATTGATTCAGGGCATGATATGCGCCCATGTGTTCTCGTGGCTGAGTGTCTCCGAGCCGGATTCTGAGATGCCTGGGTTCGAATCCCGTGCGGACGACTTGAATTTATTAGTCTTGAGAGCTAATGCGTTCTTCCGTACAAACAAACTGCCGGAAAAAAGAAAAAAGTTGCTCGCTGTGCGGAGAAAATCTCAGCTTCTACGTCTAAGATTGTAAGCTGAACCGCTACCAGCTAACGTATTAGCTGTCTCAACTAGTCCATTTTTTTCCGTGTTCCCTCCATAACAGCTGTGAATCTCCATTTACGCCAGTCTACATTCATTAAAGAGGGAGTCTTCAGATTTTCTGAGCTGAAAATATTTTTGGAAAAGAGAGAGTTGCCTCTAATGGTCTGGGTGAGTGAAGATGGGACACGAGTTACTGGAAGAGTGGAATATGACCCGTCCTCCAATAATATTTCTGGCTTTGTTCTTCCCCTTGATGGAAATGGTCTTCCAGTTGTAGATTCCTATCCAGCGAATTCAGCCACATTAATTAAGTCCTATTTTGACAGTGGTAGTGTGAGTAATATTGCTTACTGCATCATGGTGCGCCCTCTTTCTGCAGATGAACCCCCTTTCCTCCTGGCCATGTACGGAACGGACAACAAATGGGGCATTCCACGCCAACTGTTACCACCTAAAATTTGAAACCCGCCCAAATTTGATCGAATTGGCAGACTTTGCTTTCGAGGACATGTAAGTGCCACACGCAAAGCCGTTTTTCGAAATCTCAAAAGAAATTTAAATGGCGGGGCACTAAAATTTTCCCGCCGTCCGCGATCCCAATTATTTTCTGTGAAAGCAGCGAGACATTTTCCAGACCTCTCTAGCTAGCTTGGCCCTTTTTGAGATGCGTAATTCGAGGATAGGGGTGGTTTTCAAAACCACCCCCTCACCTCTCCAAAAAGCACGTTTTTTGCGGATTTTACTAACTTCGCCACCTTCAAATTTTGTCGGAGTGGTCTCAAAATGTTCGGAATTCGACTCCGCACCGCATGATGTCGAGCTGAAAGTGGGCAGAAGCTTGCGCGAGGAGAAAAAGGCCGTGAAGTGGCCGAGCGCCGCTTGCGCTTGGCGCGGCTCGGTGCGGCACGGCGGACCAGTGGAGGCGGGGGAGAGGTGGCCGGAGGGCGGCTGGCGGCCGGGCCCGGCGCGGCACGGCTGGCGGTGAGGGAAGGCCTTGCGCGCGCTGATTTGAAAACGCGTATGGGAGTGCCAATTTGTCACAGAACTAGAAACACAGAAGAATTAACACCTTTAATTTGCAATATATACAATATTTACAATATGTACAATATTTCCGGATCAGAACCGAAAGGCACGACATCAAAGCCATTATTTTACAATCTTAACGACCCTTTTGTTTGGTGACGTTGAGTATTGTTTCACTTCCATATTTATTTTATCATCGACAGGAACGTACGAGTGATATTGAAGTGTTCCACATACACTGGCGACCAAAATTAGCGGTCCACTAACGGCGGGCGCTGTAATTTCTAAGTTTTTGAAGGTAGAACCTCGAAATTTGCTACTGGCCTGCCTCGAACCTTTGACTCGAGCCTCTGAAAGCGGCAACACCAGGTGCCACCCCCTCTGGTAACAGCCACCCCTAACGCGCGGCGGGGTGGAAAAACGCCGAAAGAGGGCGTCAGAAAACACCGATAAGGAGGTCCAATGGGGGTAAAACTTCGTTTACCAGTTCAATAGACCCCGGGTGACAAGGTGACATCACAATTTGAACGGTCGTTCAAACCCACCCCCCACCCCAGTTACCCCCACCCCCTACGGGGGGTGAATTTTTTTGTCACCAAAAATGAATTGCACGTCATGCAGGAGCCTTCGGGGCACATGCCCGTCTGTTTTTTTCCCCGATAGGACGAACCCTTTGACCGCAACCCCTAAAAAACCAAAAGACATTTTTGAAAATTGAGGTTTTTTTGTCCTTAAATGCATTTCAGAATCGAAAAAGACGCTAGAAAAGGTGTGCAGGGCCTGTGCCAATACGGCCCAATCGAAAATTTCCATCCGAAAAAAAATTCACCCCCTCGTATGGGGTGGCTACCCTTAACCCCTGCCCTGCCGCCCCCAAAGTGCGGAGGTGAATTTTGGACCCAGCGCCAGATGCGCCTTGTCCAGGGCCATCAGCACACAAAATTTGAAGTCGCTCGTCCAATCCGTTCTTGCGCTACAGCCAAAAAACCTCGAAAATCAAGAAAACCCACCCCTAAAAGTCACCCCCGATACCGCCGAACTGAGTAGGGGTAGCAAATCGTTTCGAGCGGCGCAGGGTGTCCCAACCTTTGGCTTGAAGGGCCCGGACGGCCAAACCGCTGCGGCCACCGGAAGGTCCTGAAAAAGCCCGTCACCCGGGACTCTGTACCGGGGACCACTGCACCGGGCGGCCGCCGCCGCGCCCGGAGCGCCGGGAGGGCAGGCCACCGGTGAGGCACCAAGCAAACGTCTACTCGCCGGCGGGGACGGGATCAGGAGCCGGCCGAGCGGCGCGGCGCGGCACGGCCGATCCAGTCCCTGCCGGCGAGTAGACGTTTGCTTGGTGCCTCACCGGTGGCCTGCCCTCCCGGCGCTCCGGGCGCGGCGGCGGCCGCCCGGTGCAGTGGCCCCCGGTACAGAGTCCCGGGTGACGGGCTTTTTCAGGACCTTCCGGTGGCCGCAGCGGTTTGGCCGTCCGGGCCCTTCAAGACAAAGGTTTGGGACACCCTGCGCCGCTCGAAACGATTTGCTACCCCTACTCAGTTCGGCGGTATCGGGGGTGACTTTTAGGGGTGGGTTTTCTTGATTTTCGAGGTTTTTTGGCTGTAGCGCGAGAACGGATCGGACGAGCGACTTCAAATTTTGTGTGCTGATGGCCCTGGACAAGGCGCATCTGGCGCTGGGTCCAAAATTCACCTCCGCACTTTGGGGGCGGCAGGGCAGGGGTTAAGGGTAGCCACCCCATACGAGGGGGTGAATTTTTTTTCGGATGGAAATTTTCGATTAGGCCGTATTGGCACAGGCCCTGCACACCTTTTCTAGCGTCTTTTTCGATTCTGAAATGCATTTAAGGACAAAAAAACCTCAATTTTCAAAAATGTCTTTTGGTTTTTTTAGGGGTTGCGGTCAAAGGGTTCGTCCTATCGGGGAAAAAAACAGACGGGCATGTGCCCCGAAGGCTCCTGCATGACGTGCAATTCATTTTTGGTGACAAAAAAATTCACCCCCCGTAGGGGGTGGGGGTAACTGGGGTGGGGGGTGGGTTTGAACGACCGTTCAAATTGTGATGTCACCTTGTCACCCGGGGTCTATTGAACTGGTAAACGAAGTTTTACCCCCCCTGGACCTCCTTATCGGTGTTTTCTGACGCCCTCTTTCGGCGTTTTTCCACCCCGCCGCGCGTTAGGGGTGGCTGTTACCAGAGGGGGTGGCACCTGGTGTTGCCGCTTTCAGAGGCTCGAGTCAAAGGTTCGAGGCAGGCCTGTAGCAAATTTCGAGGTTCTACCTTCAAAAACTTAGAAATTACAGCGCCCGCCGTTAGTGGACCGCTAATTTTGGTCGCCAGTGTATTTGTTTGGACATTTCAAATCTTGATTTAAGGGATTCCTTCACCTGAAAGTAATCTTCTTTGGAGGCGAACATCACTGCTGTCTCGATGAGGTGTTGGGATGCCCACTCGTAAAGCCTCGCGGCTGAAATGATTTGATGGTCAACGGGAAGCCTAAGGCTAGCATTGGAGGCAAGACGTTTCAGATTCCCACCGACACCGTCGCATGGCCCTTTCCCGTGAGAGGTGGCGTGAAAATGCCACTCCGCGGGCATACCAAAATCATCATTGTGATGGAGTAGATTCACAAAATTGAATCTATTTTTGAAATGTTGCGCTGCTCCGTCTGTAAAGTAGTAAATTTTCCTGGGTAAAGCGTGCATTTCATTTTTCATGAGTCCTATTATTATTTTTTGATTCTGAAACACGGCACACGTATCGTGCTTCACCGCACTCTCGGAGATAATTGCAATAGATTTGTGCTTTAAATTATCCCCTTGTCTGTAATATGCAACCACTGTAAAAATCGACGCCTGATCGCCAGTCCAGTGATGAGATTGCACAGCATCCTGCACAACAAATGTCATATTTTTAGCGAAGTCCTGCTGAACGAGGACCTCACCCTCCTGCAAGTTTTCTTTCAGCCATTCCAAGTGAGACCCTTGTTTTGCTGCCACAAAGCAGTGTGGACGCAAATTGTGTACCTTAATGCAAAATTTCTCCAAAAATGCGTCAGTGTTCAGCACCAGAGTGTCCAGAGTGCACCTGTCCGTCCCCTGCCAGCTCTGAAACTGTACTGTATCGATTAAATGAGAATCAAAAACCTCTGAGAGATATTCTCGAAGCCGTTCTTGACCCGGACAGTTTGGGCATTCACTCGGTTTCCCATTCACGTTTTTGTTGAAATGACACTCTGGCCTGGGATCTGGACACATTATGTAATTTAAGCAGTCCTTGTATGACTTCAGAGGCCTTTCGCTGCCAGCAGTAAGTTGCTCAATGCGAGCACCGGAAAACATAAGTTTCACGTTCTGATGATGCTCACAAACACAAACACAGTGAGTCCCGTTTGCACCGGCAAGAACGCACTCCCGGGGCCTCAGGGTGGCGAAAGTGGAGAACCCTATTTTGAGGCCACTGTGAACTTCTTTAAACTTAGCATACAGTTCGCGTAGGTTGCACAAAACTAGCCGTTTTTGCAAATGTATGCGTTTTCCGCTATCGTCCTTCGCAGACACATAATCTTTTTTGCCGGGCAGGACGCGACTGTTTTCGTCTTTACGGTAAAAAGATTTAACTTCTTCCGCCACAGAATCCTCTAAAACCCGCCCCGGCTTTGGATTCGGAGAGGAGTGAACCCCATTTAAATCGCGGAGAGCAATTGCTGTCCGTGCCATCCGCCGTGAGCAGCCGAAGGTTCTACTGATCTTGCGCTGCCCCCACTCTTTCGGTGACAGAGTCAACAACTGCAAATTTTCCGCCGATGGTGTCGACGGACTTGAAAATTTTTCCTTAAGTTGACACAGCAGCGAGACAGCGTCGACGTGGTCTTCCTCGGAGCAAACTACGGCGTCGGAGGAAGGGCCACCCGGAACGCAGCATTGAAAAGATACATACCATGCAAGGAAAACTCAAGAAATACATGGATCAGGTTATACCAACAGTGCATCAAGCCAACTATGACATACGGAGCAGAGATCTTTTTCACATTAAGCACGGCGGTCCTCAAGAAATTAGAAGTCACTGAAAGGAATGTACTACGGCAAATATTTAAAATCGACAGAAGACAAGGCAATAAAGAACTCTACAAACTGGCAGGCATAACACCCATTAATACAGAAATCAAGATGCGGCGGCTTAACTTCCTGGAAAAATGTAAGACCCATGCAAACCCGTTGATACAAGAAATAGGGAAGTACGAGGAAATAGCGGAAAAATACCTACGAATCGGGGATGTCACCGATGGCAGCAGCCTTGAAACAACATCCGATGAGCATGATGATGGCGGCAACTAGGGGGTTCTCCCCTGTCTCTTGTCTCCTAAACCTGTCTCTCACTTCTGTCGTCTCCAACCCTTACCCCACTCGGGGTAAGGGCTGGCTAACCGTCTATCTTTGTCTCTCACCACTCATTGCCACCTCGGAGCCACCCTGTCGCCGTGGGGAGGAATCCCTCCCGTACGGTCTCTCTCTGTCTAACCTATCTTTTCTGTCTCTCTCCACCCCTACCCCCACCCAAAGGGTTTTCCGACTATGGCCCCCCATAGTCGGTTTTTCCCCTTTCGGCCAATGATGAAGGGTAGGCCTCACTCGCTTCACGATGTGAGATGACTTGGCGACTCCGAAAACCCCTCCAGGATTCATACTGGATCAAAGGGCTAGTAGATAGCCATAGTCAAAACACAACAACCCTGAGGTCAAAAAAAAAAACACCTCTTCGGTCCTCTGTGATAGTGATCCGTGTCGTGCGACCTCATGTGGAGTTCAGCGACAGGCAGCCCAACGTTCTGCACTGAATGTGGGCGGGCAGTAGACCGTCCCGGCAATAATTTTTAAAAGCCATGACGCGTAAGACTCAAGAGGTGCTCCTGTCTATAACATTCACAAATATATATTAAGTTGTTTTTTTTTTTATTATAGGGAAAGATCGCGCCGGGCAGCTGGATAGGGCCTAAACTGTCCTATGAGGCAAGAAAATCTGGTGTCCTCAAAGGCTTTGCAAGGACTTTCCCAAGAACGAATCGACAAAGGACTAATATTTGAAGAAAATGCTGTAACCGTTACGGTTTTTGAGATACAGGCATTTAATGCGTTAAAACTACGATTTTGCTCAATTTTTGTGAATATCTCAGCATGACTTTTAGATATTATTGGCAAAATGGGACGGTCTAGAGGGACACCCTCAGAAGATACTCGTGGCGCTTCGCAGACTGTTGTGTATGCCGAGTCAAGACTCTGCGGATAATCTGGCTGATGTTAGCGATTTTAATCGTTTCCAAAATATGTACCACCGGACACATTTCGAGTAGATTGGGGGGGGGGGGGGGGAAGACCCCCGCAATCGCCGCCGGCAGTTCAAGTCCGCCTGTCAAAACCGAGGTGCCGGTAGAGCGGAGCGGGACGACGGTGGGACGGGCCAGCTTGATACTTAAAACGATTGTTCCCTCGTCCACGCTAAATTACTGTGTACAATTTTGTACATAATTATGTACGTTTTTAAACATCCATAATTGCGTACGAATTTATCCATAATTATGTACGAATTCATCCATAATTGCGTACGAATTTATCTATAATTATGTATGAATTTGTACGCAAGGGTGTACGACTAGTTTTTGTGCATAATTATGGATGTGTGAAAACGTACATAGTTAACGTACGAATTCGTACCTTATTATGTACAAAATTGTACACAAGCCGAATTTGTCCATAATTATGTACGAAATTGTGCACAATTATGCACTAATTTGTACAAAATGGCTTGAGTGCAAACATGTTTATCCATAATTACGTACAAAAAAATTGTACACAAAACGTTACTGTGTCCTAATTTATGTAGGGCAGATTGCTGTGTATTTTCCTTGGCACACATTTCGTTGAGAGCGTGGCATTTTTCCGGAAGAAAGCAGTTTCCGAAAACGTCCAAAGTCCGTTCGTTGCGTAATATTTCTTTAAACCTGAAGACAAGCCTTTTATTCAGAGACCTCAGGAAATCCCGGAACGTCCAGTCGGTGCGGTTGTATACTTTGCTTTCTTTATTGACCGGGCACGGTTACGTCTGGCCCGGTTTTGGGAGGACGTCATGGAAGTAGACGCATCGTCCTGGCGCCGCGCCATCCAAGTCCTCCTTAACGCAGATGAAGTTCGGGCAGCAGTTGCTGGGCCGGCCGTCCCCTCCAACGCACGCCACGTCTTGCCCCATGCAGGGGTAGGTGACTGCAGAACACAAATGTGGGTTTAACAACATAGTAAATCAAGATCGTTTGTTTTCACCACATAGGTTATTGAAGTCTGTTACATGTCCTTATCTTTGAAAGCAGAGCGGCCTCCATAAATTCCTACTCTCAATTCTAAAACACACCTGTACACACGAGCAGAAATCCCAGTTTTTAACAAAATTGTTAAGAAATCCTTTTTTTCCGTTTCATTATTGAAGTGGCAATCGAGAACTGCAAAGTGTTTAAGCTCGGCTTGGCTTAACCATGTGCCAGGATCTGCCTGGGCCCTGCCCCGACATATCGGACAATAGTCTTCAATACCAGTGCACTTTTTCTGCGCTCGCAGGTATCACTGTAGTGCTAGGTCGAATCCCCCCCCCCCCCCCCCAACCGCACCCCCCTCCCCCACCGCACCACCTCCCCCACCGCACCCCCCTTTCTGTATTCTTCGTGCTTACTTTGAAATTTTAAGAGTTTTTTTTTTTAAATTGTGATTTTGAAACTCCATAACTTTCACTGAAGGCATAAACAGCGCTGTCCACACTTACATGGAGAAAAAACTTACAATTCCCATTTGGTCTTCCATCTACGAGCGACGCAGCAACGAAGACAACTCCGAGAAACATGACCACAGGCCGTACACGTCGTTGAGGCTGCATCGTCTGGAACAATGTGGCCATCATTTCGGTCGTACTGTACTGGTTTATGAATAAATGATATCAACATGAATTTACACGTTTCTTTTAGCAGTGCAGAGTGAAAATGATGACCGAGAAAAGTTCTCAGCCCAAACAACACAGGAATTGTATCCTACTCACTCTTCCGGTGATGCGAACCTTTGCAAAGACCGGGAGAAACTGTTTTGCTGAGCGCGGCTGGCACCGCGTTTTGAGCCAAGCAAAAAGGCAGTCGGCTTCTGAGACCTCCCCCCCTCCGCCCCCCCCCCCCCCCCCCCCATATTCATCATCACACATCCAGTCGCTGTTTCTCTCCAGCTCCTGGCCTTGTACACGCCGTACGCCACGGCACGTTTCGCCTCCCACTAACTGTACCAGTCGAGATAGTGGTAAATCCCAAAGCGGCGCCCGCCGCACCGACCAACACGTACAAATTGCTTTTGATACCCGCGACGCGAACCCGGTTCTGGGAACACATCGGCATGTGGGCGCGGGTCCCTTGCATTTGACGTATTACACGTGCTCCGGGTAATTGGGTTTGGTATCATTGATGGCAACTACACTGCAATAGCAAATACATGACTTAACGCATTACTTACTGTATGGTCTAAAACCATGCATTTCCTAAACAAAACCAACCATGCGGGGCATACAATTAGGTGCACAATCGGATTCGAGTATTCCTGAAAAAAGAATCGAGTGCGCACTGCAAACTGAAGTGTCTGACAGCCGCTTTCAATCGGCTGTCAGACGTTTGTTGGTGTCTGCTGTCCGAAGTTTGTTGTCGTATGAGCCTTGTGTTAGACGTTTGTTCGCGTCTGACCCTAGTGTCAGACGTTTGTCGGCGTCTGACTCTGGTGTCAGACGTTTGTTGGCGTCTGACCCTTGCGTCAGACGTTTGTATTGCAAGCATCATAGCCTAGTGTCAGAGTCAGACACATGTCCTGACACTGAAATCAGACGTTTGTCGCCTCTCAGTTGCGGACAAGACAAACACGGGAGAGGTAGGCCGAGCTACGAGACCACTTCACTACTCCTTCCTTATCTTTCCCATCGTTTCCTATTGAATCCGTCACGCTTACAGTAGAACTTGTGCAAGCCTTCACGACCACAGTAATTGCTTATGTACATTTTAAGATTCGTGATGTGTGTAAAACTGTGCCTTTACTCAAGCCTTATGTACACTGTTAGAAAAAAACAGAGAAAACCACGGAAAATGTCTGGTCAATTTTTTTTGCGGAAGGTTCCGTCCTTATTCCGTTGTGTGCATGTTCCGTGCACGGACATTTCTGTGCACGGAACTTTCTGTGCACGGAGGGGTCGATCTACAGAAATTATCCGTAAAATCAAATGGGGATATGAAAAATATGAGTGTGCAGGCATCGAACCCCCGTCCGTGTACCCCGAGACCACTTGAGAGCCGTACTCAAATCCGTTCTTGCATATAAGCACCCTTTACTTGACTGTCGGCCGGGTGACGCAGAGAACTTCCGTTCTTGCCGGCTCTTGCACGGACTTGTCCGTGCACGGAGCGTACAGTGCACGGAGGGTTCCGTGGACGGACACGTCTGTGTACAGACGTCTCCGTGCACTGAATTTCTCTGTGCACGGACACGTCCGTACTGGTTCCGTGACTCGAAGTTCCGTGCTTTTTGCTCAGAAAACCACGGACATTTTAACAGTGTAATTAAATTTATACACAAATTTGGCTTACGTATAAAATTATGTGTTAAATTTTGTAGTTAAACAAGGAAGGCGTACGCCAGGCCGCGTCGCGGCGTTAGTACTAAGGCAGTAAGTAATGCGTAAAGTCATGCATTTGGATTTGCAGTGTAGTGCACAGAATTTCATATAAATGTCTACAGAATTATCCGCAGCTCCACCAGTATGTCAGCGCCGTGACTTTCGTTTCGCAGAGAGTTGTGTATGATAGGGGATGAGGCATGTGGGCAGACAAGAGTGTCGCGGGCACCGAAGCCACGTCGTTTGTCACTGCCGGCACTTGACACCGGGGCCATTACTGCAGCCACCTGCCGCGTTTCGGGAGCTTTGAACGCCCTAATCCGGTGCGCGTCGCAAACAAGGCTTCGGCACTATCGCTCGTGAAAGCAGGCAGATAACGGCTCTGTAGGCGATGGACCCGATTCACGCGGCAATGCACACGGCAATGACTCGCGCGCCGAGGCCGCGAGCAGTCAGTTCCGGTCACTCGGCGTCAGCAGAATCGACGTGCCGCAGCGGCACGCCGCAACACGCTCATCGTTGGGGATTTCGTTCGTGCGGCTACAAGTATCAGCTCTCGACCCGCAACGTAGTAAGTGCCTGGATACGGAGAAAAATCGCCGGCTCATCTAACTAATGTCCTCAGTAGGTTTTCAGACAAGCGACGGATCGAATGTTTGAACTCACTCATCAGTTGTACCGACTAAAGGTTAAGTTGGATGTACTGACCAAACTTTTTTCGAAGAAAAAGTCGTAGCACCGGTGGGTCTCGAACCTCTGACGTCCGTCCCCGAGCGTGCCCTAGACCACTCGGCTACCATGACTGCTTAGAACGTGACGCGTGAGTCGCCCTCATGAATGAGAGGTTTCCCAACATGACTCATGAGTTGATCCAACGAATAGTGCTGTTCCTTACAATCGAACATCTTTTTGTCCGGCAGCGACTTTGACATGTTGTAACAGAGTAACTCAAGTTCTACCAAACGAATACTGACGTTCCTCTTAACTGAATTTCGTTGAATTAACTAAATATTTTGCTTGTCTGAAAACCTACTGAAGCATTAGTTGATGTAACTAATTTCCGGTAGCTCCAACGAATCATCGGTTGGATCTACTACAGATTTTTCTCCGTAATGTCTGCCGCTTGACAGGAATGGGACCCCCGCTCCCGCTGGAAATATGCGTAGCGTTCTCTTTGGCTTAGCCGTTAATCCCCGTAACGGACCTCAACATGCTGAAAAGGTTGGAGAAAGTAACGGGTTTGCTGAGGGTTCCCTCACTCCTAGAAAAAGAGTACACGCGATTGTAAGATTTTCTTGGATGACCTGGCATAGTGGGTCAATTTCTTGCGGATCGCGTCACAGGGAAGCAGATTGTGAAGATTGTGGCCGTATTTTGGAGAATTGTCGGTGAGTTTTAGCTATTTCGAGGGATTGTGAATTGTCAAAGATTATGTGGAGGCATGTACAACAATTGTCTCTAGTGGGGATCCCTCGTCTTCAGGGGCGCCGGAAAGGGGGGGGGGGGCAACGCCCCTCCCTAGCGCCCCGCAGGCGCGGCAAAACAAAGAATTAGGGGAGGCGCCTGCCCTACCCTACCACAAGGTATGGAGGCAACGAAATCCAACATGGTGCGCGATCCCCGTCAATGTTTGTCTGCGCCCGCCGCGATATTTCGTACCGGATACAGATTTAGAAGTCATCATCTTCTTCGTTGGTTCCGGTAGGCTGGTAGTTACTAGCAAAACAACGGAGCATCGTTGAGCCACCAACAAATTATATGTCCGCGACTTCCACTATCTTGGTGCTGCCGAAGCATTCGAGAACCATATGTAATAAATGGGCAAATCAATTTATTACCGAATGTTTTCTGCTGCTTTTTTTTTTTAGGAAAAGGCTCATTGCCCATTGGGAAACACCTCCGTCATACAGTGTTCAATGATTCACTATTTTTTAAGTTGTCTAAGAACCACATATTTAATTATAACTTTGATGTTGTAAACCCTTTGTTCATAAAAAAATTTAAATGACGTTTGCACATTGTTAACAGTGAAATCGTTTAAAATTTATTGAAACGATATTTAAACGCGATACAACTACATTGGTAATCCAGGAATGTGACATCACGTTCCAACGAATGTGACAAGTGTCACATTCCTCGTAACGTATTGTCACATTCGTTTCGGCGTGACTCGGGCGTCTTTCTCACCAGTCACATTGAAACGAATGTGACGCAACATTTTGAATAATGTGACACGTGTCACATTCGTTAGAGCGTGATGTCATATTCCTGGATTACCAGTGTGACCTTGGTAATGCATTGATGCAAATCACAAATTTGCAATTTTTTAGGAGTCATGAACCTTCTGATATTTTATCCGACGACACCACATTTTCGCAAGACAATGACGGCCGCATGGCCGCGGCGCGCGGGGCCCGCGGAGCCTAATTTTTGGGGGAAAAATTTGGAAAACAACCCCCCCTTTTTTGGGGAGAAAACCCCCCCCAAACCGCCCGCCCCTTTGCCATGGTGGTGGGGAAAAAAAACCCCGGGGGGCCGGGCGCCCGGGTTTTTTTTGGCCCCCGCCCCCACTTTGGGGAAACCACCCCCTATGGTTTGTTTTCATTTTTCCCAAAGTCGGGGGGGAAGGGAAAAAATTTTTTTTCTTTTTGACCGAAAAAAAAATTTAAAGTAAACTTTTTTGTTTTTTTGTTATTAAACGGGCCCTTTTTGTTTTTTTCCATTTTAAATTTTAAATTTTGGGGTATAAAAAAACCCGGGGTTTTTACTTTTCCGGTTTTTTAAAATCCTTTTAGTTTGGTTGGGGTTTTTTAAAAAAAAGGTGGGTTTAAACCCAAAAAAACGAAAGGTTTAAGCTTTTTTTCCCAAAATTTGGGTTTTAAAACCCGGGAAAAAAGAAGTACCCCCGGGGGCCCCTGTGTATTGCCCCGCACAGGGTCATGAACCGGGGGGGTTTTTTGGGGGCCAGGGTGGGGCGGAACACGAAAAATGGCACCCTTTTTCCCCCGCCCGGGTTTGGGCCCCCCTATGCCTTTTAAAAAACGGACAATTTAAGGGATAAAAATTCGGGGGGGGAATTTTTTGGTTGGGGTAACCCCTTTTAAAAATTTTTAAATTTTGGACTGCAATGGTTTTTTTTATGATTTTGGGTAACTAGAAAAAATTTTATTTTTAAAATTTTGAAATTTGTTTGGTTAAAAAAAAATTAAAAACCTGGATATTTGGGGTACGTACAACCTGGCCGGGGGAAAAATTTTTTCCCCGGTTTCCCCTTGCTTCCCCCATTTGAAAGGTTTCGAAGGGTTTTTTGGGCCAATTTCCCCCAACATATAGATCAACCCACTTGGGCCCCTTTTTTGGGTATTTCAAAAAAAATTTTAAAAAGGAAAAATTCAAAAAAAAAATTTAAAAGTTGTGCCATTTTTATCCCCCTTAGGGCCAAACAAATAAAAAATTTTTTTAAAAATTCCAAAAAAAAAAATTTGAATTGGGGCAGAACCCCCCCCAAACCCCCTTTCCGGCCAAAGGGTTTTTAAAAAAGGGGGGAAATAAGAACCCCCCCCTCCCTTTTTGGGTAAAAAAAGGGGTTTTTCTTTTTAAAGAACCCCTCCCCGGCCAACCCGTTAGACCTCTTTTTTAAAAAACTTCTATTGGCCCGGCCAAAAAAGGCCTTTCCCCGGGGGGGAAAGGGGGGGCCCCTTTTTCCAAACCCCCGTTTAAACGCACCCCCTTAAAAAATTTTCCAAAATCTTTCGACGGAATTTCGTTCCTTTTAAAATTTTTTTGGGGGCCCCAAAAAAAGGGAACCCCCACCGTCCCCTCGAGATTCCCCCGTCGAACCCGAAAAAATTTTTGGGTCCAAATTTTATCCTTTTGGCATGTTTTTGCTACTGCGAGGGAAGGGGGGGGGGGGGGCTGAAAAAACAAAAAATGTCCGAGAAACCCGCCTGGGGCCCTTTGAACACGGGCCAAAACCGGAACTTGTCTGAAATGCCTTCGGAATCCCCCCTTTCTAAAAGTAAACCCCGGTGAACCAACCCGGGCCCTCAATGGACACGGATCAGTGCCGATTGTCTTTAGGGGATTGGGACCTGCTGGTGGTCGTGGTGGGGTAGTTAAAAGGGAAACCCCCGGATGAAAAAAAGGAAGGGTAGTGCCCGGCCCCCCAAACGGCGGTGCAGGGCGGAAAAACCCGGGCCCCAAAAATTTTTCTTGCGGATTTGGCGAAAACAGCCGGGGGCGGCCAAGGGGGGTGCCCAGGGTGTGCGGAAAGGCGCCGGCAACCCTTTACCCCCGCGCGGCTGGGTGCCCGAAAAAAAAAAAAACCATACAGGGGGAAAAAAAGTTGGGGGGAAAAAAAGGGGAAAAATCCGGGGCGGGGGGCCCCCTGGGTTTGGCCCCAAAAAATTTTAAAGAAAAAAGGTTTTTTAAAGCTAAAAATTTTGGTCTGGAATTTTTTTTCCAATGTTTTTGTAAAAATTTTTCTGTAAAAGGGTATAAAAATCCGGGGGGTGTAACCCCTTTTCGTAAAACGTTTTGATAAAGTCCCAAGCCCCCCCAAAAATCTTTTTTTGGGCTGTTTCGTATGTCAGATTTCCCAAAAAAATTAAACGCCAATTTCGAAGAAAACGGGTTCCAAAAATTTTTAACAATTCAAAAAACCCAGGTTTCCGAAAGGAATTTTAAACATCCATCAGTTTTTGAATTCCAAAGGAAAGGCCAAAAAAAATTTTTTAATCTCCAACCCAACAATTAAACTCAACTTTTTAAAAAACAGCGTTCTTGCCAAGAACAGATTTTTTGGGCAACAAGAAAACATTTTTTTGGGTTTCCTTACAAGAATCCCATTTTTTTGGAAAACCCTTTATCAAAAAACGAATGGGGGGGTTTGCAAAAAAAAAAATTTTTTTAAATTTCCTCAAAAATGGGTTTCCCTTTGCCAACCACTGAAGGTTCTTTTGCAAGAAACAAAAACCCCCACCCCTATCTAAAAGCGGTTTAAAACAAATTTTTGTCAACGTTTTCTGGTTTCTGTTTGGGCGCGTGATTTAAATTTCTTGTTGCGAGAATTTTTCCTTGCGAACACAGGCGAATTGAATACTTGTCGGGGTATTAAATCCTCGTCGTTAGGCAAGTATCTTTTTTGGGGGCTTGTATGTTTGGCTTAAAACCGAGAATATGGGATACTCCCCTAAAGATTTACGTTTCACGCAAGCTTTTGTAATTAGGGCGCGCCCCGTCAGTCGATCAACGAGACATATATCTCTACACTTCTCCCGGTGCAAGATCACTGGCTCTGGTCACGTCCTTGTCCCTCCCCGGGGCACGAACACCGAGGCTGCGCGACCGGCGCACCCGGGCCCCATCATCGCGACCCCAACGCCCGGGCATACAATCTCACCTTCCCCAAGGGTTTCCCAGCACGCTACCGGGCCCTAAAAATAAACGAAACTTAAAGGGTTAAATTTTTTTCCCAAGGGAAATTTATGGTGAACCGGAACATTTTCCCCTGGGGAACCCAGTGCCTTCCCCCCCGAACCTCGTTCTTAACCCCCCGCCCCCCTTGCGCGGGGGCTTCCCACCCTGCTCTTTTCGGGGGCCCCGGGGAAATACTGGGGTTCCCGGGTTAAATCTAAACAAAAAATATTGCAGTAGGATGCAGTACCAGATACTGTGTGCAACGCTACAGATACTAAGGGAGGGTGGGGCACAATGGGACACTTTTTTTCTCAGGCCTCTCTTTGCAAGACCGGTTTAGATAAAAAAATCAAAATGTGCCTGACATGTGCTTTGGTGTGTCCTCTTGTTTAATAGTGTTTGAGACACGTAGATTGCTCCGTTGCCTTTAAAAAATAAAAAACCACGTTGCTGCATTTGTCCCATTGTTCCCGGTACCGGGTACAATGGGACACTTACTGTTTCACTGATAATAAATAATGGGGTCAAAGAAAATCTAAAATAGCTGAAATATGTTTTATTAAACATTTTTAAGTAGAAACAAAACGGCTTTCATGGTCACATTTGCTTTAAATTAAAATAATAAACATAATGGCTTTCAGGTCACATTTAACTAAAATCAAATAAAAATATTCTTAGCCGCGGCATTTTTCCTAAAATGGTTGTTATAATACATTTAATAATACGAAAACTATCATTCACAAGTGAGAAAAACACTCTGGGGTATAACGGGACACTAAAACGAGTGTCCCACTGTACCCCACGCAGCCCTGTCCCATTGTGTACTGAATGGCACCTCACACTCGTCGCGTTCTGGCACCCTGACCTTTCAAGCTGCGGCGATGCGTCGACGCTCATGCGTGTCCGAAGGGCCAAGCTCGTATAATTTTCAATTAAAGTACGACTCCGACCGCTACATTTCGTGCAATTCCAAAAATAAAAAAGCGAAATAATTTAGTTCGCCTGTTTTTTTGGACGGAGAATGTTTAAAACGCTCCCCTCCGGAAGGGGTTGGTCCGCCGGACTTGCCGCCTCGGGTCAACAACAGCGACAACCACCACCGTCATCCATCGTCATTGGCAGTCGCTGCCAGTAGCGTAAGGCGTCAAATTTGAAGGTGTCCCATAGTGCCCCATGTCCCAATTGTGCCCCACTCTCCCTTACTAGCAGTAGGCGTATATTCTGCTATTTTCTAATTAATTTTATTTTTATTTAATTTCTTTTTAATTTAATTTTCTTTTAAATTATTTTCCTCGAATTTTTTTTCTCCACTAGGTTAGGTTAGGTTGAGGTTGGGTTAGGTAAAGTCGCATTATCATGCAGTACCCCGGAACTGCAAATAGCAGGGGCCAGACAGTACGCAGTACGATACTGTACATAACGTCGTCCCCGACAGCGCCACTCGCCACCTCAGCGCGCAGATTCGAACCGGGAGCCGGGGCCGCCGCTAGGTTTTCGGCTGCCTCCAGCCGTATCCATATGGATCGTCCAGTCTGATTTTTTATGAGAAGCTAGTCTACCAATGGAGCCATCTACCTGCCAAGCGCCAACGAGATCGGAGGATACTTTTTGAGGGAAAATGGAAAAGAAAACTAGATGCGCCGTTTAAAAGTTGCTGGGAGGCAGAGGTTAAATAGTGCAAGGATTCGGCCGGCAAGGAGAGGAGCGGATCTCAGGGAAGGAACCAGGCTCCATTCCAGGACTGATACAGGCTTGGTAGCGGTTGTCAAGGGCAACTGGTGCGCGGCACCACAACACAGGCCCGCCGAAAGGCACCAGTTTTTAGGCACTGCCAACCCTAGGGCAAAACTCCAACAACAGTTTTGTACAAATAATCGTACGGAGGGGTGCATGAGATCCTAGACTATCGGCCTGCAGCGCTATCCGGACCGCCACGCATTGCGGGACGGCGCAGCGCGGCGGTATTTGGGAGCGTGTCGAGCGGCGCGCGGCCATTCGGCCCCTCGACGCCAAACGGGTAGCGATTTTGGATTGAGATTTCGTACACGGCCTAATGCGCACTAGAACTCGGGACTGAGACCATTACAACAACGATCTGAGACCATCAATTTAGACCCGTAAATTCGGTGCGAACAGCGTCTACACACGTCCGCCCCAACAGTCGGCATCAGACTATAAGCCTGGCTCCTGGTCGTTTCTACCGAAACGTGTCGCGACGGGCTAAAAACATTTTGAGAACCTGAGTTACCCAGAGTTTGGCCTGAGTTGTCTGTCTTCAAGAAACCCAAGAACACGAAGTACTTGGTGGTGTCCCCACCCCCGCCTTGTACATGGTTATTCTATTACCGAAAAAAAAATTGTACATACATGGTCCCCTTTTCAGTGCAGAGAGGAAAGCACACCCAGAGAGGGCGGTTCTTGGGACAGTTTCAGAACAATACTTGATAACCGTTCCCATTATTCCGTCGCCCCCCCCCCCCCACTGGAGTTCCATTTAATATTTATTAATGAAATATGTGGTCATAATGGCGCAAAGAAAACATTCATGGAAATATCACATTATCGTAACAAGCAAATTACGATCCGCCGTCGTGCTCGTGGCGCGCGGACCAAATAAAACCCTGGAGTGGGGATCGAGCCCCGAATCCCGGGGTGAAGCCGTTGGAGGCCTTTCTTGTGCCCCCCCCCCCCCTCCTGGTAAAGAAAATAAGTTAAAATGGTATTCGAACCACGGTCTGGATGGAAGCTCAACAAAAAAAGCAGAAGAAAAGTGGGGGGTTGAAGCCGTTGGGGGTCTTCCTTGTGCCCCCCCCCCCCCCCCCCTTCTGGTAAAGAAAATAAGGTAAAATGGTATTGGAACCACGGTCTGGATGGAAGCTCAACAAAAAAGCAGAAGAAAAGTGAGGAGGTAGCCAGTGGTAGAACCACCTCCCTGCTCTGCCCAGGGAAGCTTTTACGTAGTGGCCACGCCCGCTGGAAGTGGGGGCCTCGATACCTCTGAGCCACCGCGCTCCGTGCTCCAGCGGCGCGGTGGGACGTGGTCAGTTGACAAGGCTGCTGCTGCTCTGTGGTACGCAGCGCCTGGCCCTTCCGCCACACGCCTCATTGTACTCGATTTTCCCGTCTTGCTTTTCGACTTACATTTTATTATTAGCTCTTGACCACAGCAAGAACAAAATTGTTAAATCAAGAACACGTGAATCAAGACCAAAATCAATACCAGAACAACTAAGAAATAAACCCCACCGGCATTGCGCCAATGCCTAGGATGTTGGGGGAATGCCCATTTGGACTTGCTGTGGCCAAGAACATTTTGTACTTGTGACAATGCAATCGGATTTATTTCAAGAGCGGTTTTTTTCTGGGTGCAGGGAGAATCGCGAGACCCTTCATAAGGAAACGGCGCTTTATATGAGAAGGCTGCAAAGGCAGAAACTTGTGAACTATTTTGTCACACGTTTTCAATTTTATTGATATTGCTCTTGTTTTTTTTAATAAACTTTGTGACAGGATTTGTATATTAAACCAATGGTCCAAAAAAGGAGTCACACCACCTTGTCTGAGATAAGGATAAAATATTTGATATGGCTAGGAGAGGCCTGCTTAGAAAATATCGCGTGGCTCCGTTTTTAGAACTTTTCGATGTTACAGGATTCATTGAGTAGGGCATGAAGTGAAATTATTTCTATCGTTTCTAGGAAAAGGAGAGAACATCTGGGACCGCATCACGCATGAACACCCGGAACTTATTATGGATGGTTCAAATGGTGATGTAGCATGCGACTCGTATCGCAAATACAAAGATGACATCCGAATAACAAAAGAACTTGGGGTAAGTGTTGGTCCATGATGCGCACCTTTCTCTTTACGGTGACTCTTACGCTCTAACGACAGTTGCAAGTTGGCATCTTTTGAACCGAAAGCCATCATGGCAGAGTGCATTTTGCATATATGTGTCAAATTACCCTTCTTTTAAACTTTAACAACGTTCAAAACCCCCGCGCAGTTCACTGCAAAAGAAATAGATAAGATAATAAATATTACGCCCATTGCACTCGCGGCGCACCTCTTTAGTGTAACGCCTGTTCCTGTTGTAGTGTCAATTGCGACCTGAAGTGTGACTAGAACTAGAAGTTTTCATGGTGCATGCCAACATACGCAGTATTGTCTCTTCCCCCACTTGCTAACAGACGCCTTTCCTAATCCTGTCCGCAGAGTACCATGTACCGCTTCTCACTGTCCTGGTCACGTCTGATGCCGACGGGCGCTATAGATCAGATCAACGAAGACGGTGTAAGGTACTACAAGGCCGTGGTAGAGGAGTGCATTCGCAACAACATTGCTCCGATGGTGGGTACCCCGTAGTCTCCCAAGTCTCGGAAGTGGCGCAACTCACTTCCTACACCGTGCCACGATACTCGAGATATTGCTTGTGATTCATAGCGTCTGCACACAGTAACGTGTTGTGTACAATTTTTTTTGTACGTAATTATGGATAAACATGTTTGTACACAAACCATTATGTACAAATTTCTGCCTAAACGCCCCCCCTAATTTTACAAAAACAATTCGCACCCTTGCTAAAACCCAACAAAATTTATGGATGAATTCGTACATAATTAGGATAAATTTCGTACCAATTATAAATTTTTTTAAAAAAAACGTCAAAATTTAAAAGTAAAAAAATTATCCCAATAATTTTAAAAGCGTGCACACTAAATAAAAATTTTGGACGCAGTTCTCCCCTTTGAGCCTAAAAACCATGGAGCCGTTTTTGGGACTTCTGCCCCCCCTTAAATGGGCATGTTTTCTGCGCCTATTCGGACAAAATTAGGGCCCCTCCAAAAATTTTTCCAATTATTTAAAACATTGCCCCCAACCTTTTTGAAAGTATTGAGTAGGCTCTGCTAGGGCCCCAATTTTAACTATGAAATTCCCCGGTAATCAATATGTCGCCGACTTCCAGATTTCGATTTCCACTGGACTTGCCCCAACCTTTAGGACCTTGGGGTCTTCCAATGACGTTTTGTGGTTACTTTGTCATTTTCGCCGATTTTTCCCCCTTCAAAACTTTTGGGCCCCTTTGGGGGGAAGTAAATGCTACAATTCCAAAAAAATTTCGGACCAGGGCGGCGCAATTGCTTCGGGCCTTCCCCATTCCAAATTCGAACCCCCTCGTTGCAAAACACCCTTCCCATTTAGGCCTTCCGCTGCAGGCAAGTAGGGTCTTTTAACGAGCCTGGCCATATTGCCGATGGCTACGGCTTGGGGGGCAAGGCTCCGGCCCGAAGGCGGAGGGGATCGCCGACACCCTTGGGCCCACACGCTTTTAAAGGGGCCGAAAAAGGCCAAACCCCTGTACAGGGCACGTACTGGAAGGGCGCAAGGTGAAAAAACCCCCTTCAAAAGCTAGGGAAAAAAAAGGGGGGCTTTCTTTCAAGTTTTAGGCAAAGAATCGAAGCGAAGAAAAAACTACAAATTTCAAAGAAATCTTTCATAAGCTTTTTGAGGTTTAAAAATTTTAGGAAGCTTTTCCTCACGAAGGGGGTTTTTTGGGTTTAAACACTTTTTGAAGAAACAAAATTAACAGGAAATTCGTAAAAAAAACGGAATTTTTTAATACGATACCGTTATCAAACAATTGATAACTAATTTGACTTTGTCATAGCTGGGATGAAATGAAAAAACATATCGTACGCTACCTCAAAAAGGCCAATGCCCCTTGTTCTAGGAATACCTAAAATTTTCCCACTTTTTTGTTAAAAAAAAAAAAGAAAAAAATAAAAAAAAAAATTTTTTTTAAAAAAAGGAAAAGGGTCTTCCCCTTTTTCCCAATAAATTTTAAAAAAAACTTCGTTTTAAAAACGACAAAATTTTTTTCCCTTTAAACGAAAATGAACATATCCTTTAAAAAGGGAATTTTTTAAAAGCAATTATTTTTAATTCTTCGTAACGCAGAGCCAAACGTGCGGGTCCAGGCCAAAACCGCCTTAAAAGGGAACACGTAACAATTTTTTTCGTCATTTTTACGAAAAAGTCACTCTTTTGCTTGAATTTTCGTACACAGGGTTTACAAAAAATTTTCCAAACAAAAAGTACCCAATTGTACCTCAGGAATTAAAAACCCCTTTGCAGAGTAAAAATAATCGGCAAAAAAATTTCGTCCAGTGACAAGAAAATCGTGCAAAATTGAAGGGGCCGGTATTTGCATTATTATATGGCACACGGGGAATTGTTTTAAAAGCTCCGAACCCCTAAATATTAAAATTTTCAAAAAAAAATGTACCACGGTCTCTGCACAGTTTTTCCCCGGGCCGGCCCGGGGGTTTGAAAAAAGTCCCAGGGGCAGGACAACCCCGAAACGCACTCAATCGATTTCCGCCCACTGTACTTGCTTTTTCCCCCCAAAGGGGCCGATAGGGATTGCGCAAATTCAGACATATACCCAAAAACAAAAGCCGAGACATCGAGGCCGCGGAGACATGGAACATTAAAGACGTCAAAATTTGGGGAAACCATCTCTTATAGGGGTTTAAAAAGAACCAAAATTTTTAGTCGTGATATGTTTTGGGCAGCTCTAACGATAATATTTTCCTTTAACGATAGTCCTTTTTTTTAAAACCCAAAAAAAAGTTTTCATATTAGTTTTTAAGTGTAAGATGTAGTTTTTATTTTTGTACTTGGCTGGTTCACACATCCGTCTTTAAAGGGGACTACCCGAGGGCTTAAAAAAGCGTCAGCGAAGCCAGCGCGAAAAAAAACTTTAAGAGGGCCAGGTGCCCGAGTTTTTTGCCGGCAGATCACCTTCAACAAAGGGTTTTTATTCTGCAGCAATTTTGGGGAGTCTAAGTGAAATCCAAGCAAACCGGGCCGGGAACTTACGGTGGGGTCCATTAAAAAATTTTTTTACATTAGTTGATTAGGGTTCGAAGTCCGGACAGGTATTGGGGGAAACCCACAAAGGGGTTTTCAATAAACGAGCGTTTAACTTTCCCCAAAATTGTGTTGTGCTTAAAAACGAAACATTTCGTTGGACAAAATTGGCCCATAGACATCTGGAGGGTGTATAGGGAGTAGAAGAGTTGCAAATCTGAAGTATAGCAATCCTTTATTGAATTAAGCCGTTGAGCGTACATGATGATGATCGTCATTCCGGACGGCGCCCCATTTCGGCCAGCAATCTCTTGTGTTCGTTATCGCGTAAAGCGTTGAATGTGTCGTACGCCTCCGTCGGGAGGAAGGCGCGGGCGCGGGCGTCGTTGTCATCCAGCACGGTGAGACCCGCGGGCGGAGGGTCTCCTCGCTGCCGTCCGCCCAGTACACCGTCACCCAGCCGGGGTCACCCAGCTAGATGACGCGGCCCACGACGCCGCTGTCGCTGCGCCGGACTACCGGGGACAGCACTTCCATGTCCGGAGAGGAGGCGGTGGCTGCCGCCGCTGCTGACACACGAGAAGCGTGCCTTATTGGCTGACAAGGGGGTGACACGAGGTGTAAATCCCCGATTTTGTTCAAACTTTGGTGGTTGAAGGACCTTTGGTAGGTGTGAAGATCCCTCATAAAATTTTTGGCGGAATTTGTATTCTTTATACTTTTCTGGAGGTTCACAGTGACAAAAATAGGCCTGGCGGTGACATCAGGGTGGGCCGTCCAAAATCAAAAGTGTGAAAGTTGGGAGGATCTTGACAATATTAGGTGCCAATACATTAATTAAAGAAAAATTTCAGCTGAATCGGACATCTGACTCTGCTGATGTACATTAACGATATGGGTCTGTTTGGAGCTTTGTACAGCATACAATTATGCATCTTAGGAGTCCTTATCTCTAAAACGGTAAGAGATACGGGGAAACGGATGAAATTTTCGCCTCACGTACCACTTTGAGGAGATGGAGAGAAAGAAGTTTTTCCCGAAATTTTTTACAACTTTCCTCTTACACCACAACGGCTTAAATATGCATAAATGGGCCTGAAATGGTCAAAGAATATAAATTCCGCAAAATTTTTTGTAAGGGATCCTCATACCTACCAAAGGTCCTTCGACCACCAAAGTTTGGACAAAATCATCGAATTACACCTGGTGTCACCCACTTGTCAGCGATAGCGAAGCCCTGCACCAGCTAGCTCAAAAATGTTTTGTCTGTCTGCCGGTCTGTCTGTCTATCCGCGCGATTTCTCCTCGAGAACGGTTGGTCGTAGAAGGCTGAAATTTGGACCATATACTTCTCGGATCATACCGGAGTCAACCTCACCTCAGGAGATCGCATCTCATTTAGTTTCTTAGATAATTTTCACATCTGGTCTAAAATTCGAAAGTAACGAATAGACAATTTCGTTGTGGCTGCAGACGTCACTGAATCCGGTGAGAAGATGAAAGGAAGAACAAGCGCAGACCCACTGCGCATGCGCCGCCTGTTTCTTTTGCCGGCTGCGCATGCCATTCCACTTCCTACCGGATTCTGCGACGTCACCAGTCTCAACGAAATCGTCTATTGGAAAAGATTACGAGGTCACTTAGTAGCTTATCATCACGCAGAAAAAACATCAGCAGCATATAGACAGCTAATTTTCTTAGCTAGTGCAACTACTTGTTTGCTGCATGGCAAAAGTGATTAGCTGGTTGTGCGAACACCTTACCTAGACAGCTTAGCTTAGCTACTACAACTTATAAAATTAGCTGTTCGTATGCTGCTAATGATTTAGCAATACATCTAAGGTGTTTTTTCCGTGCACATATGCCTGTGGACTAGATATCGTACTCAAGGAAAGGTCGTTATTTTACGAAGTGTCTTGATTAATCTTGTTTCAAAAAGTTGTTTGAAGACGACAATCCCTTACAGTCAACTAGCGTGGTTGGCCCCTCGCAGACCACAAAAAGCACTTACCGGCGGCAAGCGCCGCAAGTGCGAAGAGGCACACGGGGGGAAGCGCCATGGCGAACGATACTGAGGACGCACGGGGCGCGTGTCATTTATACCCTCTGCGCGGGTGGCGGCGAGGAGGAAGAC
Organism: Megalurothrips usitatus; assembly: GCA_026979955.1. Taxonomy (NCBI): domain Eukaryota; kingdom Metazoa; phylum Arthropoda; class Insecta; order Thysanoptera; family Thripidae; genus Megalurothrips; species Megalurothrips usitatus. Next base: position 13,016,049 of record CM049596.1, read on the forward strand.
GATAAGGAGGTCAAGCGTCACGTCTCGGTTATCGGAAGCCCCAGCGTTCTCGGCCAGCATTCCATTTACGGAGCCGCGCTGAAAATTTTGGCCGCCAAACCACACTTTAGCTCGCTCCCCTCCCCCTCGTCATCAGGTGGATTTAGTTTCTGACGCTAATCGTGAAGCTGATCGCTATGTGTTGTTGTTTTGGGTGCGTTCCACTCGTCTCGTGGCGTGCACACCGACAGCTGAGCGTCGGGAAACAATTGAATAACGCTACAAGAATTGAAAAGAGCGCGCTAAAAAGGTACTCCCTTAACCACCATCGTCCTCGTCCAGTTGTTCGAGATATTTTTCGACGTTTCGCCGCCGATGACTGCGATGCCATTAGCACCCCTCACACTCAATGTACCAATCACAGCTACAACACTAACTTACCACACACAGTAATTGCTTATGTACATTTTTAAGTTCATAACGTGTGTAAAACTGCGTCTGTACATAAGCCTTAGGAATAAAAATTGTCTGTAACTACGACGATTTATTTACTCAGTAATGCACAAATTTGGCTTATGTAAAATTTTGTACTTAAATACAAAAGAATTCGCACGTAAAGTACATGCATTTTTGTGCACGTATGACTATGTACAAAGTGAATTGTACACATGCTATTGTAGAAATTTAACATAAGTGTGTTAAAATTCTTACATAATACGTAAGAAATCGTACGTAAGCTACGAGTGCACAGAATTTCATGTGGTTATGTACAAAATTGTACACAAGCCGAATTTGTACATAATTATGTACGAAATTCTACATAACTATGCAGTAATTTGTACATAATGGCTTGTGTACAAACATGTTTATCCGTAATTACGTACAAAAAAATTGTACAGAACACGTTTCTGTGCAAAATATCAGACTCCGTGCGTTCATTCCTGAACAGCTTTGAACTCTGTGCTGAACTTTTGGTGAAATGATGTGAGTTTTACGGCCAATTTGGGGTTTTTAAAGGTCAAATTTGGGTTCCGGTGGCGTTTTACATCCTTCTCTGGGTCGTTACGAACGTCCCTGCGACTTTTGGTTGAAAAAAGTTTTTATTTAGTACGAGTATCTTGTAGAAATCCGAAGAAAAGGAAAAGGACGTAAAGGGGCCTGGTGTAACGCTGGCTTCCCACTCAGACTAGCAGACTACTAAATGTTGTGCTGTCGGGGGCAGTGTCTGATACACAACTGCACGCTCAAACGCTTGGGGCATCGGCGATCGGCGAACTTAGCTCTTTCTGGGACACCCTATCCTGGTGGCCGGTACCAAGCCCGGGTCCTGCTTACGAAGCCGGGCCCGCCCCTAACCTCTCTTCACCGATTGCAGGTACCGCCGACTTCTACGGCCTCAACACGTACACGTCGTCGCTGGTGGCCAAACTGCAGGAGGCCGACCCGCAGCCCAAGGTCGGCACGAGGCGCAGCGACGCGGGCGTCATCACGTCCACCGACCCCAGCTGGGAGACGACTGTCGCGTACTGGCACCGCGTAAGGCCCCTTTTCGTCACGGAGCAGGAATGTGTGGGACACTCCACGCCTAACCACCGCACTGGTCTTGGTCAGAATCGAGTGTCTCCGATTTTGTCGGAGATGGTTTTATTCGATTGAGCATGGCCCGAAACCCCCACCAACCCACTTTTATTGAAATGTCTACAACGGGTCAGATTTTCAGACTTTTCCTTTTATGGTCCCTTTTTTTAAGCTTGTTCAATGTACGTCGTTTGCCAGAATCCATAAATAATGAAGTAGGAGCCTCGGAATTTGTTCATTTACCGCGGCTTGACCTCTTAGAAGATAGTTCAAAAAATATGTTTGAGAACCGTATGATGAATATTTTGTTTCTTTGAGCTGCAGGTGGGTTAGAAATTACGGCATTATTCGATTCCCCAAAATACGTAATTTTTAATATTTTTATTTCATAGCTCATAAGATTTGAAATAAAATAAGGCGTGCTCATAACAGCAGGTCCTTCAATATAGCAGGTTTCGCAAAATAACAGATCGGCGTGCGAATGCTCTGTTCACGCATTGGATCCGCCTGTAAAACTGACACAGCCCTAAAGTAGCCTAACGGGCAGCAAAACTTGCTTTTATGAAAGATCTGCTGTTTTAAAAGCCCTGTAATTCAACGAAACCTGCTGCTTTGGTGCGATCCCTTTGGAAACTGCGTTTGCTGTCTGTAGCACGCGCAGATTAGCTGAAACCGATTTGCCCAAAAAGCACAGCGGTATTCGGTGCTCCCCTCTGGCTCCTCTCCCGGGTGTCGTCGGGAACTTCAAATATATTTTCCTACACGCAACCAATATCTGACAGGTTGTTCCTGAGGGCATTCGGAAGCTTATAAACTGGATCAAGAACGAATACAACAACCCACCCATAATAGTTACTGAGAACGGATACCCCGACCTCGGCGAGAAGAAAGACTTGAAGCGAGTAAGATACTACAGGGTAAGTGTGCCAAGAGCAGTTTCAAATGGCAAGACAGAAGTACGAACATTAGGGAACTTCTGTGGCAGCTTGCAAACTTTCTTTCGGTTTTTTTTTTTTTTGGGGGGGGGGGCACATTGGTAATGTGGTGTTTCTGACAATGGGGTGATCGGATGTAAAGGTTTTCACACGTTCAAAAGTATTGTTCGATGGTGCCTAAGAACTAAGACCTTATGACGGTCTGATGTCCCGGACTGCGGGGTAAGACCGATGTAAGGCCGATGCCCCGCGAAGATTTGAAGATTTGTTCACAATTGCGTGCAATATTGTACATAACAACGTATGAATTTGTACATAAGCTGCGTATGCGTAAATTCGTGCGCACTTCTGCACAAAATTGTAGAGTCATTTAGCGTGACGACAGTGTATTTTGCACCCATGTTGCGCGGTCATATTGGAATCGCGTTATTCAAAAAGCGGAATGCCTGCTAGCCGTTTCAGTAACGCAACGCCAGCCCGCGAGCCCCGACTAACGCTTGTTGTCCTTCTCGTTCACAGCTGTACCTCCTGGAGGTGCTCAAGGCGATTCACTACGACAAGTGCAACGTGATAGGTTACACGGCGTGGAGTCTAATGGACAACTTCGAGTGGTTCTTCGGCTACGTGTAAGAGCAGGGCGCTATAGTTAGCAGCCGCACATGGATCCAGAGTTGTACGGTAGAGAAATCGGGCTTTGTCGGCCTTTAGCCAGCACTGGAGAAACTAAGGGAGCGTTCGTACGGACGGGAATGTTTTGGAGTGTCCTTACAGAATCACAGTAACGTGTAGCGTACAATTTGTTTGTACGTAATTATGGATAAAAATGTTTGTACACAAGCCGATATGTACAAATTTATGCATAATTACGTACAATTTCGTACACAAGTAGGTACAAATTCGGCTTGTGTACAGTTTTGTACATAATTACGAAGTCGTACGTTTACTATGTACTTTGACCTATCATTAATGTGTACAAAAAATATTTGTGCACTCTTGCGAACGAAATGGTACACTACATGTGTGTATGTGTACAAATTCATACATATGTAATTCATACACAGTAAAAAATTGTGTCGTTATAAAAAGAAGATTGTTTGATTAATTGAGAACTAAAGACCTTCGTTTTAAAACGAATATTTTTACCAAAATTTCTTCGTTTTTTAACGAAAAACCTGAGGAATTTGCAGGTCACTTTCTAGTACAAGGGCCAATTGGCCATTATATTAGAGGATAGCGCTACGATATGTTTTCTTCATTTCATCCCAGCTATGACAAAGTCAATTTAGCTTATTACATATGCTTGACAGCTAGATATTGTACTTATAAAATTTCGTTAATTTACGAAGCTTCCTTGATTAATTTTGTTTCTTTAAAAGGTCGTTTAAAAACGAAACCCCTTACAGTGTAATTATAGATGCTTAAAAACGTTCCAAATTAGTTGTACACAGTAATATAGTGTGATTCAGTGTGAGTGTGACTCAGTATGATCCTTTGATCTCGCCAGGCACAAGTTCGGGCTCTACCACGTGGACTTCGCCGACCCCGAGCGCCCGCGCACCGCGAAAATGTCTGCCGTGTTCTTCCAGCGCCTCATCGAGAAGCGCTCAGTGCCCAGAGACGGCGACATCGATTACCCGGACGACCCGACGACGACTCCTTCGCCATCTACACAACCACCGTCTACGGCAAGTCCACCCCCGACAGCGCCTACAACACCGGCTACGCTAACGACCACACCGTCTCGGGCTGTGGCCGCGTGGAGTGCCGCCGGCCTCGTGCTGACTGCCGCCCTCGTGTCTCTCGGGGCCACACTGTAAGAAATTTCTTTGGAAATATCCAAACAATTTGGGATAGAAAGTTTTCATGTCATTTTTTTCATGAATTTCCAAAACAAAGTTCGGATTTTTCCAAAAAATGGCAACAGGATTTCTGTGGATAGAACAGTTATTAATAGTACGGAAATATAATGAAGCGTGTTGAAACACATTTCGGATTTTTCCCAAAAAATGTTAAAAATTTCCAAAAAATTTCGGATAGAAATTTTCCCAAAAAAAAACGTACAGTGCTGCCCTTTGGGACTCGTTTCAACAGTGAGAGTGTTTGTTGGTTTGTAATAAACTTTTTCACATTTTCGAACAAATAAGTAAATAAAAGTCTTTATTACTGCCATATCAGTGCGAGAGAATACAAAAACACACCGTTATAGAAAAAAACACCATGAAAATAACCTCGTGAAGTTGTTTTTGCCTGGCATATGGCCTATATTGCATATGAAAAAAAGGTCTACAATGGTAGTGTCAGAGGTGAGGTAAGGTGTAAGTTTAAAATTAAAGACAACCACAATACACACGTCAACGCAATTTTTTAAAAAATAGTACAGGAGCTAAAATCAAGTTCGGGACCGGACGGGTGCCTGACGTGGTCACTGAATGACATACGCGTCACGCGTGGGGAGACAGAAAGGAAATCAGCGCGACTGGTGTACTTTCACTGGCCGCACAGGAGTTGAAACGGCAGGCCGGGTGCCCACGGGAGTGGCTGGGGACGCGGCCACCGCTGCCACCGCCTGCCGCGGACCGGTGGTGGAAGACGAGGGTCCGGGAGCCGGCGCTGGAAACAAAATCGACGTTCACACTGATGGGCTGTGGATGACTTTGAACATAACTACATGAAATTCTGTGCACTCATAGCTGATGATCGGTCTCCTACTTATTATGTAAGAATTTTATCACAATATGTTAAGGGCGTACAATACCATATGCACTTTTACTTTGTACTAGGTACAAGATTATACATAAGCCAAATTTGTGCATGATTGCGTAAATAAACCGTTGTAGTTACAGATAATTTTATTCCATAAGGCTTTAAGTGCAGACGCAGTTTTGCACACGTTATGAACTTTAAGATGTGCATAAGCAATGACTGTGTAGACCTGGTTTCACAACTTTCCTAAACCCAAAGACGTCACGCTCTTATAAGGGGGGGGGGGGGCGTCGACGTTTGCGTGGCGATTCTATCTTAAATGCATTGGAAAGACGGATTATGCCCGAGACAATAGAAGGGGTGGGTGGGCAGAATTGGCCTTCATAAGTCATTGATGTGCAGCCCCTGAAACGCTCTTACGTTGGGGGAGGGAGGGAGGGAGGGAGGGAGGGAGGGAGAAAGAGAGGGAGAGAGGGAGGGGGAGGGAGAGACAGACAAACAGACAGACAGTAGGATTCGCTTGCCCGAGACGCGAACCGGCCCCTAACGAGACCGTCAAGGTTTGTTTAAATTTTTGAGATTTCTTCATGACAAATGCTGATAACAAATTAACCGGTCTGTAATAAAGAATAGTTTGGAGCTGCGCTAGCTGTATATGTTAAGGGTAATGTCCGGTGACCGGGTAATGTCCGACATTACCTGGGTAATGTCAACCTTACCCAAGGCCGCCGGGTAATGTCTTTATTCCAACATTACCCACGGATTTTAACATTACCCAAGGACGCTTGGGTTATGTTAAAATTTCATATTCCCTACATCTCACATGGACTTTACCCAGACATCCGGGGTTGGGAAAGGAGAGGGTAAAAAATCAGGAAAGAAATGCACCTCCAAGTGCCATAATAGCCTCTCATGTTCAAACAAATAGTTCAATAAAATGTCTATGATGTATGTAGAGTGTCTTTCAAGCTGGGTAGACATTACCCATTTGACCTGTGGATAAAGTCCATGTAACTCAATGACAGTGGTTGGATAGAGATTACCCATGGAGAAATTTTAATTTTGACATTAGCCAATGACCTAATGTTATCTTTATCCGGGTAACGTTGGAATTTACATAAATTTTCAAAATAAATAAGATATTACCCAGGGGCCTTGGGTCTTTACCCGGGTCAAGTCAACATTACCCGTAACCCGACACTACCCTTAACATATACACAAAATGTTCATTCGGTACAGAGCTATGAGAAGTTATAAAAACTCTCAGCATATGTACACAATCGCACATGGAATGGAATGGTACACGCATTTATGCAAAACGGAATAATTATTTACAAATCAGCAGTGAAGGTTTGTATCTGCATATAGTTACAGACAAAAATAGTTAAGCATTTGTTCGAAACGTGTGCCAATGTTCGGGCTTACAAGGAATTCACACATCTCCTGTTGCACTTACCGGAGGTGCCGGGCGTGGACGGGGCCGGGGCTCGCGCGCTGGTGGTGGCGACGGGTGATGCAAGCACGCGGACGGCCGCCGCTGCCGCCGCCGGCTCGTCGCAGACGGAGCACAGCACCTCGGCGTCCAACTGGCGAGAACCTCGGTATTCCATGTTGAGCTTCACACGGAGCTGCGCCTTCTGCACCCTGAGCGCGATAAATGCTTTGCACTCTAAATGTCTATGGGACAGTTTTGTCCAATGAAATGTTACGTTTTTTAAAAAAAACACGACATTGGGACAATTTGTAATGTGAAGATGGGACAATTTTTACATGCGAGATAAAATTTGTCCCATAATTATGCTATAAATTGTATCTCTGTTATGTTTTCTTTAAAAACGAAACATTATATGGTACAAAATTGTCCCATGACATTCAGTGTGTGCTAATTAACAACTGACATTCAGGAACCCCAGCCTTAGTTTCCCACTTCAAAGCTAAAAAAAAAAACTCGATTCGGATTCTCTGGTTTGGAATGGAACTGAGAAAGTAACGCCGGCTGTCGCAGTGGGCGAAAAATAATAACAGCAGTTGGTGGATTATCCACAGCTTACTGGTCGTATGTGCACAAAAGTGTCGGAGCAAGGTACTTAGGAAATTAGTTGCATGCACACCTCCATAAAATTAAGTGCTTCGGACAAAAGTAATTTAAAGTCTGAAATTTGCCGCAAGTTGAGAATTTTGCAGTCGGTTGACAACAGTCACATATGAGTCATGCAAGTGACGGCAAATGACTTCAAGCAAATGACCCTGTGATAGGGTGGCCTTGGCCAAATTTGAAACGTTACATTTTGAGGAGCGCCGACCGGAATCTTGAAGTAGACATTAAAAGACCCCTGTAGCCAAAATTTGGAGTCTGTCAAATAATGTTTAGGGTTGCCTCAGAGCGCTTTTAGTTTTAACCACTTTTTTAAAAAAACTTCCCTTATGAGGCGATTTTGCAAAACGGCGAGTTTTTGACCGATTTTCAAAACGAAAAGTTAATCTTTTCGTCTTGATCCCCCGGAACAGAAAATGTTCATTTCGACGACTTTGGACCGTTTGCCTACATTCTAGTGCCCGGTTTAAGCAAAATGGCGTCGTCTTGTTAGTGTATTTTCGCGATTTTGACCTGTTGAAGCGGCCCCAACACTTTCATCGCTCTCCAGCACGTCCCCCACGACTTGAGACCACACTCGTGAATCCAGGTCCGTTCGTGCGGTTTGCCCACCATCCACTGTTAAAATTTCCGTGGTTTTCTGAGCAAAAAGCACGGAACTTCGAGTCACGGAACCAGTACGGACGTGTCCGTGCACAGAGAAATTCAGTGCACGGAGACGTCTGTACACAGACGTGTCCGTCCACGGAACCCTCCGTGCACTGTACGCTCCGTGCACGGACAAGTCCGTGCAAGAACCGGCAAGAACGGAAGTTCTCTGCGTCACCCGGCCGACAGTCAAGTAGTGTTTATATACAAGAACGGATTTGAGTACGGCTCTCAAGTGGTCTCGGGGTACCGAGTCAGTCTACGGGGTACACGGACGGAGGTTCGATGCCTGCACACTCATATTTTTCATATCCCCATTTGATTTTACGGATAATTTCTGTAGATCGACCCCTCCGTGCACAGAAAGTTCCGTGCACAGAAATGTCCGTGCACGGAACATGCACACAACGGAATAAGGACGGAACCTTCCGTGAAAAAAATTGACCAGACATTTTCCGTGGTTTTCTCTGTGGTTTTTTCTAACAGTGTCCCGGCGCTACTATTTTTTCATAATTCCCAAAATTTCGCGATGTTCAAAACACGGCAATTGGTTTTGGAGTTTCAAGCAGTAACTCGATGTCCAGAGGACCCATCCTATACTACATCCTATAACCCTATATTCCTTTACTACATCCTATAATACGTGAGCATAACCGCAGTTTAGCTCCACGCCAGACGCTCACCTCCCCAACCTTGCATAGAAGGCTAACTATCGGCACTACCGGGCTGAGGGTTCAGGCGTCATTGGTTACACACTGATTGGCTGTGTGCAATTTTGTACATGAAATTCTGTGCACTCTTAGCTTATGTACAATTTCTTACATGATATGTAAGAATTTTAACACAGTAATGTTAAATTTCTACATTAATATGTGTACAATTCACTTAGTACATAGCACAAAAATGCACATAAATGCATGTAGTTTACAGCCGAATTCTTAAGTATTTGAGTATAAAATTTTACGTAAGACAAATTTGTGCATAACTGAGAAAACAAATGGTCGTATGTAGTTGTAGACAATTTTCACTCATAAGGCTTAAGTACAGGCGCAGTTTAACACACGTTATAAACTTACGAGGTAGGCGTACGCCAGACCGCGTCGTGGCGTAACAGGCTTCGCTCATCGCGAATCACTGTTCCGCCACTCCACGCCTGGCGCACGCCTACCTTGGCCTGCCGCCGGCTCTCTTCTGACGAGTAAGACCCTGCGAAGCCAACCCCTCAGTAGGACGCCCTGCGGACGTCCCTGTTTCCGCCCAGTCGCAGCTACGCTCATGTTGTGGCAGCCGGACGTATCTTACATTGCCTTTTTGTCATCGGCGCCCGTTAACCTTTCCTAAACTACCCTTACCTAACTGAGCCTAACCTAGCCAGGTCCCAACTAACCTAACCTAACCGAGCGTAACCGTCTCGAGTCACTGATCCGCTGCTCGACGACTCTCGAGGACGCGGTCCCTGGTATCGAGACCGGAGGCTGTATTCGTTCGCCACCCATACGATGCCTTTGTTCAGTGCCGCAAGCGCATTTCTATGACACTTAGTTCTCGAGTTTCGGCGGTCGTTACATGTGGCCCTCGAGGACGGGGTCCCTAGTCTCGAGACCAGTGGCTGTCATCTTTCACAGCCCCCCCCCCCCTCCCATGCCCTCTGCAGTAACGCAAAACTTATCTCTCTAAAACGCATAGCTTAATTGGTACTCGTATAACAATTTTTTTTCGATGTGGCTCTTGAGGACGGGGTGCAAGGTCTCGAGAGCGGTAGGCATGGCGTGGTGCCCTTGTTTCCCATTGCCGCGGCCCGCAAAGTCCAACGTCGAAAACCGCAAGTCAGTACCTCCTACCGTTCGAAAGATAGAAGTTGGCTCTCGAGCACGGGGTGCGTGGTCTGGAGAGCAGTTGTCCTGGTGTGGCGCTCATTTTCCCCTTTGCCGCGGCCCGCAAAGGCCAATGTCGAAAACCGCACGACGCTAGACCGTACCGTTTAAAAGATGGAAAGTGGCTCTCGAGGACGGGGTGCGTGGTCTCGAGCCCGGTGGCATTGCCAAACGAGCGCAATGATGGCCGAGCCGCTACGATGGCCAGCGCTGCAAACCGCACCTCTCTAGGTGGCTCGGTTCTCCAGATATTCCCAAATGTTTACTTCAAATTGACGCTATATTGAATCTCGAGCACGGGGGAGCGCGGAGGGGTTTACTATGCACAAGTCTGTATTCCATGTCTCATTCCACGGAGGGTCGATTCTATAGCAAATTTAGATAGGGGCCTTCGTTTGGCCGTGAGAGGGGATAGTAGAGGGCTGCGCCCCCGCAGTCAATCTTCCCTATAATTTATTTTTGGTAATTTATACCAATTGAATTTTTTTTAAGAAACTACCCAAGATACGGTGCCCTAAATGTAAGGTTGACTCTGATATGCTGGTAGGAAGATATGGTCCAAATTTCAGCCTTCTACGACTAACCGTTCTCGAGAAAACGCGCGGACAGACAGACAGACAGACACACAGACAAAACATTTTGGACCCAGTCGGTCCAGGGCTTCGCTATCGCTCAGCCAATAAATGTTATATAGGCGGTGTAATTTCGGATCAAATGCCCACTTGTCACACGCCCCGTTCGTTTGTATTTCTTCGACTTTTGCCACGACTTCGCATTAAGAGCGTGCGAGTGTCATGACGGTATGTCGGTGCTCACCTGCACTCGCTGGCCTCGTGCTGGCAGACGCAGAGGTGCGAGCCGCGCCACAGCACGAGCCGCCGCAGCCGCGCCAGGCCGCACCGGGCCACCTCCCCGGCCAGGTCCGGGCAGCCGTAGGGCTCCGCCGAGGCCGCCACCAGCTCCAGCTCCTCCAGCGTCTCGGCGTGGGCCCGCGCCAGCGCCAGCCCCGTCTTCAGCGGGTACACGCCCAGACACAGCGTGCGCAGCCCTGGCGGAACGGGGGCTTCGGTTATAACGAGGGATCCACAACTACGAATTTGCGTGTATACTGGAAGTCCAGGAATTTGATATAACGTCCCAACGAATGTGACAAGTGTCGCATTCCTCGGAATGTAGTGTCACATTCGTTCGTGCGTGACTCGGGCGCCCTTCTTACCAGTCAATCACGTACGCCAGACCGCGTCGTGCCGTAACAGGCTTCGCTCACCGCGAATCACTGTTCCGCCACTCCACGCCTGGCGCACGCCTACCTTGGCCTGCCGGCGTCTGTCTTCCGACGAGTAAGACCCTGCAAAGCCAACCAGTCAGTAGGACGCCCTGCGGGCGTCGCTGTTTCCGCCCAGTCGCAGCTACGCTCATGTGGCAGCCGGACGTATCTTACATTGCCATTTTGTCATCGGCGCCCGTTAAGCATTCCTAAACTACCCTTACCTGAGCCTAACCTAGCCAGGTCCCAACTAACCTAACCTAACCGAGCGTAACCGTCTCGAGTCACTGATCCGCTGCTCGACGACTCTCGAGGACGGGGTCCCTAGTCTCGAGACCAGTGGCTGTACTCGTTCACAGGCCCCCCCCCCCTCCCATGCCCTCTGCAGTAACGCAAAACTTATCTCTCTAAAACGCATAACTGACTTGGTACTCGTATAGCAATTTTTTTCGATGTGGCTCTTGAGGACGGGTTGCAAGGTCTCGAGAGCGGTAGGCGTGGCGTGGTGCCCTTGTTTCCCATTGCCGCGGCCCGCAAAGTCCAACGTCGAAAACCGCAAGTCAGTACCTCCTACCGTTCGAAAGATAGAAGTTGGCTCTCGAGCACGGGGTGCGTGGTCTGGAGAGCAGTTGTCCTGGTGTGGCGCTCATGTTCCCCTTTGCCGCGGACCGCAAAGGCCAATGTCGAAAACCGCACGACGCTAGACCGTACCGTTTAAAAGATGGAAAGTGGCTCTCGAGAACGGGGTGCGTGGTCTTGAGCCCGGTGGCATTGCCAAACGAGCGCAATGATGGCCTAACCGCTACGATGGCCAGCGCTGCAAACCGCACCTCTCTAGGTGTCTCGGTTCTCCAGATATTCCCAAAAGATTGCTTCAAATGGACGCCATCTTGGATCTCGAACACGGGGGAGCGCGGAGGGGGTTACTATTTCCGTGCCCGTATTCCTTTTCCCATTTCACGGGGGGTCGGTTCTATAGCAAATTTTGATAGGGACCACCGTTTGGCCGTGATAGGGGAAAGTAGAGGGCCGCGCCTCCGCAGTCCATTTTTTGGCTGAGTTTAATCAATTTTTTTGAAAGTTAATATCAATTGTAAAAATTATCTAAGAAACTACTAGAGCTACGGTAACCCAAATGTGAGGTTGACTCCGGTATGCTAGTAGGAAGATGTTGCCCAAGTTTCAGCCTTCTACGACTAACCGTTCTCGAGAAATCGCGCGGACAGAGACAGACAGACAGACACACCGACAGACAGACAGACAGACAAAACATTTTTGACCCAGTCGGTCCAGGGCTTCGCTATCGCTCAGCCAAAAATACTAAAGAATACAGGGAATACTGAAGAATATCAGAGGATACATGGGAATACCACGAATAGCAGGGAATACCCGGGTACATTAAGGGAATCCCAAGGAATACTGTGCTCACTGCAAATCTTGATTACGGAGTACCTTGGAATATTTAGGAATACTTGATGGGTGTACGAGGACTTCCGAAGTTGTGGATACCTCGCGTTATCCCGATTTCGTAAGAAATAAATAAATTACAAACGCTAACTGGTAACAGTTGCACTGAAAATCGAAGGGTGAGGTTCATCGCGTAATTTTGGCGATGCAGGTATCCGTCGCCTGTTTAGGGCGATTGACTTACCATCACTCCAGGGAATTGAACCTCGCCTTGAACCTCGCCTTAAAAGGGAAACGTCGCCATTTTCAACCTCGCCTCTTAAAAGGCATAGAAATTCGAGTCAAATCGCTCGCTCTTTAAAGGGCGAGGAACCTCGCCCTACGATTTACAGTGAACACTGTAAAAAAAAAGTTGTGTCGTAATAAAACGGAGACTGTTTGATTAATTAGGAACTGAAGACCGTCGTTTTAAAACGAATATTTTTACGAAAATTTCTTCGTTTTTTAACGAAAAACGTGAGGAATTTGCAGGTCACTTCCATAGTACAAGGGGCAATTGGCCATTATATTAGAGGATAGCGCTACGATATGTTTTATTCATTTTATCCCAGCTATGACAAAGTCAATTTAGCGTATCACATATGCTTGATAACTATAAAATTTCGTTATTTTACAAAGTTTCCTTGATTAATTTTGTTTCTTCAAAAAGTCGTTTAAAAACGAAAATCCCTTACAGTGAAGGTACACAGTTATGCATGTTTAAAATCATGCACAGGATTTGTTATACATATCATAGTGTACAATTTCGTACGTTTCTGTACATTTTTTTTTGAGCATATTGATAGGTGTAAGTTCGACTTTGTACGTAATTGTGCGCGAGATTGTACATGAGCCGGCACAAGCGCACCGCACGTACGACCACGCAACAGCCTGCGACACGTGACGTACCTGCACCTGCGGGGGGCCGGGGGACAGCGAGGTGCGGCAGGGGCGCGTCGAAGGCGGTGTGCACCTCGAGGCGGGTGAGCTGCGGCAGGGCCAGCGCGGCCTCCAGCCGCGGGGCGGCGGCGCCCGTCAGCACGCTCACGTGCGCCTCCCGCAGCCGCCGCATGCCGCGGACGGCGGCCAGGTGGTCGGCCGTGGGGTCCACCAGCCCCAGCACCTCCACGGAGCCCGCCACGCGCGACAGCACCGCCCTTGCCCACGTCGCGGACGAGCTGCAGTCCAGGTTCATCAGCGTTTGGACCTACACCGACGTTAGGGTTGTACCACAAGCGGCCATCATCACAGTAAAATATGGCTGGCATACGTATGCCGTATTAGCCTGCCAGTTCCGAGTACTTTCAAAAGACTAAATGGCAAGGGGTGATTCACTCTGAGAACGTGTGTACAGGGTACTACAGCTGTGAATCACCCCTCGCTAAATGGTTTACAGAATGGCATTCTGTAAACCTATATCCGAAAGAGCAGACTCTTCACACTCATCGGGGTGTATTGAAGACGGGCAATAATAACAAGGTAGGCGTACGCCAGACCGCGTCGTGGCGTAACAGGCTTCGCTCATCGCGAATCACTGTTCCGCCACTCCACGCCTGGCGCACGCCTACCTTGGCCTGCCGGCGGCTGTCTTCTGACGAGTAAGACCCTGCGAAGCCAACCACTCAGTAGGACGCCCTGCAGCCGGACGTATCATACATTGCCTTTTTGTCATCGGCACCCGTTAACCTTTCCTAAACTACCCTTACCTAACTGAGCCTAACCTAGCCAGGTCCCAACTAACCTAACCTAACCGAGCGTAACCGTCTCGAGTCACTGATCCGCTGCTCGACGACTCTCGAGGACGCGGTCCCTGGTATCGAGACCGGAGGCTGTATTCGTTCGCCACCCATACGAAGCCTTTGTGCAGTGCCGCAAGCGCATTTCTATGACACTTAGTTCTCGAGTTTCGGCGGTCGTTACATATGGCCTTCGAGGACGGGGTCCCTAGTCTCGAGACCAGTGGCTGTACTCGTTCACAGCCCCCCCCCTCTCCCATACCCTCTGCAGTAACGCAAAACTTATCTCTCTAAAACGCATAGCTTACTTGGTACTCGTATAACAATTTTTTTTCGATGTGGCTCTTGAGGACGGGGTGCAAGGTCTCGAGAGCGGTAGGCGTGGCGTGGTGCCCTTGTTTCCCATTGCCGCGGCCCGCAAAGTCCAACATCGAAAACCGCAAGTCAGTACCTCCTACCGTTCGAAAGATAGAAGTTGGCTCTCGAGCACGGGGTGCGTGGTCTGGAGAGCGGTTGTCCTGGTGTGGATCCCATGTTCCCCTTTGCCGCGGCCCGCAAAGGCCAATGTCGAAAACCGCACGACGCTAGACCGTACCGTTTAAAAGATGGAAAGTGGCTCTCGAGGACGGGGTGCGTGGTCTCGAGCCCGGTGCCATTGCGAAAAGATCGCAATGATGGCCAAACCGCTACGATGGCCAGCGCTGCAAACCGCACCTCTCTAGGTGGCTCGGTTCTTCAGATATTCCCAAATGTTTACTTCAAATGGACGCCATCTTGGATCTCGAGCACGGGGTAGCGCGGAGGGGTTTACTATGCACAAGCCTGTATTCCTTGTCCTATTCCACGGAGGGTCGGTTCTATAGCAAATTTGGATAGGGGCCTTCGTTTGGCCGTGAGAGGGGACAGTAGAGGACTGCGCCTCCGCAGTCCATCTTTTAAATCAATTTTTTTAAAAGTTAATATCAATTGTAAAAGTTATCTAAGAAACTACTAGAGCTACGGTAACCCAAATGTGAGGTTGACTTCGATATGCTTGTAGGAAGATATGGTCCAAATTTCAGCCTTGTACGACTAACCGTTCTCGAGAAATCGCGCGGACAGACAGACACACCGACAGACAGACTGACAGACAGACAGACAGACAAAACATTTTTGAGCTAGTCGGTCCAGGGCTTCGCTATCGCTCAGCCAATAAACATAAATGAATAATATAATAAAAAAATATAAGACATAAATAATAAAAATAAAGCAGGTGATGTGTCGGGAAGTCGGTGGATTCCGTAATGGGCAAAAGAGCCGAGCAGTATTAACAAAAACACAAAAAAAGAATAAAACCGGCCACGTTTAGAATTGTGATCAAACTAATAATCGCCATCCCTCAAACAAAAGCCTTCAGACTCTCTCCACTTTCGTGACTCGAATATTTCCCTAAAGATCTTGTTTCCAGTGAAGGTTTCAAGGGAAATCTAATTTTTTTTTAATTAAAAAATGTAATGCTCGAGTCTAGACAAATTACCTTGACAAGGGTTGAAGAATTCAACACATCGTTCTTGGAGCGCAGATCCATGCCCGTCAAGTCGACAGCGAGGGAGGCACACTTGCAGGTAACCTGCAACCGTACACCAACACTTTCGTTAGGCAGAGTAGAAGAAATGATGATGTTACAGTTCGATGATATGATGATGATCTGTCGTCGACGCAAATATGGCTGATGGCGGTGGTGTTGGAGGGAAGAATCGGTGGGACGAAGTGATCAGTTGATCAAGGCTTCTTGGATTCCTTAGAAACGAACGAATTCGAATCCAATCGACGATAGCTAAGTTGCGTGCGCACTCGTCTTACATTGGTGATCCAGAAAGGTGACATCTCGCTCCGGCGAATGTGACAAGTAGTGTCACATTCTTCGGACTTCAGTGCCACGTTCGTTCGATCGTGAATCGGGCGTCCTTCTCAAGAGTCACAAAAAAGCGAATGTGGCACCACACCCCAACGAATATGACACAACATTCGAAATAATGTAATGCTTCTGTATAATTTAGTGCACAAGTATGTACGAATTTAATCATACGCAGCACTCAGCTTATGAACGAATTCGTACGTGAATAATGTACACTAAAAAAGACTTGCACACAACTGCGTACAATATTGCAAATCACAACGTAAAAATTTGTACGTGAGCTACGTATGCATAAATTCGCACTTCTGCATAAAATTGTACGCAGAAGCATTTGGCGTGTGACACTTGTCGAGTCACCAGTGTCGGCTTACCCTCGGGATGGGCACCGACAGCAGGCGCAGGCAGTACACGCCGGCCTCGCCCATGGAGTGCGCCATCACGTCCGTCAGGCCGTCCCACTTGACGCACGCGGAGCCGGTGGCCACGGACGTGACGGTGCCGTCGATGGACCACCTCTCCACCCGCCAGTCCCGGCCGCACGCCACCCGGGAGCCCACCGCCATGCGGGCGGCCATCTCCACGCAGCTCAGCGCCTGCGCCTCGTTGGTGCGCTCCTGCCACCGCCCGACTGAGTCGCCTGTCGAGCAAACGCAGGGTCACCGCAGCCAATACAATCACGTTTCTGCGACTTTTGCTATGTTTAACTTTCCAGGCTTGATTTTTTTTTTTTTGTGGGGGATTTACGTGCAAATATGGTGCATCACAACGCTCATGAACACAGTGCCACCGCGAATTACTCAAAAACAAAGCAGGGAATTCGAATTTCACGGGGGCTGTCAAGAAAATGCAGCCAAAAAAAAACCGCACCAACGCCGACTGTTCTGTCGAAGATAACAATACACATGTGCGGAAAAGAAACAAATGGTGTACTTCTAGCTCTGCAGTGTCATTCAAATCCGTCTTCCAAACGTTGTTCGTGATGCAAGAGATATTTCAGCTTCGTAAATTTTTGTTCAGGTCTTTTGACAGGTGAGATAATGGAGATGCAAAACTGATTTTCTTCTTGCCCAGTGTGACTTTATTGGCTGCACTGACCCTACGGAGCTGGTATGTCAGAACTTCTAATTCGCTAACTCCACAGTGCAAATTATCAACGTGATTTAATTTTAAAGACATTCTTACACACCAAATGCTTATGTACTAATTTGTACATAATTATGAACAGACATAAACCATCATAAGCTATGTACAAAATCGTCCATAATTATGAACAAAATTGTACATGGTTATGTACGAATAGTACGTAATTATGTATAAATAGTACATAATTGTGTACAAATTTGTACATAAGCTATGAAGGTTTACATCTGTACATAATTATGTACAAAAATAGTACATAAGCATTTAGTGTGTATGAGTTTCCGAGGAACAATCAAGAAGTGCTAAGAAGTCTGGTAGGTTAAAGAAAAGTAATGGATAAAGCTAGCAGCTCGAGGTACATTACGATAAGAGAACTATTTTTTGGAAAACGGTGCATAACAGGCTTGTCGCTCTATTTCTCTTAATAAATCGCAGCATGCATTGAAAAATGCTATTAGGTAGGCGTCTAATTCTTCGTCGAACGTTAGCACGCTTTGGCTGCCGGACGCTGGAGTTGGCAAACTAAGTTCTGGACCCTCGTTCGAGAAGGATTTAAAGAAAGTCTTCCTCTTACCAGGTCTGCTGTAAAGCTGGGCCGCCCCCAGCCCCGCGGGCTCGCCGGCCCCCTCCTGCACCGCCTCCAGCTTGCCGGTGCACATCAGGCGGCAGAGCAGCAGCCTCGCCGAGGCGTCCTCGTTCACGTTGACGGAGCCGCCCCAAGCCAGGTTACCGGGGTCGGGGGGCGTCGCCGCGGGGCCCCGGTGCACCACTACAGTGCAGGTGGCCGCCGTGCCGCTGCCGAGGTCCGCGAGCAGGGGTCCTGCGTTGCGGGCGACAGCTGCACACAGTAACGTGTTCTGTACAATGTTTTTGTACATAATTATGAATAAACATGTTTGTATACAAGCCATTGTGTACAAATTGGTGCATAATTACGTACAAGCTCGTACATAATTACGTATTAATTCGTACGTTTACTATATACGTTTTTACACATCCATAAATATGTATAATAACTATTCGTACGCCCTTGCGTACAAATTCACACACAGTAACGTGTTGTGTACAATTTTTTTGTACGTAATTATGGATACACATGTTTGTACACAAGCCATTATGTACAAATTACTGCATAATTATGCACAATTTCGTACATAATTATGTACAAATTCGGCTTGTATACAATTTTGTACATAATTAGGTATGAGTTCGTACGTTTACTATGTACGTTTTGACGCACCCATAATTATGATAAAAACTATTCGTACACCCTTGCGTACAAATTCATATATAATTATGGATGAATTCGTACATAATTATGGATAAATTCGTACGCAATTATGGATGTTTAAAAACGCCAATTTTACAACAGAAGTGGTGAGTGTAAGTGTGTATGCTCACCGCTCGGCTCCGCGGCCGGGTCCGCCTCCCCGCGCCAGCGGGCCGCGTCCACCAGGCTGGCGTTGAGCCGCGCCCGCGCCTCCGCCATGGCCGTGAGCTCTCGGTTGAGGCCGCGCACGCAGGCCGTCAGCTCCTGCTCCTGCACGCGCAGGTTGTCGCTGAGCGCGCTGCGCAGCCCCGTCAGCGCGGCCGCGCCTGCGTCCAGCGCCGCCAGCTGCCCCTGCACCTGGTCCACGCGGGCCTTCTTGAGGCTGCACACCTGGTGCTCGTCCAGGCAGCGCTCCGACGCCTCCTTGTTGCAGTCGCGGCACCAGGACCGGCAGGGGGCCGAGGCCGCCGCCGCGGCAGCCGCTTCCCTGCACAGTGATTGCTTATGTACATTTGAAAGTTCATGACGTTTGTAAAACTGCGTCTTTCCCTAAGCCTTACGAATTAAAATTGTCTGTAACTATGACGATTTATTTACTCAGCTATGCACAAATTTGGTAAAATTTTGTTCTTAAATACTAAAAAGTTCGCGCCTAAACTACATGAATTTACGTGCACTCATGCTTGTGTACAAAGTGACTTGTACATGTTATTGTAGAAGTTTAACATAAGTTTGTGAAAACTCTTACAACATGTAAGGAATCGTACATAAGCTATGAGTGCACAGAATTTTGTGTAGTTATGTACAAAATTATCCATAGCCTATCAGTGTGTGTGTGGAGGTGCACGAGGCCCAAGTCTGGGAGTCAGTTCGGAGGGGCCGGCGAGACATCACCGAGCACTGAGGTTTGTGCACACTGCTAATTCAAGTGTCTTCAGACGCTTACAAGCGTCTTGCATTTTGTCAGACGTTTGTATGGGTCTGACACCCAAGTCAGACGTTGGAAGCGTCGGACACGAAGGTGAAACACATGGAATTGCATGCCTCTCCCGGGCCCAAAGCTGCCTCACAAGGTGTCTGACTCACGTGCCAGACACTTAGAAACGTCTGACTTTGGTGCATTACGCCTACAAGTGTCTGGCAGGGGTGTCAGACGCCCACATGCGCCTGAAGAGTGCATGACGCTTGGAAGTGTCTGAATATCAGACACTTGATTTGGCAGTGCAAGGGTCTGCAACTTCGTAAATCTCCGTGCCGAGAATATTCTCATAAATAATACTTGACAACACTAGCCAAACTCTCGCATTTTTGTGCAAAAAAGACCAAAATGTCTTTTTTTTTGCGTATACTGAGAATGGGGAATAATATTTCCATAAGAACACCTCGTGAATACCGATTCTGTGCATAATTATGTACGATTTTTTACATACCTTATGATGGTTTACATAAAGCATTGAAGTGTGCACCCTGTTTTAAGGGTTGGGCCCCAGCAGCCCCTTTCTTTTCCGGCAATAGGCAACTCTTCGGACAGCAGGCCGAGGAGCTAGGCTGGGCGGCGTCGCTAGCCCCTCTACTCGTTCCACCTCGCCGCTGGCCTGCTGTGAGAAGAGTTGCCTACTCGCGGAAAAGAACGGAGTTCCTGCGGTGGGCCACCCAATGCAATAATTAACAAAAACACAGCAGCCGACTTACCTTTCGCACATATCCAAGACAGCATAGTTGTCCGGCAGATTTCGGGGGTGACCCCGGTAAGCCTAAAACCGAAACGATTGTGTAAATTTATACGGATGTAAAAAATTCAGTATCTATTTCAACAATGAATGTCTGCATCGATATGCAAGAGGGCGGATGTGGGAGAACCAGAATGCTTCAACCAGCAGAAAAGGTTTGAGGGTTGTATGAAGGCATACCAGACAAAAGGCCACTTGGTCAACAAGGCTTCAAAAGAACGACCTATCGTGTAGTGTTTTAAAAGATAACGCTGTGTCTCTTACGGCGGCCCTTCTTTAGACATTTCACCTCTTATAAATCTTAAAGTAGCGATCGGATATCGCTTAGGGGCTTTTTGCCAGTCCCTACGCATGAAAGGGACCCACCAACCACACGGTATTAAATTCTTGGATGGTGCAAAAACCAAGATGCTTATCTTGTCGCAGGAATGCATCATGGCAAACAGCAAGGCGACCTGGCGCGGCACTACTTTTCGCCGTGCGATTTTTCATACAACCTGTTTCCGCCCTCGGAGTAATCCCATATCTATTACTACCGTTCTGAACCCTCATTAGAAATGCCTATTGCGGAAAACAACGAGAGTTAAACACGAAGCGAACAAGGCGTGCTGGTTCTAGGGACACGTCTTATTGTCTGAAAAGTCTCTCTGTGCTCGTAGTGATCTGTTTCACAGGTCGAAGTTGAGGGGGTATCAAACTGGGATCATTCCGTTCAACGTGACAAGTCCATCGAATTATTTATCATTTGGTAAGCAGAATATGCGCTATTCTCGTGCATGAAAATTCACTATTCCGATTCCCATGTCATCACGCGTCCAGTCCGCTTCCGCGCTGAGCTCCGCAGCACCCTATTGGATCGGTGGAGGTGTTCCGCGCCATTAGCAAAGTTCCTGAGGTGCTTACCCTTCGGTCAACAGCGCACAGCTTCGTTGCCTGTCCCTGCAAACAGAGCAGGCAGAATGTGTGGCCGCACGGGAGGCACTTGGGCCTGCGCTCCCCGGGACCCATGGGCTCCATGCAGATTGTGCACTCCATCTGAAACAGGTGAAACGAGTCACAGAGAATGAGGTAAGGCAATTAAATATGAAAAGGAGTGCAAGCCAATAGTCACGGAACGCCAAATGACTACAGAGGGATGGAATATTCAACCCCTAATCGTTGACTATACCAAATATGTGATTCTGATATGGAATTTTCAACGAAAATTGAAAACGGAAGATGAAAAACTTTCGAATACTAGGTAAGAGAAATCACCCATCCATTATTTATTCCTTTTCTTCTACTTCCCTTCTCGAGCCTCGTTGGAAATTCCCAGTCAGCCAGTTGTATTTAAAGACCCTTGCTCTTTGACCCTTGCTCCCAGCATCAATCAAATATCAAGCACTCAAAAAAAAAATCCCACCTAACATGGGACATATTTGATCACGAATATCAACTACTTGTATACCAATATACTGAGGTTCGAAAATCGAATATAAAATTGTCAAAAATTAGCTTCGAACCCTCATCCGAATCACGAGACACTTCTCAGGAGTGCATATTCGAGTGCACTTGCCGTAAACACAACATCGCGAACCCTAGTCAGAACGTTCTCGTTATGGTACGTTCACCTATTGAAGTACATATGTCACAATATGCGCGACCTTTTGCACTCTCATGCTACGAAAAGAACCCTGCTCTGTGCCACTCCGCTCCGTTGGGGTTCTCGAAATCCAAATTCGCCCCGCCTCGCGCAGGCGCCGGTGTCAATAGGGTACTTCACTGTAATCAAAGCGGAACCAACGAAAGAACGTCGCATCGCCGAGAACTGAATCCGATGTAACAAATATCGAGGCAGTAGGATCTCTTAACGCCGGCGCTGCTCCCGGATTGAGTGTTCAGGAAGTAAATGTCACAATGGTAACAGGAGAAAGTAAAGGTTAACCGACTCAACTACGCCCTTCCGGCCGACTTTTTCCTGTAGCCAGAGGAGGCATTTCGACATAGGCTTGACGACAGAAATAGCAGATGTAAGCAGAGGGAAGTGTGGAAATACTTCGGGAGCAGAAACTGATGTACAGTATAGTACAGTGCCCCTATAGTAAATACATGGGAAGGTAACGCGGTCACGCGGGATACGGGAGGGGTTCAAAGGATAACAAATTTCAAGTCACATGGTACGTGAACGGCCCCCAACTCGTAACGCTACCGAACGACCAACCCCACGACAAGAGCGCGCCTATCAGCCGACGACATTCTTTCCTACAACCACGTCAACCACAAGCAAATAGGGGTTACAAACGAGGCTCGAAAACGTTAGTAGCAGCTGAGGCAGGTAGTGTGAGAAGTCCCACAGCAAAGTCTTCCCCACGGGTTGTCGTGTAATTTCTGACATTAACCTTTTCCACTTTGGCAGCGTTGTCTCTATACTCCTGTTTTCGGGCGTCGCTGGAAATGTCTATAGAGTGTTTCGTGAGAATACACGATTCTGCTGTAACCGCTGGCGTCACTGAATCCGATAAGAAGATGAAAGGGAGAACAAGAGCCGGCCCACTGCGCATGCGTAGTTGGTTTGTTTCGTCGTATAAGCATGTGCAGTGGTTCTGCGATTGTTCTTCCTTTCACTTCCTGCCGTGGCCGGTAACGTCGGCAGCCACAATAGAATCGTCTTTAAAATGATTGTCTGGGACAACACCAGCCTGCGGCCGCAGCGATGACACCCGCCTGCTACACCCGTTTATGTGCCTCACTTCAGCCCCTCCAAGACCTTGCCCACAACACCTCAGCAGGCAATAACTTACCGCGATCGAACAGCCGATGGTCTGCGTCGGCACTGCTGGGGTGTGAACACTGGGGAGTGGAGACAGGAGCGTTGGCGCGGCGGGGGGAACTCGTGGCAACAACAGTGCCGCACGTTCCAACTTGCCGGAGCTGAGTGTGCGAGTCCGCAGGCTGCCGGCCGCGTCCCTCACCCTACAGGCATCTCCGATCAACCCGTGTGGAACGGGGAAGCTGCGCATCGTCGCTGAGCGGTCATTAAGGGAGGGGGGTGCTAATAGGGTATTCCGGAAAAGTCGGGACCGGAAGTGGAGAAGTAGACAAGAAGAAGAAAACCGGATCCACATCGCGGTATCATGAGGTGTACCGAAGCAGAGAATGTCTCCGCCACGGGCGTCAGCTACGAGCCGACTGAAAATTTGCGGGCCTTGGCTCTCGCTGATGATGTGTCACGACCGCTTCATAACGTCGCCGGACACAAATCGCTATCGCTCGGCCCCAGGTGTCTCTTATGGCCGCGCGGAGTAACTGCGTAGTGTCCTGACCCTACCAAATGGTAATGTTCGTGACACATCAGGGGGGGCAGTCGCTACCACGCTTCCTCGAGTGTAAATGACTAACGAGTCTCACTCTTATTGAGCGAAACGCCGTTGCGGCTGAATGTAACTCAGATGGTGGGGGGGGGGGGGGAGTATGGAATGAGGAAACAAGAATTTTGGGGTAGGTGTAGACCACCAAGCCCTTACTCTTGCTGCTCGTTCTCCGCAGATGCTTCCTAATCCAGGGCCAAGACACGTCTGCCGCTCCGCCGGCAGCGGCTTCCCCTCGCGGCCGGGTGTCCGGTCGCGAGGGGTCGGCACCCGCGCTGCAGGGCAGAGAATCGACTGCCCTGCATCGCGGTGTCCGGTCGCTCGTTCCTCCCATCAGCCCGCGAGAATTCAAATCCCTTCGGGGCTCTCCCGACAACTCCCCCCTCGGAGACATGAGCGTCCCCGCTCATTTCGGGCTTATAGGGCGAAAAAGCGACTTAGTATTCAAACAGCGGATAATTTCGAATTCTGAGTTTTATGTAAGCGATTGATGCTCCAAGTTTTATTTCTTTACCCAAAGTATTTTTCTATTTCTTTTCGCTGAAATCATGACGTAACAATACGTATAACTTAATAATAGTACCTAAGTAATTCTTATAGATTACGTGATTTCAACTTATACTAACGTAATTTCAAATTTTAACTACAGTGATTTCAAATTATAACTAAAGTAATTTCAAATTATAACTAAAGTAATTTCAAATTATAACTAAAGTAATTTCAAATTATAACTAAAGTAATTTCATATCTCCCTCTCGTCCTTTCCTCCCCCCCCCCCCTCAAAAAAAAACGTCCTCGTTTGCGACGTCGCGCCGTCGCCGTCGTCGTCGCCGTCACCGTCGCGCCGTTGTCGTTACCGTCGCCGTCGTGCCGTTGTCGCCGCCGTCGCGCCGTTGCCGCCGTCGCCGTCTTCACGCACTTCGGCATCCCTTACTCAGTTCGGGGAATGCCTCCGCGCTGCTCTCCATGATGTGATGGGAGGAGCGGAGCGGCCGTGGGCCAGGACTAGCCGGTGGGTCACCCGCTCTGCGGCCACGGCCCGTTGATGTCACTGGCCGCTCCTTGAAGCCGGCGAGGTGTTGTCGGTCCTGGACTGGCCGGCGCTGCACGCGCGCGGTGTGTCCGTCGGGCAGCAGGGCACAGAGGGCCCGAGGCGGGGCGCGGCGGCCCGGTCTGGACCTCTTTGCGCCAGCTGATCGGTGGTGTCGGTGACCTGCTGACGTGGGCCGCACACTGTGTCACTGACGGCTGACCCAGTGGCAGGGCGGCTAGTGCTGACCGTGCAGATGTTGGCGCGGTCAGTCGCCCGTGATGGCGGCGGGAGTTGTCGTCGACGCCGCTAGGTGGCAGCAGCCTGCAGCGCAGTGCCCGGAGGCGCGGTCTGCCCGCCTTGATCGTGTGCTGGGCGGGTTGCCTGCCACGGCGCCTGGACGACGCTCTGGGCCTTGCCCGCTCGAGGCGGGGTTGCCCCGGACGGCTGGTCCCTGGATGCGAAAACGGGGACAAGTGCAGAGTGCCGGTGGTGCGGTCAGGAGAGGTTGGGTAAGGGAAAGGTGAGGGAAGCCAGTTACCCTAAAACTAAATTACTTTCTACTTGACTTAATATCTACCTACCGACGAACCTATAGTACTAGTTAAAACTAATCTAAGGCACCGGTGTGATCGTTGTTTTTAAGGAGTAGAGCCTGACGATAAAATTTGACGGAATAGTAATAAGGAAACAGCAAAAAATGAACCGAAAAACCACGGAAACCATTTTTGATACGGAGGAAATTGCGAGTCAACGGGCATGCTTTTAATTCAGAACCCAAATTTTGAAATAATAATAAAAAACAAGAAAAAAACGAAATTTTACTTTTTAACTACGGAATAAAGCTCGGGCAGTCGTCAAACGAAACCCTCTTTACCAGTTCCGTCGAGATCGACGAAACTCGTAGGTCACCAGGTCGCCTGACGTATGGCCGAATATTTCTAACGTGGTATACTTTGACCACATTCTTTCGGCGTCCTGCTGGTGTCCGAGCAACAGTCATAATAAAATAAAAAAGATTCGATTTCTTCCCTACAATTTTGTATGGCCCTCTCCATTTTATTTTCTTTTTTGGCCAAGAAATTACATCATCCTCAACTCGAATGCGTACCAATTGCCCTACTGAAAAATATACTGGGCGCCTATTTTTGTCGTAATACTTTTTGTACTTAACCTGAGACTTTTTGATCCGAACTTTCAAATTTTTAATAAGGTCCTTGTGAACTTTTAATTTTGACTCCAACGGCAAATCTCCGGACGGTAACATTTGCAAAATACCTGGGGTAACCGGATTAAATCCGTGCACTGCAAAGAACGGGCTACATCCGATTGTACTGTGGTAGTTGACATTATACAAGAAAGTGGAAAGTTCTAAATATTGATCCCACTCGTCCCCAAACTGTAATAAAAACTGGGACATAATATCTTTTAATGACTTAATAGACCGCTCACATTGGCCATTGCAGTGGGGAACGCGGCGAAACGCATCATGAAAAATATCCCACTTCTCCAACATTTTTAAAAGGCAAAAGACGCGAAGTAGGACGCACTATCCGTTGTGTACTCATCACACATACCGAAAGAAAAACTAAAACTGGATAGGCATTCAATTGCATTATTTGTATCCGCCGCTTTAACTGCTTTTGTCCACATAAACTTACTATAATAATCAACTATCACACATACATGCGAATTTATATTTTTTTTTATTTATTTTATTTATTTTTTATATATTATATTTATTTTTATATTTATATTTACATCGAATTTATTCGCAGTTGCCGGTAATTTACCGACAAAGTCACACGAGATTTTGGAAAACATCCGAGTCGGGAGGCTTGGTTTCAAAAGCCCCGGTTTATCCCTGCTGTCATCTGTTAATTGGCAGTATTTGCAGCTGCGCGCGTAGGGGGTCGTCCACATATTACGTAATCACGTAGGGGGGAGGGGGGGGGTCGGAGCTTTGATTACGTTTGATTTCGGGGGGGGGGGGGGGGGTCGTCCCTCTGATTACGTAATCAAGTTCAGCCCTCCCATCGCATTTTTTAGCCGAACTAAAACCGCCGCAGTGTCGGGGCGAAGCTACCCTGCTCGCGCGATGAGCACTCTACGCGCTCGTCGGCGCTGCGCCCAGGCCCGTTTCCTGGAAGCGCTAGCGCAAGCCGGTGGCCGCTGTGTTGAGGCGGCAGGGCACGGCACGGCACGGCAAGCCCGTCGCTGCGAGTCGAGCCCAGCTCAGTTCGGCAACGCGTGGTGGTGGCACATCAACATGGCAGAACTACATGCATCATTTGTACGGGCTTTCGCGCTGGCATTTCCCACTCTCTCGGGACCGGAGGCCCAACTGCGGGCCAATGCGGAGGTTAACCTGTAATTAAAAACCTGTAATTAAACCAAACAATAACAATTGGTTAATTTCTGTTATTACTTAATTATATCTATCTTAATTTAAGTAAAATCATTCTAATTATTTTTTATTTCACTTACCGTCTTTAAACACTTAAACAAACGCTGGGTTCACGATTCTTCACGTTTTCTGCAAATTCGGCTGATTACGTAATCTTGGGGGGGGGGGGGGGGCAGGCCGGTGATTACGGTCGTTGACATGGGGGAGGGGGGGGGGTCGAAAATCGCCAAAACGTGATTACGTAATATGTGGACGACCCCTAGGCCTGGGCATGGGACGCGATACTCCTCCACCATAATCCCTCCAGAACAATATTTGCGATTAAGTGTTTTGTGGCTCGATGGCCCCTATTGTCATGGAACTCGGCCAGAACATACTTCCTACAAGAAGAAGGGACAACAAGGAGGAGACGGGAATCCTGTTCCCAGTACAGTTATTTATTTTTAAGTCTATAGTGACTATCCCGCGAAGTTAAACTATTACTTTGAATATCCGCCACTACAGCCGCTAACTTCTCATCTGCCTGTTGTAAGTCCTTTAAAATTTCTGTCTTATCTAAAAGAATATTCAAAGCCTCTTTTCCATCTGTTTGGTTCATATGGTTTAGTAATGCCGCTTGATTTTCTTTCTCTAGCTCCTTAGCCCTCTGGGCCCTAGTCGTCACCGCGGCGCACGAAGAGAGGTTATGTTCCCCTTGGTGGATATCGGGGAACACTCTATCTACCAGTTGCTCCACCGACAATGTCGGCTCTTTCCCGACCGGCGCTCGAGACAAAGCATCAGCATCTAAATGCGATACTCCTTTACGATACTTCAAATTAAATTGAAATTGCGAGAGAAACACAATATATTTGGCCAACGCTCCTTCTGGCTTTTGAGTCTTCAGAATAGACTGTAACGACTGATGGTCCGTTTAAACCTCAATTTCTACTTGGCGATTTTGTAAGTAGCATCTAAATTTAACAAAAGCCAAAACTAGCGCTGCCAATTCTAAATAATAAATCGGTAATTTCGTTTCAGATGGAGTAAGCCTTCTACTAGCAAACGCAAGAGGATGGTACCGCCTTGTCGCCTTGTCTTGAATATACAGGGCTATACCGAGACCCTTATAACTGGCGTGAGTACACACCCGGATGTTGCAGGTGGGGTTATACAACCGGAGCGCCGGAGGGCAAGCCAATTCCGATTTTAAAAGGTCAAAAGCAGCTTGTTGTTCCGACTCCCAAATAAAATCTTTATTATTTTTAAGTAACTCAAGTAAGGGTGCTGCTTTTTGTGTATAATTTTGAATAAACTTTCTATTATAATTTAGAATACCGAGAGTACTTCTTAGTTCGTCCTTACTTTTTGGGGCTTCCATTTTAGTAATTCCTTTAATTCTCTTTTGGGAAACACGCACATGCTTCCCATCAATCTCCATTCCCAAGAATTGAACTTTATTTTGGAAAAATGTACTCTTTTGCAAATTTAGCTTAATAGCATGCTCCCTCAATAAGGATAAATATTCCCTCAACACAACTAAATGCTCCTCAAAAGATTTACTACCTATATGAGTATCATCAAAATAATTACAAATCTTTTTCTGTTTTTTCAACTTTAAGAGAAGATGATCCATTGCTAAAGCATAGACACTAGGCGCGATAGAAATTCCTTGTGGAAGGGATTTCCATCGGAAACGGGAGCCAGAGGGAGAATCAAACGCGGTAACATCGCGACTATCAGGATGCAGGGCTAGCTGGGTGTACCCCGAGCAGTTATCAGTAACACTATGCCATGACTTCCCTTCAAAGCTATCAAGCAGCTCCTCTTGATCAGGGATTGGATACTTTATATCCTTTAATATTTTATTAATTTTACGAAAATCTTGAACCAGTCGATAATTAGTTTTATTTGGCTCATGAGAGGGTTTAGGTACCACCAAAATTGGAGTACAATGCACTGATGTTGAATATTCAATCAAATCTGCTGAAAGAAGTTTCTGAATGTGTTTCTCTGCAAACTCCTTCTCATCGGGACTCATGCGGTAATTTCGTTGTCTTGTTACTTTTGACTCATCATAGCTAATATGGATCGGGGGATAATTACAACGTCGCAGCTCAGACACATCCGACACGAACACATCCTTAAACTCATGAAGTAACTCTGTAGCCTGTTGCTTTTGTGTGGGCGTAAGGTCCGGATTCATATTAAACTCCATTTCTTGTGATTCTACCTGAGTTTCCACGACGGATACTAAGCGGAGTGCGTCATAAAAAACGTTTTCATGTTCTGCTGTAACTGCCAGGTTATGGTGTGGGAATATGTGTTTCCTAGTATCGTCTGTGTTTGTAACCTGTATGTAGTGGCGACCCTGCTTTGACAAAATAAAGTCCGAAACCAACGGCTTATAATTCCGAAACAGATGGGGATTACCAACAAACACTGTATCCTCATTAATTTTATGAGGGAAAATATCTACTCTAACCCATTTAATTGTTTTAGGGGGGATCAAAACCGGAGAAGTTGGCTTAAGGTACCGTGGACCTTCGTATATAGATTCCACATCCATTCCTTCAAAAACTGCATTAAGTTCTTGCCTTATACAGTAGAACATTCCGAAAGGGACTCTCACCCACTTACCATGAAATTTAAATGTAGCCTTCATTGTTTCGTAGGAAACGTTCGTCCTATGTTTTAACAGAAATCTAGTCCCCAAAATCATATCGTGTCCCATACCGGCACACACGTAAAATGTTCCTTGAAATTCGAGTCCTGCTATAAGAAAGGATCCCGTCCACGTACCATGACACCTCATCTGCGTCTTATTAGCCGTTAATAACTTCCGGATGGTTTTTTCCAGTTTATAATTTGTAACCGCCGATTTTAGAAATTCTGACGACGAGCAATCGACATTTGCCCCCGTATCCAACAAGGCTGTTTTCTTTTGCCAACCTAATTGGATCGTAATGAGCGATATCAGTTCCACGTCATCTTCGAGCAAAGCAGGGGAATTAGCAGCCACTGAAAATGTTTCTGAAACCTGTACTACTCTATGTTTACATGTGGGGATAATGTTTGATTCCTCGACTGTGGTGGGCGTGTCCGGTGTGTTGACACTAGTTGGTACTTTTATACGCCCCCCCTTTTTGACACCTTTCGGTTTCTGATTTAATTTTGGGCGCTCCGTTCTGTATTTTAGCACGACTACCTCGTCCTGAACCGGCAGCTCTGCCAGAATTTGAAACCTATTAGACGTAGGGAGTTGTGACCCGGGACTAATTACTGACATTGTAGGCAGTTGGGTACGCCCAGCCTTAACCCTAGCAGACGATCGTGCTGCTTTA
Organism: Megalurothrips usitatus; assembly: GCA_026979955.1. Lineage (NCBI taxonomy): Eukaryota > Metazoa > Arthropoda > Insecta > Thysanoptera > Thripidae > Megalurothrips > Megalurothrips usitatus. The sequence continues at coordinate 13,046,454 of CM049596.1, forward strand.
CCAGCCGCGCCCACGACATTATTCGCAGTCGCCCCGGGTGACGGGGCCGAGCTCGGCCCCGCCTGTACCGAAGGCTCCCGACTGGGAGCCGAACCCGCCTTCGGGTCCGGGGAGACATGGGCGGTCGGCGCCAAGCGTGTCCCAACGGCGGCCGCGTACGAAATCGGCGATTGAATTGGCTCACCAGGAACCAACTCCAGCAAATCGTAATAGCCACTGTTAACATTACCGCTAAACTGTAAGCATATGCTGCTTCCTTTTCTGCCCTGTCCTACTTCCGTTATTTCTTTTCCACGGTACACGGCCACAGGACAGTCAAAAACCTCCGATGCTGCTACTACGTCCGCGAAATCCCCCATGCGGTCTTTTCCTACCGCAAATTTTTCGTACTCTCTACTATCGTCAAACAATTTCCCACTTGCTCCCATAGCAAAATCTTTTTATTTATCCCAGGATTTTAGAATATGCCCATTAATTTTATCCTTAACCTTCTGAAAATCTTCTTCACGCCCATTTAAAGACAGACTCAAGCAGCGAAATAGACAATTCCCATCATGTACTACTTGAACCTGTTTAAAATACGGCCGTAGCTGTGCGTGGGCGTCTCTTCGCGTAACTACTGGTTCCCGTTTTTTGGCCGTTCTGAACCTGAATTTTTTTCTTTCTCTGGAGGGAGACTTATAATTTTGCCTTTCATTTGAACGGGTGCGCCGCTCGGGCGTTCTATTTCTGTTACTACTGCCCCTAGATGCACTCCCATCACGCCTACCATAGGAATTTTGCCTATTTGCTGATGAGTCCCGCCCGCACTGACAAGAACAGCGGCTTCTGTCCGGAGCACGGTCTCCAGACCAACCCCTCGAGTAGGACACTGCACCCCTATCATTAGAACGCCCTCTCTCACTAGAGCGTCCTCTCCCATTAGAATATCCTCTCTCGGTGAAACTTCGTCTCTCCTTAGAGCGTCCCCTCTCAGCGCCGCCGTCATTGCCGTACCGGGCAATGGATATTTTGTTGACCCCTGCTTCTATCCCATCCATAATTTTTTTTCCAAGCTTTGTAACATCTGCACCGTAGAGGTCTGCGGTGCTGCTGGTATATCTATCTTCCGTGACCTGTGTCGGCTACGGCCCTTGAGCTGAGCCTCCACTAGGATCAGCTTATCCAGCAACTGGTTTACTGTCGTCACCGCATGACCCATCAAGTACTCATGCGCTGCCTCCGGCAGGCCGGCTGTTACATAGTGGATCCTATCCCGCTCTCTCATATAGGGGTCAAAACGCACGCACAAGTCCAACTTATCCATAACGTATTTTCTCACCGTCTCGTCCGGCCGCATAACCCGGTCCTCTAGTCTGTTTCGCGCCTCTTCTCCGTCGAAAAACGACGTGAAGGCGGCCTTGAACTCCTTTTCCAGGGCTTCCCAGGACACCCCCCTGCCGTTCTCAAACAAGAACCGGCGAAGCCAGGACTCGGCTTCCGAGCCCCTCACACACTGCTCCAGGTACATCACTTTTCTCTGGCCACTAGACCTATACATGTCCATTAGCCCATTAAACTGGGACATAAAGCTGTCGTGGCTGATGGCCTCTGCGTACTTCGACAACGGCAGTCGGGGCTCCCCCGGTCGGTACGCCCCCTGTTCGTCGCGCTCGCCCGCGCCAAACCCTGCGTGCTCAGAGCGGCCGCGCGCGCCGAACAGCGCGCCCCCCTCGCCCTAAACAGTGAGTGGTCACTGCGCCCACTCGTGCCATGGACTATTTGCTGAGTGAACGGGGAGCGGTTCTGAGCTGCACTGCGGTGCCCTGCCTGAGCAATGCATGTGCATCTCTGGTCAGGTGTCAAAAAGGGGTTACTTGACCCGCTTGGGCTCCAGAAGAGGGGGTTGGCACGCCCTACTCGCACCATATCCTCCTGGCGCTGCCCCGGCACCTGCTGTGCACCCCACATTGTGCTGTGCTGCGGTACTGAGTGATCTATCTCACTGTAGGTGTGGTGTTGTGTCTGTGTGTGCGGCATCGAGCTGTATGTGTGGTGCTCTGTTGCTGTGCGTGGTGCTGTGCTGTTGCTGTACGGAGCTGTCAGAGGCTGCGTCTCCTCGTCCTCCCAGGGCGAGAACGCCACCCGGCGACGATCCATCTCGTCCGATTGAACCGACTCGTCGATGTACTCGTACCCCGAGGTCAACGACTGGTCGTCCGCCTCCGGTGCGTCGCACGCCGTGAGATTGTCGCCGTTAGCCTCAAACACCGCCGACAACCACTGCACTGTTTTCTGAGTAGATGTGTTTGTGTATGGTGTCTCCTCCGCTTTGCTCTTTCGGGGTTGCTCCGAGTTACCGTACCCCCGAAAACTGAGAGCGTCCGCCAACCCCGCGTTATACGCCAGACCCAGATGATTTGTTTGTTTTTGGTAAAATGCGTAATGCCTTAGCACCACCTCTAAAAACTCTAGTCTAGTGGCGCAACGACACTCCTCCGCGAAGGACAAATTATCGTATTACCAGTGATACAATTTTGACAAATCGAAAACAAAATTTTGCGGGCAAGCCACGGGATCGTCGGATCCGTCGGCTGGAACTGCTGCCACCGAGGGCCTCGGACTGCTCACGGAGGGCCCGAAGGAATACCACCGACTCAGTATCTGAACAAACCCGATGTCGAAGGTCCTGTCCTCCTTAAACGCTGGTCCGAAAAGTAAAAGACTGGCGTCGAGGAATCGCGCCGCCACGGGCAAGTCGGCCTCCGTCAATCCGTGGACCTGACAGATCGCTATTTTAGTCCTACGGCTATCCGCACTCGCCCCTACTGACTGCCGAAAATTTTCGACTAAGTCCTGCAGACTCCGCTTCCGGGAGTCCGGAACCTGAGCTGGGGGAGAGAGCAAAGCAGTGGAAGTTAGAGATGTTGTGTCGGCAAGGAACGGGTTGGATGACCCTGATCTATTTGCGACCGAGTGCATCGGTGTTGTCGTGGTGTGTAGTGTCAATTGGTGTACTCACTGTCGCCGTGCTAAGTGTTGAGTTCGCCGCACGTGTATTCTGATAGCTTTGCGGGCTTAGCGGATTTAAAGCTCGCCGCGCTTCTGCCTCTGTCACCCGACTCCTATCCTCGGCGGGCCGGCGGGCACACTGCTCGGCCGCCGCCTGCCCGAGCGCGGTGTCGAGTTCCGCTCCGGCGGCACTCGGTGCCTCGCTGCACCTGCGGACTCCCCTTTCCTGTTCACAGGCTACCTCCGTTAACGCGTCTAAGATATTCAAGATATTCATTAAGATATTCACAAAAACCCATGTAACTTTTTGAATTAATAAAAAAAAATAGCGTCAGCGATTCCGCAGCCGACCGCAGGCGCTGCGCCCCCGCTCCCAGTCGACTCCCAATTTCACTCACAATTTCACTCACGAGAAAAAAAATTCACTCAAAAAAAAAATTGCACTGGACAGTAAGCGGAGACACCAGGAACACCAGGAACGATCACACGCGGTACCCTGCGTCCACACGTGGTACGCAGCACGTGGCGCTCGAACGCCACTTTTTAAAACACTAATTATCCTAAATTTTTTCCTATCCTAATTACTTTCTAGCTTACTTATGCTAATGAACGACTACTATACACACCTTTCTCCAATCAAAAGAGAGAAAAAAAAACACAAAACCAAAAACCACGTGGCGGCCGCGTGCACACTCCCACGCGGACACCGTCCAAATCTCCCAAAAATCACTTTTAAAAAAAATAGCCCTTTGCTTCCCCGGGCAACGGAAACGTATTTATACTGGAAAAAAAATCAAATACTATTTCCCGTTCCACCGCGTTGGCGTGGACCGGCCCTTATCGTGTTACACGTGGTCGTCTGGCTACGACCACGCGACCACTTAGCTAGAAAAATCTTAAAATCTATTCTTCTAACTTAACCTAACACTGGCTCTAGTGACCAGTTGGGTGTTAGGGAGACGGTCGGGAAACAAATCACTTTTGCTCAAGAGCGAAAGTGACCCACGCAGCTCCACCAAGTCGCTACCGCGCTTCCTCGAGTGTAAATGACTAACGAGTCTTACTCTTATTGAGCGAAACGCCGTTGCGGCTGAATGTAACTCAGATGGGGGGGGGGGGGGAGTATGGAATGAGGAAAAAAGAATTTTGGGGTAGGTGTAGACCACCAAGCCCTTACTCTTGCTGCTCGTTCTCCGCAGATGCTTCCTAATCCAGGGCCAAGACACGTCTGCCGCTCCGCCGGCTGCGGCTTCCCCTCGCGGCCGGGTGTCCGGTCGCGAGGGGTCGGCACCCGCGCTGCAGGGCAGAGAATCGACTGCCCTGCATCGCGGTGTCCGGTCGCTCGTTCCTCCCATAAGCCCGCGAGAATTCAAATCCCTTCGGGGCTCTCCCGACAAGGGCTAAGATTTGCAAACTTTTCAGTCCGCTCGCGGCTAGGGATTTAACGGTCGGAAATATTTCCAGAAAAAAACGAAATATTTCCGGAAATTTTGGAAATAATTCCCAAAGGTACAAAAAATGGGAAATTTTAGAAATTTTTGCGTTTTTATGCATGTACGACGGTTTCTTCGTTAAAACTTGTCAAACCGCACGTCTGTGGTTCGCCGGAAGCTTCCTCCACCCTCCACCGCTCCGCCTGGCGCGCTGCAGTCGCGTGATTGCAGGGAAGGTTCGCTGCTGCTACGCTGCGCCACGCCACGGGCTCAGCTATCGGCACCGGCACACACTCGCCTCGATCGTGGCGGACGCGGCGGCCGCCCTCCTGGTGACGATGGTGACGGCGAGGGCCGAGTTCCTGCTCCCGTCCCCTTGGCCGCCGGCCGCGCTCTGCGCGCTCGCTCAGCCGCAGTAGCACCAGCTAACTCGACATCTCGACGGTCATCGCGCAAGCGATGAGGAAAAGACAGACCGGATAGATAGACGTCTAAGAAATTACTTTTGAGATGTGGCCTCTGCACTGTACTGATTGAAGGTTGTAGGTTGTTAATAAATCTTGGAACATTCATTTAAGAATTTGATTTGAAGCCTACATACAGTTTAACTGTATAACAACGGTAAAATTACTATTTTAATTGTTTATACCTTTGAGGACTATATACAAGCAAACTCAGTGAAAATTTCCAATTTTTCCAAAATTTTGTGAATATTTCGGAAATATTTCGTTTCTTTCCGAAACTTTGAAAGTTTCCGGAAATTTTAAAGCCCTACTCGCGGCTGACGTCCGCGGCCGCGAAGATAGTCTCTGCTGCGGTACCTCTCGTAAAATCGCGATCTGGGTCCGGAAACGTTTTTCTTGTCACCTTCTATACTTCCGGTTCAGACTTCTCCGGAATGCTCCATTATTGGCTGGGCGATAGCGAAGCCCTGACTCGACCAGCCCGAAAATGTTATATCTGTCTGCGTTTCCGCGCGATTTCTCGAGAACGATCAATCACAGAAGGAACAAATTTAGACCACATTTTCCTTGCACTATACCGGAGTGTAGGGCCATCGGGTCACCGCAGCTTGTTATCAAGATAATTTTTACAAGTGGTCTAAAATTTAAAAGCCGGCGGTCGGCCGGGATAGGTGAACGCTAGGCGCAAAGGGGTACAACAGGGTCACGTGTGGGTAAGGTTAAGGTAGGAGGTTTCTTAGGTTGGTTAGGTTAGGCGCGCTGGACATGGGTCGTTAAGCCGGCATTAAGAACGACAAAGTTATGTAAGTTCGCATTCAGCTAGGCGATGAAAGGAAGCGCTGCCCCTTGCGCACTAAGAAACGGCCAGGATCCGGTCCAGGCCCATAGTCAGATACCTGGCGGTCTGTTCGTTCGGAAGTGTGTCTTACCTTAAGTGTTACAGAGCAAGGTCAAAGTTGAACGCCAGTCTTTTTTTTTTTTTTTTGCCTGGCCTGAACAAACGTAGGGTGGCAACAATCTCTAATTTTGTCGCGTTGGTCATTTTTCTATAGGTTCCGCGAGTCGGCAGAGGCTCAGGTTAGCTATCTAAACCGCTACAATGCGTACTAGACACGTATTGGCTGGGTCTGATCGTAGCGAGTATGCCTCTTAGGGACTCGAATGTTCGAACCGAAATATTGATTATATTCGAATTGAATTTCGAATAGTTGAACACTCGAGTTCGAACTGCGCGAATTTCTCGAGAACGATCAATCACAGAAGGAACAAATTTAGACCACATTTTCCTTGCAATATACCGGAGTATAGGGCCATCGGGTCACCGCAGCTTGTTACCAAGATAATTTTTACAAGTGGTCTAAAATTTAAAAGCCGGCGGTCGGCCGGGATAGGTGAACGCTAGGCGCAAAGGGGTACAACAGGGTCCCGTGTGGGTAAGGTTAAGGTAGGAGGTTAGTCTTAGGTTGGTTAGGTTAGGGCGCGCTGGAATGGGTAACGTTAAGCGGCATTAAGAACGACAAAGTTATGTAAGTTCCATTCAGCTAGGAGATGAAAGGAAGCGCTGCCCCTTGCGCACTAAGAAACGGCCAGGATCCGGTCCAGGCCCATAGTCAGATACCTGTCGGTCTGTTCGTTCGGAAGTGTGTGCGCTTACCTTAAGTGTTACAGAGCAAGGTCAAAGTTGGAGGAAAGTCTTTTTTTTTTTTTGATGGCGTGAACAAACGTAGGGTGGCAACGATCTCTAATTTTGTCGCGTTGGTATTTTTCTTAGGTTCCGCGAGTCGGCAGAGGCTCAGGTTAGCTATTTAAACCGCTACAATAACACGGCGTACTAGACACGTCTCGGTTGGGTCTGATCGTAGGAGTATGCCTCTTAGGGATCGTATATTCGTGCCCCCAACCAAAATATTGATTATATTCGAATTCTGAATTTCGAATAGTTGAACACTCGAGTTCGAACTGCAATGGATCGAATTATTCGAGAATAGGGTATTCCGGAGAAGTCCGAACCGGAAGTGTAGGTGACCAAAAGAACATACTTGGATCCAGATGGCGGAATCATGAGGGGTACCGCAGCAGAGAGTATGTCCGCCCCGGGCGTCAGCCACGAGCTGACTAAGTTTGCGGACCTTAGCTCTCGCTGATGATGTGTCACGACCATTTGGTAGGGTCAGGTCACACTCCGCGCGGCCCGGGGAGACACCTCTGAGGGCCGCGCGCTGGCAACCTGTGCCGTGTGATCTTATGGTGCAGCGGTTACCGAGATAAACGATTCTGTCGAATCATAGCAGAACACCTGAAGACGGACTCTTCTTCGCCTAAAGCCTATGTGTTCCAAAGCGGAACAATGCCAAAGAATATGCAGGGGTCGCCAATAATCGTGAAAGTGCCAGAAAGTTCACAAAAATACACCAAAAGAAAAACAAACGCCAAACCGTGGAAGACTGCACACCTCCGTTGATAGCGCTTCACAAAACGCGAACATCAACTCTGGTTTACAAGATTGGTTTTCATCAAAAACTGATCTCAAACACATGAAACTTTCAAAAAAATTATCTGCCTCATGGTACACGGAGGTTCGAGGTCCGTTCTCATGCGTGTTGCCATCATTTACAAATAATCATTCTCTCGAGGGTCCCTACACCTACAATTATGTAAATAATAAACAGTTAACAATTGTTTTTGCTTGATCATTTTGCTTTTAATATGTCTCCATACAAGTTTCAAAATGAGCTGTTGTGATTGTCAAAACATTCTTACAATTAATATGTTCACACTTGCCACATGCGTATACACTACGTACTTCGCTGACAGTAAGAAACATTAAGTCAGATCGCTGACCGAACAACCCCAAGTATAAACTAATATACCAGGTGATTCAGAAACGCCGCATTTTTTCTTGAATAGGCAAGCCCGCAACGCACGACGTTGGTTAGCGCGCAGCGACTGCCGGCGGGGGAAGGTGAGTGGCGGAGCGTAGTGCCGCTCGTCCCAGCCAGCCGGGCCGAGCCGCTGTCGTCCGGAGCCGTCGGCCGCTAGCGGCTCGGCCCGGCTGGCTGGGACGAGCGGCACTACGCTCCGCCACTCACCTCCCCCCGCCGGCAGTCGCTGCGCGCTAACCAACGTCGTGTGTTGCGGGCTTGCCTATTCAAGAAAAAATGCGGCGTTTCTGAATCACCTGGTATAATTAATCCGGATTCTTTTGTCACCCATACAGTACTGCGGTCCTGACCCACATATAGTAAACTGTTCACTCGTACGGTTCTTCTTATCTACGGTACTACCATAATCACAGAACGTCTTGTTCTGCTCAGTGCATTCTTACGCCTTCTCTCCCGTGTGCGTTCGAAGGTGCTTTCGCAAATCATGTGATGTAGTGTACTTTTGGTGGCACTCAGTGCATTCGTATGGCTTCTCACCTGTGTGCGTGCGTAGATGCCTTCGCAAATGCCCTGCTCGGCTGAACTTCTTGTGGCACGCGGTGCATTCAAAGGACTTTTCTCCTGTGTGCGTTCCCAGGTGCCTTCGCAAATGCCAAGTTCGGCTGAACTTCTTGTGACACTTGGTGCATTCGAAGGGCCTCTCTCCTGTGTGCGTTCGAAGATGCACTCGCAAGCTTTCAGCAACAGTGAACTTCTTGTGGCACTCACTGCATTCGTACGGCGTCTCTCCCGTGTGCACTCGAATATGCGTGCGCAGATCATGTGCACGACTGAACTTTATAAGGCACGCGGCGCATTCGTATGGCTTTTCTCCCGTATGCGTTCGGAGGTGCTTTCGCAAGTCTCCTGCATAACTGAACTTGCTTTGACACTCGGTGCACTCATATGGTTTTTCTCCGGTGTGCGTTCGGAGATGCTTTCGCAAGTCTCCTGCGTGAGTGAACTTGCTTTGACACTCGGTGCACTCATATGGTTTTTCTCCCGTGTGCGTGTGAAGATGAGCTCTTAAATTTCCCGCTTGACTAAACTTCTTGAGGCACACAACGCACTCGTACGGCTTCTCTCCTGAGTGCGTCCTCCTGTGCCGCGCGAGAGCTCTGGCCGACGCGAACTGCCGGTGGCACACGGAGCAGACCTTCATGCTGACCGCAGACACGGTGTTCCTTGGAGCTGATGGCCGCGTAGACAAAGACGATCACGGACAGCGCTGATCACCGGAGTCTGGTAGGCCGCTGCTCCAGGCTGCGCGATGAGGAGATATTGAAGAAGTGGAAGTCGGCGCCGTCGCCTTCGGTCTGGTTGTGGCAAATAAATCATATGTTTCGGTCGCAAACGCCTAGTATTGCATACATCTCAGCCGTCAGACGGATACTTACCCAATGAGCGGAAGGCGCTTTCGACTGCAGTGGTGATCCGTGGCACTGATCCCTGGTGCAACCGCGATGCTGCTCTTCCGTTGGATAATGCTGCAACAGTGGAACAGAGGCGTGAGGACAGACGTAGAGGGCTGGCCGAGCTGGCGGTGCGTGTGAGAGGGGCGGGGCCTTAAAGGGGCATTTCGATAACTCTTTTGGATGAGCGATAGCGCAGATTTCACCCGAGCATGTTTGGTCTGTCAGCCGTGGCTAGACGTGGAAAACCGAAATATGGACTGGATATTATAGTGCATCTATCTTTCCATCATCCTGGAGTCAGCCTTACGTCCTGGTCACCGCAGCTCAAGCGGTTTTTTGTTTAATTTTAACGGGGTCTGAAATTCAGAAGCCGCCGTCTGGCGATAAATGAAGAATTCCGTTTACGGCCCCGACCGGATGCGGCCCTGGCAAGCCTTGAATCCTGGTCCGGCTGGGTTCCACCATCCGGACTTCAAGTGAAGTTCAAAATAGTGCGTGTGTGTGGAGAGGAAGGGGGGGGGGGGGGGGGGGAAGAGTTCTAAGGTCGGGGCGGAGTGCTCTTATCTTGTGGGGGGAAGGATCTCCAATGTACACTGTACTTCAAAACTGCAGTGAAACTAGTTTTTGTACAGTAAACGGCAGTAAACTGTAATTTAATTAAAGAAAAAGTACCACTTTTTTCGGACAAACTAGTTTTACTGCACTGAAACTACAGTTATACTACAGTTTAGTGAACTACTGTGGTTCCAACTGTGGTTTCTTCGTAGATCCTTCCACCCGGTGTGCATATGCAATGCGTGGCGCATGTGTACGTAATGCCGCCGCGTCGACACCCAAACAGTGCAATGTTTTGCAGATCCACGCAGCACTGCGCCTGTGGGGCAGACAACCCAAGCGAAACGGGAGTGACGCGGTGATACCCGTTAAGCTTCCACATGGGCCAGCCACTATCCAAGGATTTTTCCGAGGTTAAATTCTTTACGCGCGATTTGTCACTTCTAATCATCGTCCCATAGACCAGTATTAGACAGTTTTTTAGCAGGTGATACATATAACACCACCTACAAACGTCAGAATAAGAAATAATATTAAGATAATGTATCAGCGGCTTCTACTCTCATGCGGCAGCAAGAGCCAAGCTAAATATATATAGGCCGCCTGACCCTACCGGGGGATGTGCGTGCCGCGCCGCGCCGTGCCGTGCCTCGCCGCGCCTGTGCCGCCCGCAGCTTACGGGCGGCCGTTTCCCAGCCCGTAGCTCATGAACGGTCGGGTTTAGATGGGTAGTGTAAGCGAGCCGATTTTAGCACGGAGTCTAGGCTTTCTGTTGGTACACATATCATTACGATACGACCATTCTAGAGCGATGTAGAGCTCCCGATGTGCGCCCGACCAGTCAGACATTACCCTTTGTGAAGCCGTAGCTCTTGGACGGTTGCTCATAGATGGTGGGTGTAAGCGAGGCGATTGCAGTACAACGTCTAGGCTTTTCGACAATATACGTATCTTTCTGGTCCGATCAACCTAGAGCGATCTAGAGCACCCAACATGTGTGGCCGAGACTGGCGCATGGGGCGCGCATGGGCGCATCGGCCTACAGCGGCGGGGCCCTCCAGGGCGGCAACAGCGCCTTCGCCTCCCCCCTCCCCCCTCCAGCTCCCCTCACCCTCCCTCAGCATCTCGCGCCCCGCAGACCGACTAGACCGGCAGGACCGCACTACCCGATAGGTGGCCTACCCTCCAGGCGCTGACCGCCACGCGCCGGTCTCTGCTCCCAAGGGTCACACGATTCCAGACCAATACCTAGGCTGTCCGACGACAAGCGAGATCGAAAGTGTGTATCACCTGCTGCCATGGCAACTGTTGCTGGCATTTTTTTTAACCTTTTAAAATATAAAAATAAAATCAGCAAATCGAAACGGTATTTACACACTTTTGCAAATTGAACCACCCTAGCGCGGAGGTGCAAGATACAATAGGTTATGCGCGTTAGGCTATTAGAGACTGAGGGTAGGTTACGATTGGCAGAACGTCATTAAGATGGAAAGGATGACGTAAAGATACGTTCGGCCGCCAGAATAGTAGCCTAGCCACGTCTGTGTTGAGGAGTGACTGGCCACGCAGGGCTCTACTGGTCAGGTTACAGCCGCGTACGCTAGGGTGGTTCAAAAAAAATAATTTTTCGGGAGTACAAGATATTTAGGTCCGCCTAGGTCCCAAACGGCCCCACGCCAAATCTGAGCGCGTTTGGACTGCGTTTACCCGCTGCGCAAGGGCAAAAACGATTACGGCGCTCGGCGGGCTGCCTACCTCCGCCCGGCACATTTGCCGCTCCCGTGCCGGCGGTAGTGGGCGCAGCGCGTCGCCACTTGGTGGGTGTGTTCCCCGGGGTCCAGAGCACCGCCCTGGAGTGCCCCGACAAACGCCGGTACCGGGCAAGATACCGAAAATACGCATAATCCGATTGTAAAGGGGGAGGGGGAAAGCGGGGGGAGGGGGTCGCTGCCGGACGCTTCTTTTTGGCTGCCTACATACTTGGACCCATGGACTATCACGTCAGACCCTCTAAACACTAAGCGGACCTGGACCCTGGCCGCCAGGGCCGGAACAAGGGCGGCGGCGGCGGCGCTCGCTCCGTACTCCGCTTTGAAAGGCGCGCGCTCGGCGCGGCTCGGCGCGGCTCGCTGCGGTCCGGCTCCTTAGTTCCGCCGGGCCGGAGGCGCGCGCGCTGCGCCGATTTGAGCGTGCTATGCAAAACCCGGCGGAAGCATTGTCGATTTTGTGTGTGCTTGTTCCGCGACGGTGTATTCTGCCGGCAGGAACAAGTACACACAAAATCGACAATGCTTCCACCGGGTTTTGCATAGCACTTGTTCCGGCCCTGGCGGCCAGGGTCGGTGGTGCACCCGCCGGGTTCCTCCCAACCGCACCGGGGGTAGTGGAACACGAAGCGCAGTTTCCTGGAGTCGGTCACCGATGTTTGATGAGATGAGGATGTGCGTTCACCCTGAAAACGCCACATGAGTGCGCCGATCAGCCGACGACATTCTTTCCTTACAACCACGTCCGCCACAAGCAACAGGCGTTTGAACCGAGATTCGAAAACGCAAGAGGTAACTGAGGCGGATAGTGTGGGAAATCACCGCAAAGGGTGTCATCGCCACGGGTGCCCGACTAGTAGGATGTTTCACTACATGCCTACCGGAACCAGCGAAGATGATGACTTCCGTATCTGGTATGTAAATTCGCGGCGTTCGCAGACATACATTCACCGCCATGTTGGATTTCTATGTCAACAAATCCGTTGTAAACAAAAGCCGAATGAGATTCTGTAAACCAACCGAAGACAACGGTAGGTGCTAGCACGCACGTTCATGTCTGGACAAAGGGCTTGTTATGTCTCGCGATTCCTTCCTTTTGTATTTGGATGGTAATAACGTCCCGAAAAGTAAATACGGGTATCCAACATGGTGGACCTCGCCGGAGCATCGGAGATCTACGGCCTCGATTTGTCATATCGGATACAGTTCTCGGCGTCATAATTTTGTAATAGGGTATTTCACTGCATCCAAACCGGATTCAAAGAAGATCATCATGACGCCGAGAACTGCATACGGTATGACAAATCGAGGCCGTAGATCTCCGATGCTCCGCCGTAAGTCCGCCATCTTAGATGCGCCTATTTAGTTTTCAGAATGGTATTACCATCCAAATACAAAGGGAGAGAGTCGTGAGACATCACAAGTCCTCTCTCCAGACATGAATGTGCGTGCTAGCACTTACCGTTGACTTCGGGCGGTCCACAGAACTTCAGACGACCTTTATACAACAGAATTGTTGACCTAGAAATCCAACATGGCGCACGTTTCCTGTTTGTCTGCACCCGCCGCGAATTTTTGGCTGAGCGATAGCGTGAAGGCTGAAATTTGGACCATATCTTCCTACCAGCATATCAGAGTCAACCTCACATTTAGGGCACCGTATCTTGGGTAGTTTCTTAGAAAAATTTTTACAATTGGTATAAAATACCAAAAATTAATTAGGGAAGATTGACTGCCGGGGCGCAGCCCTCTACTATCCCCTCACGGCCAAACGAAAGCCCCTATCCAAATTTCCTATAGAACCGACCCTCCGTGGAATGGGACAAGAAATACAGGCTTGTGCATAGTAAACCCCTCCGCGCTACCCCGTGCTCGAGATCCAAGATGGCGTCCATTTGAAGTAAACATTTGGGAATATCTGAAGAACCGAGCCACCTAGAGAGGTGCGGTTTGCAGCGCTGGCCATCGTAGCGGTTTGGCAACCATTGCGATCTTTTCGCAATGGCACCGGGCTCGAGACCACGCACCCCGTCCTCGAGAGCCACTTTCCATCTTTTAAACGGTACGGTCTAGCGTCGTGCGGTTTTCGACATTGGCCTTTGCGGGCCGCGGCAAAGGGGAACATGGGCGCCACACCAGGACAACCGCTCTCTAGACCACGCACCCCGTGCTTGAGAGCCAACTTCTATCTTTCGAACGGTAGGAGGTACTGACTTGCGGTTTTCGATGTTGGACTTTGCGGGCCGCGGCAATGGGAAACAAGGGCACCAGGCCACGCCTACCGCTCTCGAGACCGTGCACCTCGTCCTCAAGAGCCACATCGAAAAAAAATATACGAGTACCAAGTAAGCTATGCGTTTTAGGGAGATAAGTTTTGCGTTACTGCAGAGGGCATGGGAGGGGGGGGGTCTGTGAACGAGTACAGCCACTGGTCTCGAGACTAGGGACCCCGTCCTCGAGGGCCACATGTAACGACCGCCGAAACTCGAGAACTAAGTGTCATAGAAATGCGCTTGCGGCACTGCAGAAAGGCATCGTATGGGTGGCGAACGAATACAGCCTCCGGTCTCGATACCAGGGACCCCGTCCTCGAAGGTCGTCGAGCAGCAGATCAGTGACTCGAGACGGTTACGCTCGGTTAGGTTAGGTCAGTTGGGACCTGGCTAGGTTAGGCTCAGTTAGGTAAGGGTAGTTTAGGAAAGGTTAACGGGCGCCGATGACAAACAGGCAATGTATGATACGTCCGGCCGCAGGGCGTCCTACCGAGTGGTTGGCTTCGCAGGGTCTTACTCGTCAGAAGACAGCCGCCGGCAGGCCAAGGTAGGCGTGCGCCAGGCGTGGAGTGGCGGAACAGTGATTCGCGCTGAGCGAAACCTGTTACGCCACGACGCTGTCTGGCGTACGCCTACCTTGTCATACTGGATATGGAAGTCATCATCTCCTTTGCTGGTTCCGGTAGGCTTGTAGTGGAACACCCTATTGGGATCCGGTTAAGATGCAGTGAAGTACCCAATTTCTCACGTTAACCGTATCCACTCTGGCTGTGTATTTGTTTCTCTACTTCTGTTTTCGAGCGTCGCTAGAAATTTCTTTAAGATCAGAATGATTTCATGGGACAACACCAGCCTGCGGCCGCAGCGATGACACCCGCCTGCTACACCCGTTTATGTGCCTCACTTCAGCCCCTCCAAGACCTTGCCCGCAACACCTCAGCAGGCAATAACGTACCGCGATCGAACAGCCGATGGTCTGCGTCGGCACTGCTGAGGTGTGAACACTGGGGAGTGGAGACAGGAGCGTTGGCGCGGAGGGGGGAACTCGCGGCAACAACAGTGCCGCACGTTGCAACTTGCCGGAGCTGAGTGTGCGAGTCCGCAGGCTGCCGGCCGCGTCCCTCACCCTACGGCGGAGAGCTGCGTGTTATCGTTGAGCGGTCGTTATTGGCTGAGCGATAGCGAAGCCCTGGACCAACTGGGTCAAAAATGTTTTGTCTGTCCGCGCGATTTCTCGAGAACGGTTAGTCGCAGAAGGCTAAAACTTGGACCACATCTTCCTACTAGCATACCGGAATCAACCTCACATTTGGGTTACCGTAGCTTGAGTAGTTTCTTAGATAATTTTTACAATTGATATTAACTTTCTTTAAAAAAATTGATTAAAAAGATGGACTGCGGAGGCACGGCCCTCTACTTTCCCCTATCACGGCCAAACGGTGGTCCCTATCAAAATTTTCTACAGGACCGACGCCCCCTGGAATGGGATAAGAAATACCAACGCGTGCATGGTCCCCCCCCGGGGGGGGGGGGGGGGGGGCTCAAAATTTAAGATGGCGGCCATATGGAGTGGACTTTTATTGATATCGGGAGAACCGAGCCACTTAGAGAGTTACGGTTTGCAGCGCTGGCCATCGTAGTGGTAGGGTATTGCGATCGATTGGAAATGACAGTGTCGTCCCGGCGCCGTCTGCGGGTCACCAAAATTCTTTTTTTCGACAGAATTAAACGGTTATGCTTCAATCTGTCGGGAACATTGTCCGGATATCAGTAGGAGACAAAACGATCACGTAAGCCGTGGAACTATACTGTTAAAAAAGTCATTAATTAGCACCAAGAGCGGCCAACCAATGAAAATGGCTGACCCATTGTCCGATGAAAGTGGTTAGTCATTTTGAAATGATAAAAACCATTTTGGAATGGCGAAAATCAGCCTAAAAGTCATTTTAAAATGGTTTTTGTCATTTCAGAATTGCTTATTATCGATGATTTTGCCATTTTAAAACAGTATTTTATGTTCTCAAAAAGCCCTACCCATTTCCAGAGCAGCCATTTTAAAATGCTTTTTTTTTTCAATCGCCGGCCGCGGCGCGCGGAACGACATCCGCCCGGTGGGAGAAAACGAAAATCCTTCGGAAACTTTTTTACCAACTGATCCTTCGTTTTTTCCCAACGTAGGACATATTGAGATTAGCTCAGCTGGGAGCAAAACTCGAAAGCAGATTTAATCGAGGACACATTACCTTCCTCAATAGCCACAATATCATACCTCAATGTAACGCATACTCCCTGCGACAAGTGATTTTATCCGGCGAATTCCTGAAGGTTCCCTGGAAATTCAGAAAGGACAGTCGGAAATAATATTACTAACTGATCCTTCGTGATTTCCCACCCCGTTTAAAAATATCAGGCCCGACCCGAGTCCGGTGTGGGAACAGTCCGAATGCAGTCCGTCGGACTCATTCCACTTTTATACCGAAATGTCGGAAATTCGGCAGGGTCTCGGAAAGCCCTAATTCCTCTAGTCGCTCCGGCTCGGTACTGTTTTCGGACTTGCCCGATGACGCAACCGAAAAGAAAAATGAGCGCGAGCGGACTCGAACCAACATGCCCTCCCTTCTCAGTTGACGCATTTGCCCACCGCGCTACCGAGACATCTGTGTAACACCGTCTCAGGCTGGCTACTGCTTCGGAGCCCACCGAGCCTCGACCTCTTCTGCCCTGTAGAAGGGAAAGTAGTGGACGGATTTCTCTGCGGTTATCGACGTTGTGGCGCATTCAGCGTCCTCTACATAATGTGGTGTAGTGCATTTCAGTACATACTAGATTTTATTTTCCAAACCTCGCGAGCGCCTTAGGAAACCAAAATAAAACAAACGCACAATGACAAAATGTAAACTACTTTTTGTGCATACAAATTTTCATTTTATGAGATGGAGTTTCGTATTATCCTTTAACTTTTATAATTTTCTCAAACGCATATCTTAGATTTAATGTGTACCTGTATTACATCGCAGAGATGGAAAATATTCTAAGTCCACAAAAACGCGTCGCGAAACTCAGAGAGTCCGAGTGGCCGGACCGAAAACGGTCAACCCAATAGAAGGGCGGGGTATGTTTCGGGCTGTCCGAGCAGACCGGGCTGGTCTCGGAGTGTCCGACTCGGAGTCGGACTACCATCGGAGTGTGCGGAGGGAAGTCGGGCTCTATTCGGGCGGACCGGGTCCGGAGGAGGGCTGCTTGCGGAACAGTCCGAGTGCACATCGGACATATACTGGAACAGTCCAGGACCGATCGGACTGCTTTCGACTCGTTTCGGCCCAGTTTCGGAACAAATATTTTTACACGTGGGTCCGAGCGGAGCGAGGAGCCCTTTGCAGCGACTTTCACGCTTCTTCTCTCCTCCCAACCATTGTTGCCGCTCATAGGCTATCAGTTCGCTTCCCATTCTAACTATCCCTAGGTTTCAACTTTTTTTCATTCACCGTTAATATCTATTGCATAAGTTTTAAAATAACATATTTTCATCACATAAATTACAAACTCATTCAAAAAATCCTATTAGCTCAGATCCAAAAATTCAAAGTTTACATTAAAAGGGGTTCCCACTCTCAAGCCTCTCTAGCTTCTACATCCCTTCCCTCTGCACATTTTTACTTCTCCGTATCCACATTACTATCACTGTATCTGTATGAACCAAAAACTATCAAAAATATATTTATATCATATGCCATCTTATAATAACATCAGGTACAATTATTCAAATCATAATACAAAAACATCAGTTTCTCCTCTCTGCGTTCCCTTCTGAAACCATTGTTGCAAAGTTAGCAGGCCCCGCGGGTCCCGCGCGCCGCGGCTGGCCGCGGCCATGCGGCCGTCATTGTCTTGTGAAAACTAAATGTGGTGTCGTCGGTTAAAATATCAGAAGGTGCATGACTCCTAAAAAATTACAAATTTGTGATTTGCCTCAATGCATTATCAAGGTTAGTTGTATCGCGTTTAAATATCGTTTCAATAAATTTTAATATTCTGTTATTGTTGCCTCGGCTTCTCAGTTCGGCGTCCCGTGGCCCGCAGGCCGGCGCCGCAGCTTGTGACAGTCATACGGACGGCCTTTTCGTACAATGTCGGTGTAGCCGCGCTCTGTAAAGCGTCGAATCGCCGGACAGATAGACCCCGGTTCGAACCGAATACTTTCTTATTTTTACGTTCATAAAATCGTTAACATGCTTTTAACATTGGAAATCCTGGCCCCCGAGGACCACTCAGCGGCTTATCCGCTGGAAATTTTTTTAACAGTGAAGCTGATGTTGGCTGGACTGCACTCGGACCTGCGCTGAGCGGCGACCACTGATAGGATGGGCACGCAGGGACTCATCGACGTTGCCGGTATCGACAGAGTAGTTGCCCAGTCACTTATCAGAGCTCCTATCGGCCCCGGGGAGTTGTGACCGTCTGATTGTGCCTGCTGCGCTCACCGCCGTGCTGCATTACACTACACCACGCTCACTACCCCCTCTACTACACTGCACTGTATCACACTACATTGCACGACACTGGTAGAGGCTAAACTACTCCGCTGGGGCTGCTGCCCTGCTTCTTGGCTCTGCTAGGGCTGGCCTAGGGTACGGCCAAGACCATGAGAAGGGACTGGGCCCCGGCGGGCGTCGCCGTAGTCGGGAGCGACGCAGGCCCCCGTCCTTCTCCTCACCCCAAACCGAACTCCCAACAATCACTCTTCCACGCCACAAAATCCATGGAAACGAACGCGCCTGGCACTTTTTCGATGATGCCGGTGGCTGTGGTCAATATTCACGCAATTTGCGTGCCAAAAAATTCTGTTTGAAAACTGACACTTCTTGAAAACCGCTTGCAGCGGTATGCGCCCATGTCGTTTTCAGGTTCAAGGCGTCAAGATTTTGAGTTCTCCGGTTGGGGCCTTCTTTTTAAAGGTTCGAACTGTAAAAAAACCGGCTCGCGCACCACCCTAACTCTACTTAAAGCGGCAGTAGAGGGGCGCAAAGTGACAGCAAAAACAAGACTAATTTTTCAGTGTTTTAGAGTTTATTACACTTTCACGGTGTCGATTTGAGTCGCGCCGGGTATTTCTGACACCCTTGAACCCTCTGCTACCCTTTGCGATCAATTTCGAAACTTTACGACCCCGTACTCCAAAAGTACCCCCACCCCCTCCAAAATTAGCGGATGGTCGTAGGGGGTCGAAATTCAGGATTCAGCAGTTCTAAAGGTCCTTGAGTTTACGCGGACTGTAAAATTGACAATTTCCGCCCGCCACATGTGTTTAGTCGGCGCCCTTTGCGGTGATTTCCGACATTGTCGGAGTTAAGGCCATTCCTCACGGACCCGACTCCGAGCACGGCTAGAGTCACTTATAAAGTGTATCTCCAAAAGTAGCTTTGGGGATACCCCCTGACAGTTTTTGTTCAGCCATTTTCCGTAGGATCGCGCCACCGTCGTTGTGAATTTTATAAATATAAACAAGTATCTGCATAAACATTCCTCGGCCTCTACTGGACTTAGTTTCACGCTCCTCCGGTGCAGTGGCCGGGCCCCCGCCGCCCTCCTCTCTCGCCAGTGTCTGGGTCGTAATGTAATTACTCGGATCCCTATTGATGCAGTGACAACACGGCGACCCCCCCCCCCCCCCCCCTTCCTTCCCCGTCCCCCCTCTTGGCTCCTCCAGATCTCCAGGCACACACATTCGGCACGGTATTGTTCCCGCAGTAGAGGGGCGTTTAGAGGGGAGTTTGCTAAGCCATTTTCGAACTTTTTTATTGCGCGTGTTCCATGATCAGCTCAACTTTCAGGGCACGTATTGACAAAAAGATCGGTTGTTTTCAGAAGTTTGTAGCTCTTCCCGTTCGGAAATTACATTTTGTCATCGTGGCCTTAGAATTTGGTTGATCGCCCCAGGCTTTTGGGCCCTGTACATTTGGACACACTGACAGTAATGAAAATTTGCGCGCGCATTCCTTCCCAACCACCCCTGCAGTGTTCATTTCAATGATGGCACTGTTGTAATGACCAGAAACGATATTTTGGTATAAATCGGCCCGAGCAGCAGCGGGGACCCGGCAGCCGGGAAGGAAGGCAAGAGCCCGCAGTCCGCATGGTCTGGCCCGCCCGGCACGTCAGGCCCAGACCGGAGCGTCACGGTTATTACTTTCTTTGTCCTTGCGTCGTTGTATACACAATCGTAAAGGCCAGCCTCCGCAGCCCATCACACCCACACCCAGCGTGCACGTAGTTCTTACAGCCACCGCCGCGCCACCTTGCAGCGTGGCTTTTCGAGCCCGGCAGATTCAAAGGAGGCGAAACGCGCCTCAAACAGCCTATTTTCGTGGGAACGCTCGGGCCTAAACTATAAGTCGGACAGAGAAACCGATGGTGCCGGCGAGAAGGGGAAATGCTTGCCTAGTCATTCATGGGGATCAATGATTGACCCGAAAAGTCGCAGAGTTCGTAAATGATGCCCGCATTTGACCCTGAAATTGCCAAACTTTGACCGGGCCAATCATACATTTGTGAACGGATTCCCGGACCTTTGACCCCCGCCCTACTGCAAGAATCTACCCCCTACGCATTGATACGTCCCCCATCATTCTGCGATTCGTAGTTTAGGTGCAAGCGCTTGCAGGAAATACCTCTGTACTGCTCGAATTGGGACACTTTGGACCACCGTATCTCCGTTCAAAATTGGTTCAGCGATTAGCGGTTTTACAGAACGACTATTTGGAGCAGAATCTCTGGGCATACCAAATTTCACCGCTCTAGCTCGCAGTCATATTTCATAAGGGATGGCCTTAAGGGGGTGGTTCCACCCCTCAGAGTAAATTAATAAAATTGGCGTCCAGGGACCTCGAAGATAAACCTTTGGCACATGCTCACACGGAGTTTCAACTCTCTAGGTCGACTAGCAACGAAATGGCGGACTCCGGAAAAAGTGGACCGCTAATTTTGGTCGCTAGTGTATCATGACATGTATGCGTGACACATTTCGAAGCTCAGAAATTAAAATTGCAGCGTAAAGCGTAAAAATTACGGTTCAAAAGTCCGTAACATGCTGAAATATGGCAAAGAAAAGTGGAAAACAGGTCTGGGTCTGGGTGATTTGTACCACAAGCTCTTTCGGTGGTCCGCAGCTACCTGTTACTACCCACAGTGATTCACCGAAAAGAAAAATTAAAACTTGAATTTTAAGTGAAGTTATGGAGAAAATTCATACTGCTGACGAAACGAACTGCATACACAACTGTATACCGAACGGTATGGAGTTCAGTATGCAGTTAAAATCGGGAGATTAATTTAATTTTTATTTAATTAGTTTTTCTCGGTTAGGTTAGCTGAGGTTAGGTTACTAAAGATAACCCAAATTAACCTAACCTAGTTAAAAGAATTCAAGAAAAAAAATACAGTTGTGTATGCAGTTCATTTCGTATGCAGTTTGAATTTTTCCCTAGTTGTGGTTGATTGTCAAGCACTAGAATTACACTTGTATCGAGAATAATTCACTGATGATCCGGCAAAGGGACGTAATCACACTTTTAGACCAAATTGAGGTTATAATACCATTCTTTTTGTAAATAAACATTCTCACATTCTTACAATGAAGAAGACATGGTAGATTACAAAGAAATTTGTTCTATTGTAATATGCTATAAAGTTCCAGATAATACAATGGGAAAGTCATTACTTAATTGTAATACAACGGATATGGCCATTCATAGTAATATACCGTGACGGCGGAAGGTTCACCAATCGTACATTACAAAGATGTCATTCATCGTATGTTACTATTCATTGATCTGCTTCCAACTTATTGGTAACATTGCATAGTAACATGGTGGATAGGGTGTTCCATGGTAACATACAATAAAGAGATCCTTGCGTACCTCACAAAGTAAAAGATCTTTCATGATAGACGCTTTACTTGCTCCAACAACGAATTAAATTTTCTTCAAGGACTACGGAGTACTTCTGAATGCGAAAATGAGGCTTCACGAAGATATCTATTGCTCAACTTCTCAAGTCGTTTTTTATACTCGCCCTCGCTGCTAACAATGAATCCTCAGGAAAGGGTACGTAACATAAGCTTCTTAGTATGATTTGTCTTTGTAAATTACCTACCAATCTCATCGTATTACGGATGCACAAAATCATATGTAAACTACAATTAAATGCATCGTATTACTATGAAAACCTATTGTAAGGCAATGAGAGTGAAAGCTGCATACACTGGTCTAATTACCGAGAGTCTAACTGGCGTAGTTCGTCTATACATATTAATTGCTTACTAGATATGGTGTATAATCATGTGAAAAGTGACGTACAAACAGGAAAAACTGCATGCACGTCCCTTCCACAGATCACAACTCGATTATGTGCCAAAATACACCACCACTTTAAGGATATACGCCACTTTTTGGATTTTCAGCATAGTTATTTGGAATAAGATACCTTCCCTTGTTACACGGTGCGTTACTGTAAATTCATTTAAAAAGCATGCGAGGAATTATATTCTGTTGCTTTAAGACAATTCCTTTTCTTTTTTGTTTTTTTCTCTTGTTAATCTTTGTTATCGTTTATGCAGTGTTGTGTAAGAAGACAGAGACACCTCTCGCCTACCAATATCAAAAAGCAGCATGTAGAAAGCTTAATTTTTTCAAAAATGGATTACTGCTATATCGTCTGTGAGGGTATGTTAATCTTTGTTATCGTTTATGCAGTGTTGTGTTACGTCGTTACTGTCGTTGTTGGTATTAAGTGTATTAAGATGTACACATATGGGACTAATAGTCCTAATGCACTTCAGTTAAATAAATCAAATCAAATAATACTGTCCCACTAAGTGGGACACTGGTAGGCCCGAAGTTTTGCACATGATTGGGCATTTTGTAGATTTTTAGATACTGTCTCACTCTGTGACTGGTAGGCCCAGAGTTTCGCACGGGTTTGTGTTAGTTACGTTACCGCCTATTTAAGTTTTATGAGTTTATTTAATTTTGTTTTTTAAAATTGAAGGGTATTTAAAGGTTTGTATTAGTTTTGTAATGGAACGGGGCGGTTTTAAAATCACAGTTTTACAGTAACGGTCAGTGCACCGTTTTATTCGTATACGCGGGCCGCCCAGCCATGGCCTGCAAGGTGTTGTCCCCGCCCGGCTTGGCCCGGCGGCCCGACAATGCACGCCTCGCCCTGAGTCTCGGGTCCCTTGGCTTGTGCGTACTCAAGGGTAGAGGGGAGGGTTAGGGTCCCACCGAAACGGTCCTCCTGCCTTGAGTCGCCGCTCTCGTAGCCTGGCTCGGCCAGGCCCCGGCTCGGCTCGGCACATCGACAATGGGTACCCGGCAAGGGCTGCGCAACAAAAAAGAAGGACGGAAGATTTGGTGGTGGTCTAGAAAGGGATGGAATAGCGGATGCAGCCAGCTGACGAGCCGAGCAGGGGTAGCTCTGTCCCTTTCTTTTGCCATTGGGTGGAGTGAGATAGCTGAATTTCGAATGCGTTTTTACGCGAATTGTTACATTCTATAATTTTAAAAGTTGGTTCGCTGTGCTTGCCCGGTCACCCTCGATATTTCTGTCAGACAGATTTTTGATTTTTTGCCTCGTTATCGATCTACAGCAATTGGACCTGTGGACCATAGATGCGCGTATAGTTGTGTCCCTTTCTTTCGCCATAAGAAGAAGTGAGATAGCTGACTTTTAAATCGATTTTTCGGCCACTAGGAAGCTTTTTCAAAGTGTAAAAACACGTCAGCGTGCCCTGCAAAAGTATCCTGCGTCCATGTGCACAGTTTCAGAAAATTTTTTAGAGGGCCATAAGGGCAATGCTTAAAAGAAAAAAAAAGTCCAATCGGGTCAGACGATAAGGCAACTCCGTTTCACTCCGTGCCTAAAAATCCCTGGACCGGCCGAGGTGCTCCCACGTGGGGCTCACCAGGGTGGCGGCCAAGTCCTGGAGGGCGCTCTGGCTGCCTGGCCCTGCGCGTCCGGTGCGCCCTCTGCACGATGGCCTCCAGCCTACCGGACAGCGCGTCCCGGAGCCCCTGCTCAGGGTACCTGTGAAGGGATGGAAGGAGGTTTGCGGCATGGGCACGCGTACGTGAGGGAGCGGGGCGGGGCACTACCCCGCAGGCCGCTGCACCGTACTACACCCGGTCTCACCCTCCGCATCAGGCGGGCTACAGAGTGAGCCCCCCTCCCCGCGTCCTGTACCCGCAGCGAAAGTGTCCCTCCGCTGCACTTCGGGCATAGGCGGCCACTGCGATGAAACACTGTCCAATTTCTCCCCCCCCCCCCCCCCCCCACTCCTCCATTTTCTCCTGCCTTCACGGTACTCCAGCAAAGGAAGGCTGAGTCCCTTGGCAGTTCACTCCAGTGATTCGCCTTCCAGCCCGTGGACCACAGCGAGCGGCCGACGTTCGCGTCGCGGGCTGCGCCCTGCACGCGTGCCCCCTCCCGCACAGTGGTCTGAGGCCAATACGCGATCAAAACTAATAACTCCGCCAATTTTCGTCTGTTTTCGATGAGATTTCTTGAGCAGTGCCCTGGAGAAATGCTCTTTGGATCCTAAATCGCAGTATGCAATATGAGTAGGCAATGCGCTGTAAAGTTGCGAGTTCCCATTCGATTTCGCTGTAAACAATTTGAGTGACCTGAAGGGATGTTTTGGTATCGCACAAGCGTGGTAGACAATATTGGTAGGCAATCATGTCTTGTTTACCTAAAGCGCGGTAGGCAATGTGTTGTCATGTCAGTTTCCGTTCCACTTTGATGAAAATAAGTTTTGGTGCCATGGACGAACACTCTTTGGATCCTAAATCTCACTAGGCAACATGAGTAGGCAATGTGTTGTAAAGCTGCGTGTTTCCATTCGATTTTCATAGAAATAAATTTTGAGGTGTTCCGGCGTTATGTGATCCTGAAGTGCGGTAGGTAGTGTTTCGGATATATTTTTCAGAAAATTCCAGAATAGCTCACAGGTTAGGTTAGGCTAGATAAGGTTAAGCGACAAAAGCGCGCTGTCAGTGTGTTGGTAAATAACACCCGAGACACCGATGGCAAAATTCCGCGTGCGAAACTGATCGACGAGCTCCAGCTCTGTTTGGAGACCTTCCAGAAGCCCTGGCGCAGTATTCTCACGGAGGACGATTGGATGGAGGAGCGGCTGCATGCGCTCGGCCAGCCGCGCGCGACGCCGCGCGGCGCTAGCGCGACCGCCGCCCCGCCGCTAGCACGGCCCAGCATAGGGAAACCGGCGCGCGGCGAGCTATCGGCGGCCGTAGCTCGTCAGCGGTTGATTTTAGACGGGGGGGTCTAAGCGAGCCGATTATAGTACAAAGTCCAAGCTTTCATTTGGCATGCGAAACATCATGATCCGACGAATCTGGAGCGAACCGCAATGTCATAAGTTCGGCCGGCGAGCCCGCCACGGCAGGGAGGCGGCGCAGGAGTGGTGCACGGTTGCCGTAAAGCACCCCCTGCTCTTTACTGAATCATTTTAGACGGGGGTATAAGCGAGCCGATTATAGAACAAAGTCCAAGCTTTCTTTTGGCATGCGAATCATACCGATAGGACAAATCTGAAACGAAACGCAGCGCGAAGAAGTAAAGGACCACTGCGAGGAGTTGCCAGCTGCCAGCGTTCAACCTGGACCCTCTCTCATCCCACCCCCACCCTTCATCTCTATGTATCAGCTGGCTTGTGTTTTCGTTTCGCAATCAGCCGCGGACCGGTACACGTTTAGACAAGAGTTTCCACTGGAAAGTGCAGGCCTGTTGACAACCCCAGTCTTTATATTTGAGGTAAGGAAATGTCATTTCGTATTTGATGAAGTAATCAGACGTTAGTTAGAAAAGTACACTGAAGACAGCATACTAAAAACTTTCACTCCCAATGCGCTAGTAACCTTTACTAGCAACCCTGTGCAGCATACAATATACAACTTAAAAACAAAGTTAAACCTTTTTTTAAAAGAAAAAAAAGCTAGTACAGTTCTTATTTTAAATAAAATAAAATTTTTAATTTTCATAAAACTAATAAGTGATGAAAGTCTTCATGTTACATGTGCCTGCTTGCGGTGGCTTCTCTGCTGTTTTCTCTGTTCTGCTGTTTTCTCATTCCATCTTTTTGTTATAAAATGTAGTCTTGTTATTAGATAAAATTTCATGATGCTCTTGGTGAGTTCATGTCCATGTTTTTCACAGCCTACTTTAGATACTTTTACATTTTCAAGGTTTTCAAGCACAAGGAATAATAGGTTTTCTCCTAGTTCATTTGTCAGAGCTGTACAAACAACTTGCACTTCCACATTTCTGATGAGAGCAACCAGCATATCAGAGGGATTTGTTGGCTGAGCGATAGCCGGCGATAGCGAAGCCCTGGACCGACTGGGTCAAAAATGTTTTGTTTGTGTGTCTGCCTGTTTGTCCGCGCGATTTCTCGAGAACGGTTAGACGTAGAAAGCTCAAATTTGGACCACATCTTTCTTGCATCATACCAGAGTCAACCTCCCCTCAGGGGCACCGCAGCTCAAGCGGTTTCTTAGATAATTTTCACAAGTGGTCTAAAATTTAATATCCGCCGGTTAGGTGAGCTCAGTACGCGCCATGGGCCTGTCGTGGAGGAGCGGATCAGTGACTCGAGTGTGTTAGGCTCGGTTAGGTTAGTGGAGGTTTGGGTAGGTTAGGCTCAGGCAGGTAAAGGTAGGTTAGGCCTGGTTAAGCGGCATTATTAACGAAAGGATAATGTAAGATACGTTCGGAAGCCAGAACGCGAGCGTGGTCGCGACCGTGCGGAGAGAGTGACGCCCGCAGGGCGTCCTACTGACTGATTGGCCCCGCAGGGTCATTTTTCAGATAATGCTTGATGTCTCTCTGCCTTTGTTTTGCTTTTTAAACCATCAAGATTTAAAAGCGTTGTGACCATGTCACCCCCCGTGATATTGCTACCCCGGATTGCTTTCACAAGTGTGTAAACTGATAGCAGGCGGAAAAGCTGGGCAAAGACCCTTGGTTCAGGGTGAGTTTTGCTTTCGCAGGACCGTCTCATCAACCCAAAAAATCTCTACAAATATTTCAAAAAACAAATTTAACCCATGTCAGTATTTCATTTTCAGCCCTCGGTGATTAAATTGTTTGCAACTTACTTCCAAAGCATCTTGGTTGAATCCAGCCATCATCACAAAACTGAACCCACATTTTTTGATCAAAAATGTGATCAGCTCCAATGCATTTTTCAGCGAAACTATCAAGCCAATGTCAGTCACATCAGAGAAGATCGGATCTTCATGATAGAGACTGCTTTCACTCTTTCCTCTTGGATATTTGCCCTCTTTCCTCAACCTCTCTACTCTTGCCTTCTCTGCAAGTACCAGTTTCTCATGAATTTCGTTATCAGCCCATTTTTTTTAGCTCCAAGAAATAATTCAGAAATGTCTCTATTGCCTGAAATTTACACATAATTTGATCTAAGATATTGTAATGTTGATGATAGAATTCTATGCATAGTTGAGCTTACTTTGAATGCTTCAGAATCCAATTTCATTGCATTTATGGGTCTGTTGTTATTCATAGCATCTGCCAGATCATTGACTTTTTTGCACATGTCTACAGAGGCATCACAGTCATCAAGTAGGTCCACTCCTTGAAACCTGAAGCACTCCATTCCGGCTGCAGCAGATGCACTCCAAAACTAGACAGCAGGTAATGTAGTTTAAAGTTATTAAATAATTAAGTAGTTGAGTCATTAAGTAAAAAAAATATTTATTTAGATTGTAGGTTCATACCTCCCATGCCATCCGGCAATTCATTTTCTGCCAAGGGTCTGGGTTCAGGTGATCCCTGGTGAGTTTGGGACATTCCCTTAAGCCAACCTGCCTCAGAGAATCTGCTTCTACCACAGATTTCCAATGGTCAAGCTTTACATCACCATTTGGTGTCTGGAAGATAGGTGATTTAATATTGATTTCCAGACAGTAAGGTTTTTTACATAACTATCATTCTAATACATACCATAATGATTTTTTTACTGACCAAGCAGTTTCTCATGCCTTTTTAAAAGGCGAGGAAAATCAGAAAAGAAGTAAAACCTTCTTGTTGGATCGCAGGGATGTTCAATGTTGGGATTTTCTGCAGATACACCAAACCTTTTCCACAATGCCCTGTTCCAAGAGGCTCATTCGTTCACCACAGCATCAACAATGAGGTTGCTCTTTTCCAAAAGGATTACTGATTCCAAAATCAATTTAGTGAGTTCCTCATCCGTAGCATTGCCTCTTGTAAGAAAACAGGCAATTGTTTGAACCCATTTCCCCTGAAATGGTCGGAAGGATATCACCAAAGCATGGTCCCCTAAGTTTTTGTCACGCATGTCATTTTCCTTCTCCTTTTTCTTTTCCCTCAACTTCTGTTCCCTGGCTGCATTTTGGTCTTCAGGTAGATTTTCCATGGCCTCTTGAACAACTTCATCGAGACCCTCTTCAATGTGTTCAAGAGAGTCCTCCGCCATATCCTTGAAACAACCCACTTTCAAGAATGATGTATCGAAGTATGTGCCAGGCGTGAGTTTAATTTCATCTACTTGAATGATACCTGAAACCAAGAATTATAATCTTTTAATTTAGGATTTATTTCTGTTTAGGTCATGTATTTAAAGTAACAAAAGAAATACCAACCACGTCTCTTGCGGGCCTGCATCCCTGGAGTTTTTTCCTTAAGCATTTGAAGCGTTTGAGGCTGGAATCCGTATGCCCCTCCATAATGCCGGAGATAACCATTTATTGTGGATGCTGCAGGTACCACAAGGATTTGTGTTGCCTAATGTGCTCGTACAACTTCCTGTCCTTGATGCGCATCAACATACATTCATAAACCCATTTTGTTCGATGCCTTATGCTAGTCCGGCCTTTCCTCTTGGAGACATCGAAGCAGGCTCTGACAGCTTCTTGCTGAACAGGGGGAAGCTTTGACATTGCTTCCTGCAGCACGACTTCGCTTTGTTTATTGCAATCTCTCATTTGTTGCTCACTTCTCAGTTTATACATTCGAATCTGGAAAATCAGGGAAAAATCATAAGCCTATGAAAATTCAAAGTAACTTAGTAATGATTTTGTGGCAAATAGAAATATTTGTGAAGCCTACCTTCTGTAAGTAATTTAATTTAGACCTTTAAAGGGATTGAATTTTATTCTTTTGCTTCTGCTTTCTCTGATCCTTTCTCTTTTTTGCAGCTACCTGTCTTTCTTCAATTTTTCGGAGCCGCTCCCTTTCTGCACTACAGGATTTGCATCTTATGGCTTGACCCGCCGTTCCCCCCTGACAGTGAACGCTAGCCTTCTTGATATGCAGCCCTGTTCCACCACAAATCCTTACCCTATCTAGTTTGTACAAAAGTTTTTGTGCATCTTTTAATGTGTTCAACTTTTCTTGTAGTGGCAAGGTAAATGGTATCCCTTTTATTTTTGCTTCTGGTGCTTCACTGCCTATGAATGTTATGGACTTGTCAACCTGCAGATTTTTGGGGCTTATGTGGACTATAGATTTTTCTGAAGTTTCCAATGTATTGCAAAGCACCCAGTTGATTGGAAAGGTGAGCAGCCCTACTGATTGACAATGCCAAGCACTTGCTGAAAGATCTTGTTCTACACATATTTTTTTTATTGCAGTGTCCACTGGAGGAGATACTATTGGGGAGGGTGTTGAAGAAGGCGGCAATAGAAGAGGTGTTGAAGAGGATAGAGCTTCCAAGGTTTCTTCCACATCTCTCGTTACTTCCATTCTTCTCTTGTCATCAACTTTGGGATTAACTTCTTTCTTTCGAGGTGATTTTCTTGTGGGAACTTTTGGCTGCAGGTACTTAGGGTAATTTTCAAAGAAAATTGGCCGTGCTCCTGGTTTTAAAATTGCTCTCTCCCTTAAAATTCTTTCCACCTTTCCCCCTACACTAAATTTATCATGTGTGATGATATCTGTTTCTTTGAAATGAGCTGAACATACTGAGTCAGTCATTTTGAGTGGTTGGTCTCTTTTAATTAGTTTTTCCCATTCTTTTCGTGCCTCCTGAAATTAATGGCACCCAGTTTAAGAAGGCACCAGTACAAGTGAACAATATTAAACAAGGACTTGTGCTTGAAAATTTGTAATGTGTTTTTCTGGTTTCACACTCACATAGCTAGGTATTCAAAAAGTCGTCATGTTTATGTTTGAGCATATTTACCCATTCAATTTATTGACATTTATACCAATTTTAAATTTATTTCCAGAATGAGCCGAGAGTGCTTGTGATTGACGGGTAATTTTCCACAAAATGAATCGTTGTTAGAACAAAATGTGCTTTGACATAACACTTTTCCACAACATTATTATTTTTCCTGGCAGTAGCAGAGCTACAGATGATCCATACTGAGTGCATGAAATTTATCTTGCATAGAGCAAGTCTATAAAATTGTTCATTGGGAAATTCGCTCACAAATATATTTTCACCGATAAATCTGTGCCAAGTTATATTTACAGATTTATCTTGTATGGATCTTCTGCATACAGCTGCATAGCCTCTGTGCCAATCTCGAGTAATACAGATGCCTGCAGGTCGTACTGTTACATCTGAAGGGGGACGGAAAAAGTGCAATTTTTGCACATTGTGAAGTTCATAAAACTTCTTCTGAGCCTTGGAGCCCCCCTTGCACCGGGGCACAAAGCAGTACGGCATCACGAAACTTTGCCACGGGCTCAACTCTAGACCTAAAGGTTAAGTGGACATTTCCCGCTTGTTGAAGCAGAATGTCATTTCTTTTAACTGCAAACTGTGCAAATATTTTAAGAAATTAGCAGCAGGGGCTCGACTATATGCCTCCACCGGGCCCGCGGGAATTCAAGTTGCAGCTTGTCTCGCGTTTGCGGGCATTGGCATTCTTCACGCTGCGGTTCGTTTCAGATTCGTCGTATCGGTATGATTCGCATGTCAAAAGAAAGCTTGGACTTTGTTCTATAATCGGCTCGCTTATACCCCCCCGTCTAAAATGATTCAGTAACGAGCAGGAGGCGCTTTACGGCAACCGTGCACCACTCCTGCGCCGCCTCCCTGCCGTAGCGGGCGCGCCGGCCGAACTTATGACGCTGCGGTTCGCTCCAGATTCGTCGGATCGTGATGTTTCGCATGCCAAATGAAAGCCTGGACTTTGTACTAGACCCCCCGTCTAAAATCAACCGCTGACGAGCTACGGCCGCCGATAGCTCGGCGCGCGCGCCGTTTCCCCTATGCTGGGCCGTGCTAGCGGCGGGGCGGCGGTCGCGCTAGCGACGCTAGCGCCGCGCGGTGGCCGAGCGGCGTAACACTGGCCCCCGCCGCCGTGCGGCGTCAGGATCGCAGCCGTGTAGTTCCTCCATCCAATCGTCCTCCGTGGTATTCTATAGTTTCCGCGCTGAGCTTCAGTTTTCAGATAGAGTAGACGGTAAGGTACTCGGAGAAAGTCAGAGGAGCATTAAATGCCATTAAATACGTTCTGTCAAAAACCCAAGAAAAAATATTTCTTTTTAGAATTGCCTGCCACTATCGGAATCATTTATGAGATCTGTCCCGGGGAACCGCAAAATATTTTATTCCTATCCTGTGACAATCGAGGGTCAGGGAAAACACCTACCCACCTTTCCACTTTGACTCTAAAAAACATATTCTTTGCAGACCGTTTGTAGGAAAACCCTGCCAAGATTACGTCGACGTTTTGTGTTTGAAGTGCAATCTACCAAAACTGACGAGAGGGGGGACTAAAATATGGTCGATTCCACGACTCAGCAGCCTGCCCAAGGTGCGGCACGGACCCCGCCGGAGCTGTCCACCTCATGGAAGAATGTGAATTCACCGATCGACTGGCCTTTCACCAGGCCATGGAGGAGCAGCAGCTCCAAAACACTACGCAAATGCTGGTAGCCTCCCTGCAAGGCCTTGAACCTCTTATGGTCTCCTTTGGCTACATGATGTGGCGAATGTACTAAAGGTGGGAATTCCTTGCTTTCGCCGTTGGGCACGTCATATTACAGTCATTTTTGAGACAGATTTTTTTAGTTATCCTTTTCTTCTATCATATATCAGTTGCTGCTGATGTTCCTGGGTATGGTCGATGGCTAGGCCTGTCAAGACAAGTCAGGGAGACGTCACCGAGGACAAACAGCTTCACGAGTAAGTGTGCTTTTGCTTGAACACTGATCATCTC
The DNA here is from genome assembly GCA_026979955.1 of Megalurothrips usitatus. Lineage (NCBI taxonomy): Eukaryota > Metazoa > Arthropoda > Insecta > Thysanoptera > Thripidae > Megalurothrips > Megalurothrips usitatus. Next base: position 13,078,505 of record CM049596.1, read on the forward strand.
ATTCCTCTGATTGACATTGTCCAGGCTAAATTTCTGTTTAAGCTGTTTTACGTTCCCTCTGGACGGTTACTTTTCACTTCCATTGCTCCTTTCATTATTCTGAGGTGTCACAATCTAACGTTCAGGTTTATTTGAATCATATTTAAATATTAGCTCGTGGACCCTGCACATCTTTTGAGGGCTATGTCCATGATAGCATGTGTGATGTCTACTCACAAACTAATGAATTGAAAATTGTCAAATGAACCCTACATCTCCGCCTCACATACCTTCTGGAACTTTTTTTCATTGTTTCGATTACCTTCTCACTCATTTTTTAAGTTTCACTGAGGCTGGAGTCAGACTTTCCTGACTTGTTTGAATATCTTTTTAAAAGGGGTTGACATTGATTCAGAATAACGTGGGAACATTTAAGACTCGGTATGAAAGAGTATTTAAATGCTGCTGGTGATTTTAAATTCCATGTGTTTGCCTGAGTGGCTACTGTTGATGCCATTTACTTTTAGGTTCTTCACTTTGTGGTATCTGCCGTTGGTGCTTACAAGAATGATTTACTTATCTCCATTATGATGCTCCTCATTCTGAACTCCCATTTTCATGTAAGTTATGTTTTTGCTCGGGTACCTGCAGCCTTTTCTCATGATATTGTCATTATTCCAAGAAAGTGACTTTGCTGTTCCATACCCCCCCCCCTCCCCCTAGTTCTGTTTTTCAGAATGCCTTGGTGGCTTGTTTAAATTAGGTTGGTTTTACCTCCGATTATTCACCTTCACAAGACGGAACAAGAGACAGAACTATTGTGAATGGGCAGCGTTCGGATTGATATTTTGTTGTTGCTATAATTATAAGTGCCTCACGCCCTCCTGTTGGGTGATCAATTTGCAATTTTATTTTGACTGCTTCATAAATTAGAAATCTCTGATATGGAGGAAAAGTCCCACGGGAACACAATTGCATCGAGAGCTCCTTAAATTAATACAATTCTATTGTTTCATTGTTCAACATATATTTTATTGTAAGCATTTCTTTCGAGTGGCCAGCACTCATGGCACAGGAGATTAAATTGAACAAGGTATTCGTACGCCAGACCGCGTCGTGGTGTAACAAGCTTCTCTCTTCGCGAATCACTGTTCCGCCACTCCACGCCTTGCCCACCTACCTTGGCCTGCCGGCGGCTGTCACCTGACGAGTAAGACCCTGCGGGACCAGTCAGTAGGACGCCCTGCGGCCGTCTCTTTCTTCGCACGGTCGCACCCACGCCAACTATCCGAACGTATCTTACATCATCCTTTCGTTATCAATGCCGCTCAACCAGTGCTAACCTACCCTTTCCTACTTCAGCCTAACCTAACCAGGACTACACTAACCTAACCGAGCGTAACCCACTAGAATAACTGATCCACCCGTCCCTGACCGGCGCATGGCGCATACTGACTGCACCCATCAGGCGGTTAAATTTTGGATCACTTGTGAAATTATCTTAGAATCCGCACGGGCTGCGGCGCCTCTGAGGGGAGGTTGTCTCTGGTATGATGCAAGGAAGATGTGGTCCTAACGCGCGGACAGACAAAACATCTTTGACCCAGTCGGTCCAGGGCTTCGCTATCGCTCAGGCAATCAGGACACGGTCATGGTTCTGGATAGGGATGCACATCAAATAAAAAATATCGATGTTATCGATATCGATCATAACAAATGCCTTGCGATAAAATATCGATAATATCGGAAAAATATATCGATATTTGCGATATATCGATATTTTCGGCCATTACCGAGAAACTGTTACAGAAAGTGGACAAAAGAACGTGTTGTTCAAAATAAATACTGGTATTTGACGCAATACACAAAATCTAAAAATGGCGCCAGGTATAGGTGAAATTGCGATAAAAAGAAGCCATTCGGAAACCAAGGTACAACCTGACCAAAAGCAATTGCAGAGGATGTACAATGTAGTTTGGCGGTACAAAAGTTACTGTTTTCGAGGCCATTTTTATATGGACAGCGGAAGCGCGGCTGATATCTACAAATATCTTAAATATTCTCTAAAAATATTTTACATATTCTCTTTAAATATCGCTCGATATATCGATTAGAAATATCGATATATCGGCATATCGGCATGCAAACCATATCGATATACCGATATCGAAATATCGGGAGAAAATATCGATATTTCGATAATATCGATACGTATCGTGCATCCCTAGTTCTGGAGTCGATGCGAAGGGGAGATTCTGTTCTGGTTTTCTATATCATTGGTCTTTTTTCTCTCACTCTATTTATTTCTGTGTGCCTCACAATCCATCTTTCGGGTTGAGTCAACCAAATGCGTTTCATCAAATGGCTTATAACAAGCAGAGCCTTTAACGTCATGACGTGGTCTGTTTCATTGTGTTTCTTGTTGCAGTGATGATTGTTATGGAGCATTGGGGACACAACTGGAGGAAGTCGAAAGCCAGCGGAATCTTATTGTGGGCCACCTCCGAAGTGAAAGCAAAGATCCTGGTAGATCCTGCCCTCTTGGCAAGGATTGCTGAAGGTATTGGCTTTCATTCTGCAATGCTTCATCCAACTGGAAGATCGGTGGTAGAAGACGCTTTAAAGAGGAACATAATTTCTGCACTTTGATGTACGACCACATTGGCAGCAGGGGTAAATTTACCTGCCTCAAGGGTGATTATCGGATACCCGTCATGTGGAAACGGGAAGAACTCATCGCCGGGTCATCTGTGGATGTGGCTGCCTTTCAGGATGACCTCGCTACAGCTCTGGTGGACCCAAATGGCAGTGTGGCAGGTGTGGACTACTTTATGCGTCTGTCCCTGATTGCCACTGCCGTATCTGCAGGTAAAGATGATCGTGAAGCCACTCCAAGTCTTTTGTGAGTTTTTTCTTTCTTTTTTCGACATTGACCGCCGCTTTCACGAGCTACTCTTTTTGTTATGTAAATGTACAATTAAAGCATCGTATTTCACTTTTTGGCTGAGCGGTAGCGAAGCCCTAGACCGACTGGGTCAAAAATGTTTTATCTGTCTGTTTGTCCGCGCGATATCTCAAAAACGGTTTGGCGTAGAAAGCTCAAATTTGGACCTCATCTTTCTTGCATCATACCAGAGTCAACCTCCCCTCAGGGGCACCGCAGCACAAACGGCTTCTTGGATAAATTTCACATGTGGTCCAAAATTTTAAATCCGCCGGTTGGGTAAAGTCAGTAGGCGCCATGCGCCTGTCGTGGAGGGGCGGATCAGTGACGAGTGGGTTACGCTCGGTTAGGTTAGGAGAGGTCATGGTAGGTAAGACGCGGGCAGGTGAGGTTAGGTTAGGACTGGTTGAGCGGCATTGATTACGATACGCTGACGCAAGATACGTTCGGAAGTGAGAACATAAGCGTGGTTGCGACCGTGCGGAGAGAGCGACGCCCGCAGGGCGTCCTTCCGACTCGCCCTGCAGGGTCCTTCTCGTCAAGTGGCAGCCGCCGGCAGGCCAAGGTAGGCGTGCGGCAGGCGTCGTTGCGGAACAGTGATTCGCCATGAGCGAAGCCCTTTAAGCCACGACGCGGTCTGGCGTACGCCTACCTAGTCTTCACCAGGCTCACTGTCGAGAAGTGACGCTGAGAATTCTGTCTGGGAGGTGGCAAGTTTTGAGAAAGATATGTCGCTGGAGAATCCATTGGCCTTGCTGTATCTCCGTGATTGAGGCTATGAGCAAGCCGCTGATCCAAGACATAACTTTCAAGGAACAAGAAAATATTGAGAATGCGAGGGCTGTGGTCAAATTGGTCAGTGTTGCGCTCGCTAATGGTGTATAAATGTGTGCTTTTCGTGTGTGAAACTACTTCTCAGTACTGGATTCTCTTTCCACTTAGCTTGCTCGTGGTTTCAAGCACCACCCTGATGCTCCCATCTATTTGGCTGAGCGAAAGCGAAGCCCTTACCCGACTAAGTCAAAAATGTTTTGTCTGTGTGCCTGTTTGTCCGCGATCTCGAGAACGGTTAGACGTAGAAAGCTCAAATTTGGACCACATCTTTCTTGCATCATACCAGAGTCAACCTCCCCTCAGGGGCACCGTAGCTCAAGCGGTTTCTTAAATAATTTTCGCAAGTGGTTTAAAATTTAATTTCCGCCGGTTAGGTGAGGTCAGTACGCGGCATGCGCCTGTCGTGGAGGGGCGGATCAGTAACGCGAGTGGGTTACGCTCGGTTAGGTCAGGTTAGTAGAGGTCAGGGTATGTTAGGTTCAGGCAGGTTAGGACTGGTTGAGCGGCATTGATGAGACAAGGCTGATGTAAGATACGTTCGGAATCCAGAACATGAGCATAGTTGCGACCGTGCGGAGAGAGTGACGCCCGCAGGACGTCCTACCCGTCAGGTGACAGCCGCCGGCAGGCCAAGTTAGGCGTACGCCAGACCGCGACGTGGCGTAACAGGCTTCGCTCACCGCGAATCAGTTCCGCCACTCCACGCCTGGCGCATGCCTACCTTGGCCTGCCGGCGGCTGCCACCTGACGGGAATGACGCCCTGCGGGCGTCACACGGTGGGACAGGAGCGTTAAAAACTGGAAAAAACTTCTAGCGTCCAAACTATTTACACTACTGCTCCGAATTTTGGTTTGTAGGGGTCGGGCAATCCATTTCTGTTGCCATTTTCATCATTGCGGGTGTTTATCTATACGTACACTGTTAACTATTTTAGTTAGAGAGTATAATTTTCTTGAACACGTGGAAATCTTGGAGTATACGGTTATCCGTGGCATATTAGGATATCAGTTGGACATCGTTTGAATTTTTGCAGTTCATTTTTTCATGGTTTTACTGACAGCGATATGTCAATGTATTAATATATTGCCGTATACGTAAATGTGTACAGAGATCGTCATTAATTTCTAATAAAATCTGTATATCACGCTTAGCATTATAAGATATTTCAATATCAAAAAACAAAAGTAAAGCACAAGAAACGAGGACAAGTTGTAGAGCAGGATAGTACGGTAGCGCCTCTTAGCATTTGAAAAGACTGCAACGGCGTCAATCTAAAAATGTACTCAACAAATAAAATACAAAAATTTAACAACCAAACAAAAAACAATCCTGTATTTTGGACTAGACACAAGAAGCGAACGCACCACTTGATGAGCGGAGCACGGGGAATTCCACGCCGAGCTGGCAGGCCAAGGCACGTGAAGCCGGCCCGAGCGCCGTCGGAGCCACTCTTGGACTCGCTTTATCTCGCGTTTCGGCACGTACAAGCAGGATCGGTTTGAAAAATCTTAAACTATAATCCTAGATCTGCACTCTGATACCCGACTTTTCATGGAGCACCTTGGAGCACGCGAGTAATCGTCTCGATCAAACTAGGAACCCTGAACTTGTAGTCAGCTCAACCTAGAAGAACAAAAAAAAAAAAAAAATTGCCTCATGAACAAGAATTACCGAAGAAAATAAATCACAAAGACTTATTAAACTTCCAATACCTGCTTATACTCCCTCTGGTATAGGCTTCAATTCCAAATACCTGGTCTTCTTGGCATCATCCCTTTTACCAAGAAGGCCCTAAAGGTCCCCGAGGAAAGATGTGACACTGGGATTCCCTTGAAGATGAAAACACAAAGTAATACATATAGTAACATTCCTGTGATAGGATTTAGTAGTACAACACTCCCACTCAATAATACACATGTGTTGTATGTAACTTGTACCACAAATTTGTTTTGTTAATGCGAGCGCCAAACAGCACAGGCACTGCTAGAGCTGCAGCAGCCATATAAAAGACAACACTGACAGGACACTCTCAACTACAGGCTTTTACTGATCTGTCTGGTTTTCAATGACAAATATAACTTATTTTCTTACAAAAAAAATGTCAAAGACAACATTTTTTTAAGCTAAAGATAATTTATCTCATATACCTATCACCATAAGCTGGCACTCATTAATCCCAATCAGTTTATTTAAACAGTAAACATTTAATAGACAAGGTAGGCGTACGCCAGACCGCGTCGTGGCTTAAAGGGCTTCGCTCACCGCGAATCGCTGTTCCGCCACTCAACGCCTGGCGCACGCCTACCTTGGCCTGCCGGCGGCTGTTACCTGACGAGTAGGACCCTGCGGGGCCAGACGGTGGGACGCCCTGCGGGCGTCACTCTCTCCGCACGGTCGCAACCGCGCTCATGTTCTCACTTCCGAACGTATCTTGCGTCAGCCTTTCGTTATCAATGCCGCTCATCCAGTCCTAACCTAACCTCACCTGCCCGCGCCTAACCTACCCTGGCCCCCACTAACCCAACCTGACCGAGCGTAACCTCCTCGATTCACTGATCGGCTCCTTCTTGACAGGCGCATGGCGCATACTGACCTCACCCAAATGGCGGATTATAAATTTTAGACCACATGTAAAAATTATCGTAGAAACCGCTTGAGCTGCGGTGCCCCTGAGGGGAGGTTGACTCTGGTATGATGCAAGAAAGATGTGGTCCAAATTTGAGCTGTCTACGTCCAACCGTTCTCGAGTAAACGCGTGGACAAACATGTTTGTCTGCAGACAAAACATTTTTGACCTGGTCGGGTAAGGGCTTCGCTTTCGCGCAGCCAAAAAAGTACATCAAGGGAGAGAGAAATTGCCCAATTCAAATCTGAGGCACAGTTTTTTATGATGAAGGGTCGATGATGCATCGCTATCAACTGAGCAAATAAGACATACTAAAGTGGGTATATGACAGAAAAGTTGGATGATGGTGTACTTACCACTGTATTTAAGCAGAACAGTGCATGATGAGCAGTCACAACGTTTTACATTCTCATTGGAATCTTTGAAGTGCTGAGTTTCATGCAAGACTCCGATCTTTCCACTTCATCATCCAGGTCCATCTCTGGGTTAGACTCTGCATCTTCATTGTCTACCTGTCCGTCGGATACATCACTTTCTGGTTCGATTCTAATTTCGGTCTCTGCAAACAAAAAGGAACGGATAAACAAGGTAGGCGAAATTTATGAAAACTTACTTTGACTGTACCTTTTAAAGATGCGAAAGTCAACTTTCGAGCTATTTCATTTGCTACTTAAGTGTCATGTTCGCGCTGCCCTTTGGCCTTGAATTCTTTCTTCTCGTTCTTATCCCTCTTCGAAGCGTTAACCTCCGCTCTCAGATGCATGGGAACTGGGGCCTTTGTCCCCAAAGCCTGCGCCGCAGTCCTTGAGCGCTTGGTTGACTGCTTGGCGTGCCTGTTAGATAGAATTCAGCCAACTCATCTTTTTTTAAACTCAGGGCTCTCGAATTAACTGAGAAGAGAACCAGAAATAAAACCGAAGTTTTTTGTAAATTGAAACAACCTACGACGAGACCTTAAATCGAGAACGAATGGGAGGAGACATGTATCCGTAAATGAATTTTGGAATGTTTGGTTCTGATTGGGGAGCACTGTGGCCATAAAGAAGGCCGGACGATAGAGAATACACTTGCAATTGACTGAATTTGATTGGAAATGATTGGATATGATTGGAGGTTGATTGGAATTAATTTATATTGATTGGAAGTGATTAAAATGCGATTGCTTTGGTGAGAGTTCGGTTAGGTTAGGCAGATTTCGGAAAATTGACCCCCTCCTCCTCTCCCAAGGCCCAACATTAGTTCCTTTCTGACAATACCCACTGCTTAACAATCTGCATTGCATACCTTTGGCAATGTAACGGTTCACCGTTACTCAGACTTCGGTTTTTTAACTGACATTCAATTTCTCTGTTTTAAGTTCATTTCGTTTCGATACCACCGAGGGGTGACCCACTACCCACATTTATTGTACACCTGGACACCCAACTCCCGAAAATCTCACTCACATTCCCTAAATTCTCCCACAATCCTAAACATTCGGCCACAATCCACGGCATTCTCGTACATTCGCTTGCATTCCCATACATTCTCGTACATTCTTCCACAATCGCCACAAATTCTCCCACATTCTTACACATTCCCGAAAAAAGCTCGTGAAAACCTGTAAACAAATTCAAACATTCTCACACACTCCTTCACAATCTCATACATTCTCCCAAATTCCTTCGTTCATTCCGTCGCATTCTCCTACATTCCCTGACATTCTCAGACATTCTTGCATTCCATCACACATTCATTCACATTCTCATAAATTCCTTTCCATTCTTACAACAATTTATCACATTCTCATACATTCCTTTCCATTCTTACAACAATCTATCACATTCTCCTAACATTCTCGACAATCTTTAACACTCGACGGCAGAACATTCTCATACATTTACACACATTCTCACACATTCAGCACATTCTTCATTCAGTTGTACACGTTTTCAGGCAAAGGGTCACCCCTCGGATACCACTGACGCCGGTAACCAACATCCTGCGACTGTAACACACCCGAGGCACCCCATTTAAAACAAGGTAGGCGTACGCCAGACCGCGTCGCACAGTGGGACGAAACGCAAGAAAGGTGGCCATAAATCGGTTTTCGCGAATATTTTATTTAAACGCAAAAATCCCTTAGGCGATGTTCACAATACTCCAATGTATCAGATTTCGAAAGAATTTTCAAAATATATGGTCTCAGTAGCAGCAGGCGGGACCTGCAAGTGACAGAAAAACCGCTTACTTTCGACCGTCTTGTCGGAGTATCAGAAACACGGCCGTACCTCTCAAGTTATAAATGTAAAATACATTCTGCTTACATAGCTAGAAAGAGGAGTCTTCAAGCTTTAAAATGCAAGTACCACTTTTGATCGTCATCACCGGGAACACGTCGCAAGCGCTCTCGTAAAAGTCACAAAATTAGCCGATCGAGCACTTTTGGCGTGGATTATCTCGAGTTGCAAACATTTGCGAACGGTTCTGAGCCTGCCATGTGAAGCTACTACAAAAGTACTCTGGGGAAAGTTCATCCAACCGTTGCACTTCGTTGCACTTTTCCGGCAATTCAGCCACGAAAACGCCGGACAACGCGATTCGCTACGTATGGACTTGGTCGCTGCGCGCTGCGGCGTTGACTTCCGCATGTAATAACAGGAGAACTACGTTGATGACTAAAAAACTTCCAAGGCAGAAAAGTTTTGAATTAAAGCAACCCTAACAAGACTTTCATTTGTTTTTCAAAATTCGATTTTGTAAAATTTTACCCTCCTCAAAACTACCCTTAAATTTCGAAATTTTTTGGAATAAAAATTATGGGTTGATCACGCCTCTGTGCTGGTAAAGTGTACCGAATTTCGTCCATCGGTGCCTGAAAAACAATTTTGGCCACGTTTTTGTCGTTTTGTCCCACTGTGCGTCGTGGCGTAACAGGCTTCGCTCGCCGCGAATCACTGTTCCGCCACTCCACGCCTGGCGCACGCCTACCTTGGCCTGCCGGCGGCTGCCACTTGACGAGTAGGATCCTGCAGGGCAAGTCAGTAGGACGCCCTGCGGGCGTCACTCTCTCCGCACGGTCGCAACCATGCTCATGTTCTGCCTTCCGAACGTATCTTACATCAGCCTTTTCTTATCAATGCCGCTCAACCAGTCCTAACCTACCCTTACCTGCCCGAGCCTAGCCTATCCAGGCCCCTACTAACCTAACCTAACCAAACGTAACCCACTCGCGTCACTGATCCGCTCCTCCACGACAGGTGCATGGCGCATACTGACTCTACCCAACCGGCGGATTTATAATTTTGGTCCACATGTGAAAATTATCTAAGAAACCGCTTGGGCTGCGGTGCCCCTGAGGGGAGGTTGACTCTGGTATGATGCAAGAAAGATGTGGTCCAAATTTGGGCTTTCTACGTCTAACCGTTCTCGAGAAATCGCGCGGACAAACAGACAGACTAAACATTTTTGACCCAGTCGGTCCAGGGCTTCGCTTTCGCTCAGCCAATAATGCCGCGCATCACAAACTTTCGCAACGCGCCACCAGAGCGCGCTGTCTCTCGAACTCTCGCCGCTACTATCAGTCCACTGCTCATCGGTTAGAAGTAGGTGACAGGCTTAAATTTAAGAAATCTAGGTTCTGTGGAAAAAGAGAACCAAAGCTGAGGTTTTTTTCTGAAATTGCAATTATTTTAGGCTACACTCTATCAAACCCCTACTCCTAAGCCGGCAAGTTTTAACGTTCAACATAATTCATGGGTGGCTGAGCTCAAAGGCCGCTTATGGCTAATTTTTACGTTCCGTCCATACCTACTGATACCCAGAGCTCCTTCTTCAGGTCTCACTGAAGCTCCGTCTTGATTTGCCGCGAACGTTTTGGCGCGCTTCGGCTAGCTCAACAGTGGAACCAAACTTTGTACAGAGGCGCTTCCGCCCCCCCCCCCCCCACCCCAAAGCAGGACACGAAGGCATCGAACGATCCCTTCGATCCTAGGTGCTTCGTTCCCGCATATTGCCGGAACAAAAGCGCACGGAGCACCCTGCGTACATCATCCATTTTTCCATCCATTTTTTGAAAATAAGTTATTATTTGGAGTGATTTTAGCGATTGTAGTACTGATTTAAGTTGATTGTGGAAGTGATTGGAGATGATTGTAAGCGATTGGAATGACTGAATTTGATTGGAGTGATTGTAATGATTGGATATGATCGGTTTTTGGGGTGTACAGCGATTGGACATAGTGAATGGACCCCTCGGGCTGCGGCCTCGCAGTTTATACGCGAGCAAACTTTATTGACGTGCAGCTGAGAAAGAGCGACAGAAAGAGGGATTAGGGTGAGAGGGAATCCAACTTGTAGGTATTTCGGGGCGCTTTATTGATCGGGTACAGAATGCGTTCGGTGGCCGACGGGTCAGGCGCGGCCGGCGTCCTCCTTGATGAGGTCGGCAGCCACCTCTGCCAACATGATGGTGGGCGCGTTGGTGTTGCCGCTGGGCAGCGAGGGCATGACGGAGGCGTCGGCCACGCGCAGCCCGCGCACGCCGCGGACGCGCAGCCGGCTGTCCACCACTGCGCAGCGGTCGTGCGCCCGGCCCATGCGGCACGTGCCGGCCCAGTGCCACGCCGTCTGCGTGCGCGCGCGGCACACGCACCGGAAGTAGGCGTCCGAGGCGAAGGCGTGCGCGCTGCGGCAGGCGTAGAAAGGGGAATCCAGCAAGGCGAACATTTCAAGGTGGAGCGTAAGAACAGGCTACAATAGAGAAAGCTGAAAATTGATCAACAGTTTTCGCGGTACTTTCAAGCTAGAGAGGTGGCTGTAAGTTTTCACTGAAGTGCCATCGAGCATCTGAAGAAGACTTTTTTCAATATTTCAGAATCAATAATGGGACCCATAATTGTAATCCTCGAATTAAGACGAATCGATATCATATGTACAATTTCAAGCTAACATTTGAAATTGTGGTGTAAAATGATTCCTTAAAATAATTTTAGGTGTCGTCTTTTAGGGGGTGAACATTAAAAGTTGGAACCTCTCCCGTGTCCGCTGTTATTTCATTGTACCGCGGGTTCAGACATTATATTTATGAACGAGCACACGTGAGAGCGACCCTCTCCGAATTTGCTTCGGAGCCACAACTTCATAACGTTGGTTTGCCTGGGGTGAGCTGCCCGATGCGCCATTTTTCAGGACTTTTCAGAATCTACAAATATAGTCTGATAGGTCTCAAACTTAAAATGGCCCTTATCTGATGCCAGGACCGGAAATAGCTGCCTTAGAACCAATTCGGAGAGAGTCGCTCTCATGGGTGCTCGTTTTTCAATGGAATGTCTCACAGTTTTTCTAGCAGTGTCTGAACAGGCTTGAAACCACGAAGGCAGCACGTTATCCAAACGCAGAGGAGAAAAGATTTTGGCTCAGCACCGCAATCCCCCCTCCCCCCCGCGCTAAAAAAAAGTTCACTCTGGCTTGTTCTGATCCCACTATCGAGCTGTGACGATTTTGTCGAGTTTTGTCCCCCAATGCAATAGCAAAAATATTAAAATCAAATTCTCTTGAAAAAGTTTTGTAAAAATTCTAAAAGTTGGTTTTGTTCAAATTTGCGCTATCGCAATTGGGGGAGGTTCATCATGGACTGCGTTGAAAACAAATCAGAGTGAACTATCTTAGCTGAGATTTTTGTAAAATCGGCAAACACACTACATGTTTATGGACTTTTTTTCTGTACATAATTTTTGCACTATCCATTTGTGCGTGAACGTTACGCACGCGATTTTGTCCATAACTACGCACAATTTTGTGCGCAATTCCGGATAAATGTGCCTAATGAACAATTTTATACGTAGTTACGTATGCATCTGTACGTAGTCTATGGAAGTGTATGTGCATGCGTAGTTACGCACAATTACCATAATCTTTGAGTTACGGACAAACTTGTGCGTAGCTATGTATAAAATTGTCCGTAACCAAAGGACTATGGTAATTGTGCGTAACTACGCATGCACATACACTTCCATAGACTTCGTACAGATTCATGCGTAACTACGTATAAAATTGTCCATAATGCAAATTTATACGGAGTTACGCAGAAAATTGTGTGTAGTTACGGATAAAATCGTGTGCGTAACGCTTACGCACAAACGGATTGTGCAAAAATGATGCACAGAACGCCTTGTGGGGAAGCCTATGGAAGACGAGTGGGGCTCGCTTGAGCCCTTTAATTGTTGTCCCATTTCAAAAATTTTTATTTAATAATCTTTTATCACCAAATCGCTGGGGAAAAGCTTGCGCGTTTGTTAAATTTCGCTGAGTGGGAACGACTACAGTGCTAAGCAGTGCGTTAGATTTCTCTAATTTGTTCATATGTTTTGTTGAAACAATCCAGCAAACGTCCCAGCAAAAGAGTTCCTGTCATCATTCAAAACTGTTTTTCACTAGTGGCGGTAATTACGTACGAGCACTCGGGCACAAAGTCCTTGTCCAGTGTGAGGCCGAGGCCGGCGAGCGGCTCTGCCAGCCGGAGCACCAGCTTGAGGCCCTCGAGGGCGGTGGCCAGGTCGCGGCCCTCGCGGTCCCCGAAGTAGTTGAGGCTGACGACGGGCGGGCCGTACGGGTCGGAAGTGTTGAGGCGCACCCAGCCCTCGCTGTAGGGCTGCATCAGCGACGCCCACGCCGTCAGCCGGTTGAGCCGCCAGCCGTCGTACCGCAGGCAGCTGTCAACACGCAAGCAGCACATCGCGAGGCCGTCCATCAGCTACAAGGTAGGCGAACGCCAGCCCGTGTAGTGGCGTAACAGGCTTCACTGTTCCGCCACTCCGCGCCTGGCGTACACCTCCCTGACGGCTGTCATCTGACGAGTAGTCCAGCCCGGCAAGCATTCAAGGACCAAGCAGTCTCCAGCGACGAAGCGGCTTAACGAAAACTACGTCATCCTGCCTCAAGACCCCCCTCTCCTTCGCGCCTCACCCTCCTCTACCATAACCTCTGCGACCGAGTACTGGGAGGATCAGCCGGCCGCTGCCACCGCACCGCGTCTCCTCTTACGAACAACACCAGCCTAGCAGGTAACGGAAGCGTCCGTCGGTGCGACTCTGCGGTGTATTGTACGGCTTCTGCCCACCTCGTTCTTTTCAGAACTGCTTCCCCTTTCCCTTTACTGGGAGCTGCGTCTGCGCCAGGAATCATTCTTCCCCGCCCAGGTAAGCCTCGCTGCCTCGTTCACGCTGAATGCTTCTGTACAATTTTGTGCAGAAGTGCGCACGAATTTGTGCATACGCAGCTTATGTACAAATTCGTACGTTGTTATGTACAATATTGTATGCAATTGTGAACAAATCTTCAAAATTGTACATAAATTAAGTACGAATTAGTACATAAGCTGCGTATGCGTAAATTCGTACGCAATTCTGGACGAAATTGTACAGAAGAATTTAGTGTGTTTCGTGTGATGCTGATATAGTCCTGACATGAAGCGGACGTACGGGTGTAATGTGGATCGGTCCGTTGCAGGAACTCGTGTCCATCAACGCCATGCAGAGCTGCTCCGTCTGCTACAAGCAGTGCGCGTCCCCGAGCGCTCTCGTGCTCCACATGAGAAAGCATACGGGAGGGTGTCAGGGCAAGTCCCCCGGGACTTTCCCTCCACACTCCCGCGTCACTGCCCCGAAGTGAAGTCCGGCGTTACGGACAAACTTGTGCGTAGCTATGTATAAAATTGTCCGTAACCAAAGGACCATGGTAATTGTGCGTAACTACGCATGCACTTATACTTCCATAGACTACGTACAAATTCATACTTAACTACGTATAAAATTGTCCATAAAGCAAATTTATACGGAATCACGCACAACATTGTGCGTAGTTATGGACAAAATCGTGTGCGTAACGCTTACGCACAAATGGATTGTGCAAAAATGATGCACAGAAAAAAAGTCCATAAACATTTAGTGTGTACAGTATGACTTTAGTTCGTCTATAGTTCCAAAAATAAACCGGTCTCTACTCTAAACCTTTGATGGACTGTAGTTTGTGGCGGGACCGATTCGCGGGACCGTGGTTCGCACAACAGGGCAAGAGGCGCAACCCTCACAGCGATAGGCACATTGTAGATGCGAGGGGTCCCTCACTCCCAGAAAAAAGGGGACACAGGATTGTGCGAATGTCCAGGACGGATTGTGGGACAATTTCTTAAGGATTGTGTTGTCAAAGTGTCCCTTCTGCGCCGGTTTCTCAGCGATGACCTTTTTGTTTAGAAACTTTGCCTACCTTTCAGGGGGCATGCTTGGAAAAGGAGACTTTTTGAGATTGTGTGGAGGCGTGCATACGGATAGTCTCTATTGAGGGGCCCCTCGTGTAGATGTTCCAAGCCACCGAGTAGTCCATGGTCCGCGCGGTGCCAGGGACAACAACGCGACAGCCTTGTAGGAGAACCAGTATGACAATGTGAGCGGTTCGCTACCCTAGGGCTTCACTTACTACCCTTTCCGACTCCAAGGAAGTGCATACCACGCCAAAACTGATACACAGCCCGAACGAAACCCTCATCACTTAAATTAAGAAAGGGCTCAAATTCAATATGAATCAAAATTTAAGTGAGTTTGAATCGAATTTTAATTAAATATAGACCAAATTTACACTAAGTTTTGATCAAATTATGAGGTAAACTTAAATCAACTGAAATAAAAATTTACTGTAATTCCGTAAACTCCGCGATTGCCATTATCTTACGCAGTGAGATTCCGCAGATTCCAAAATTATATTTTTGACAACCTTATCGAGATCCAAAGTATCATATCTGTAACTTTGAGATTTCTAAAAGCATTCCATGTGAACTAGGGACCTTCCAACACCCTTACGAGAACATTGAAATTAAGGATGGGATTCTGTCTGCACCTTGCTTTCTTCCATGGGAGAGTCGATCTGTCGCGTTTCATCGCAGTCGGACTTATACTAGTCGTCGTTCCCTTGAAAGGATTTAAAAGAAACACTTCCTCTCCTATTGTCTCCTGCCGACTTAGCGTAGACTAGTCGACGTATACCAACGTACGTGGTGCCGTCGGTGACGGAGTTGCCGAGAAAGAGCGTCTGCACGTCGGGCGTGATGCCCGTCCCGGGCTTGGCGATCGAGGTCCTCGAGAAGGCCATGAAGTGCAGCACGCTGAAGGCGGCCAGCGCCCCTGTCCGCGTCTCGTTGTACTCCCGCAGGTCCTGCTGGCGGCTGCTCCAGTCCGTGACACACAGCGGCGGCTCGCACTTGTACTGCACGCCGGGGATGTCCGGGTGGTCCATGAGGCCCTCGCCCACCGGCAGCTCCTTCACCAGCGGTATGCCCGCGGCCTGCAGGGCCGAAGCGAAACATTCCTTGTGCACGCGGCCAGTGTCGTTGCTCGAACGCTAGCCAGCTCTCACTGGCTTCCAGCCTAAGTTAAGGGTCGAGTGAAGTAGGTCTAGACGCTCAAAGCGTTCAAAGCCACACGAAATGTAGGAGGAAAACGTAACGTGTCCCCCCCCCTCTCTTCCTTCAAGCCCCACGCTGAATCCTCCACTGCACCGTTAGCAGAAGTCGTCATTTTACGAAAAAGTTTGTCCCGAAGAGTATCGTAATTTTACGAACGTGAGTTGTAACAATACGAAAAGTGTCCTAAAGTTACGGATCTGTGACGTACAAAAACGTAATCGGTCGTATATTTACGACAGTGTCGTAAAATTAGGAAACTTTTCTCGTAATTACAGAGTTAAGCGCGAAGATTTAATTGATTGTATTCCGTTTAACGAACTTACTCGTTATATTGTGACAAAAGTCCGGTTAATTTTTCAACACAGAATTTTGGTGAAATTACGAGTGTTTCTAGCTGTCACAGTTACGAACGTTTTGTTAAAAAAATGGAAATTTTCTTATCTTTCACTGTACATGTCCCCTTTTCGACTGTTGTGACCTGAGAGCAGTTAAAATGGGAACTAAGACAGAATTGTGCATGAAAATTGTACGACCCATCTCGTAATTTTACGGCTCACTTCGTAATTTTACGAATTTTTCGTAATTTCGCGGGAAGTTCGTGTTTAAAATTTAACAGAACATTTGTCGTAAAATTAAGATAAATTTTTTAACAGTGTGCTGCTTAAGATTTGTTCTATAGACAAGTATCAAGGCGTAGGTAGCAAAAACCACTAGACAAGTCTGAAACTTTTTCAGTGAAACATTTCCGAAAGTTAACATTATTGCACTGCAAACTCGAGTGTGCTTTATAACATCCAACAGAACTCATTCCTACTGTTGCAGTGTATATTATACCTGGAGTTGTTTTGCTGGCCCTATGCCAGACAACATCAAGATCTGTGGGCTGTGGAGGGCACCGGCACTCAGGATCACTTCTTTTCTCGCGCGCACAATTTTAATCTGTAAGAGTTTTGCTGCATTTAATCTTTAATTCTGTAACACGATCCTAGAGTAAAACATTCTTTCACGCGACCCTCAAACCGTATCCAGTTTCTCCTGGGGCCCCTTGTATCTTTCAGATGATTTCTATTTCAGACTAGAGATGCACTTCGTACCTTGCCGGCAGCATCCTTGTACTCGACGCCCACGGCTTTGGGGCCCAAAAACGTCCTCTCCAGCACCACCCTCCTGGCCGTGGCGAACGTCTCGACGTGCAGGTTCGGCCTCTTGCCGATCACCGGCTCCAGGTAGCTCCGGAACGTACTCCACCTCTCACCGTGCGCCTGGCGGTCACAAGAGAAAGCAAAAGGGTAACCAAAAGTTTCGAAAAAATCATGTGAAGGGGTCGCTTGGTAAAATGGCTACATTGGAAATGGTAAATGGCGCATCTCAAAATTCCCCAATGAGGCTAGACCCGACCGTGTGGAGATCTCATTTCTTACCATCATTTTAAAACCAAATTATCGTCTAAAGAGCGATATTAAGTCTTATGACACGCTTACCTCGAAAAGCTCTATGCGAGTGCGAGATGACTGTCATGAACTAAATGCAGGCAATACAGTGGATTGTCTACTCGACATGTCAGGATAAGAGTTAAAGGCTCGTACGTGTCGATACGGTAATTTCTTTGAAACGCGATTTCGATTATCAAATACTGATTCTGGCAAGTTTTTGATGGACATAATCCCCTCCTGCTGGGACTTGGAGCTGGATGAAAAGTACTATCACTGTTAAAAATATGTTGGGAATTCCTAAAATCCTCTGGAAACTTTTTTATGAACTGATCCTTCGTTTTTCCCCCGTATGACATATTGAAATAAGCTCTGCTGAGAGCAAAACTCTAAAGCGAATTTATTGGAGGACACATTACCTTCCTCAATAACCATAATATCATACCCCAAAGTAACACATACGCCCTGTGACAAGCGATTTTATCCGGCGGATTCCCGAACGTTCTCTGGAAATTCACAAAGGAAAGTCGGAAATAAAATTACCAACTGATCCTTCGTGATATCACCCTTTTTTTATGAGTGACGTAGAACATTTCGGTGATATATCTAGTGTCAGGCCATCGATTTGGCCCTGTGGGCTATCCAAAGTGCACCTCATTTCTTTCAACGTGCAAAACTCGTAACTAGGGGGCCATCCATAATCTACGACAGAAATAGGCCACTTTCTGACCCCCTCCCCCCACTCTCGTTGACTTTCGTTGACTTTGACCCTCCCCCCCCCCCTCATTTTCGACGTCAACAATAACTTTTTTCGAAAACGATGGAAATGCGATATTTAGCGGTGTTTGAGGTGCAGCGAGCAGGAGACTTCGCCGGCCGAGAAGCGGCGGGGTGACTGGGAGCACACGGCCCGGGCCGGCCCGGCGGCGGCGTGGTTCGGCTGACCAGCAGATTCATGTGCAGGACACGTGCACCTTACCTGGGTGGTCTGCGCGTCCGAGTAGCCCAGCTGGCTGGCCGCGTTGATATCCAGCTGCTCCGGCACACCGATGGCCCGGAAGGCCTTGGCCAGCTGCGGGACGACGGGGTGCGTGTAGGGCTGCCGGGACACCTTCTGCGGGCCGCCCGTGCCGTGGTACACTGCCAGGGCCACACGCTAATGAGTACGGAAAGGGTCGAGCTTCTCGACAAAACTTATTCAATTCTGCTTTGGAAATTGCAACATCTACACTCTCAAAAAATCTGTTTGAATTTAGCATATTTGAGATTCTCGCCGTCAGTTTTTTGAATCAAGCTTACGCATTTAGCTCGATGCCTAATTCAAGCATTGTTCTAAATGCGCATGCTTGATTCAAGAAACCGACGGCGAGAATCTCAAATATGCTAAATTCAAACAGATTTTTTTGAGAGTGATAGAACGCACGACCAATGCGCGCAAATACGGCACCCGACAGGCGCGCAACTTGAGACAGTCATATTGCACACTCAGACAAGCACAACCATCGAATCTGAAAAACTGGCTAAGAACAATGTTTTAGCAGCATTATTGCGGTTAAAGCTTGCAATTCGAAGTTTATCAAAAATCGCTGCAAGAATCGACACTACCAAACACAATCATTGTACACTTAGGACTGAGTTGTGGACCCCTCGACGGCAGCCATAATGCCATAATGTGGGGTAGTGCTTTCGCTTCTGCTAAATTTCGGTCCAACCAGCTACATTTTAATAAAAGACACAATTATATCCCCAAAAAAGACACACATTGATTACGGTATCTGCCATTATTGTTTAGTTCGTGCACTCAGCAAAGAAAAACACATTAACGGTTCGATCCTGAAATCATGCTTGGTTTAACTGCCACTGCGCTTTATACCAATAACGCAGAGGTTCGATACCCGGACCCCTGTGAATCTCGCACCATGCACCATTTCGCACTACACTAAGAAAACAAGTGTCATACAGACCACGTGACCCGTCGCTGTTGAAAGCAGTATGATACCGTCTGCCCAGCACCTACCTCTGTCCACGTTGATGTCGGCATCGAGGTTGTCCTCGGACTTCTTGAAGTAGGGCAGGACGGAGTCGAAGCTCCAGCGGCGGTCTCCGGTCAGCGTGGCCCAGCGGTCGTAGTTCTCGTGGCTGCCTCGCACGTACAGCATGCCGTTGATGGTGCTGCCGCCGCCGAGCACCGACGGGATGTTGAGCAGGCAGCCCGTGCCGTTGCAGTTGTGGTCCTCAGCTCTGGCCTGCAACGGATTGGATACCCCCGTCACTTTAGCCAAATAAAGAAGGACAAAGCAACTAGTGTGCTCGGATCATGGCACTGCAAATTCAAGGGAGGGCCACGGGTTCGCCTACACTCTAAGAAACTTCTTTGGAAATTTCCAAACAATTTGGGAAAGAAAATTTCCACAGCATTGTTTCCAAAAGTAAATTTGGATTTTTCCAAAAAATGGAATTAGGATGTTTGTGGACAGAACAGTTAACAGTACGGAAATCAAATAAAACGTGTTAAAGCATATTTTCAATTTTTCCGAAAAATGTTAAAAACTTCCAAACCGTTTGGGGTAGAAATTTTCCTAACAATTGTTTGGAATTTTCCAAAAATGTTTCTTACAGTACTGTTCGCATGGAATCTGTGTGGGCTCGGAAAAGTGGCGACGCAAAGAGGATCGGGCAATGCTCTTCCCTGTAGCTCGCAGTGGCCGGATCTGTTCGGTTTTGCCCCGCCCGACTCGATGCTGACAAGTAGAAGAGCACTTCTGGCGGCTTGCAGCCAGCCGCCAGCGCCTGTCCGTACGCCTGCAGTCGGGGGGTTGGCCACCCAACGTACAGCACTGTACGTGGATGGGACACCTTGTACAGACCTTCACAAACCTTCCCAGTTTATGCACAAATTTGTACACAAGATACAGATCACGTCGAAACGAATAAATTCGTACTGACTGGACCCAGTAATGCTAGGTTATTAGTGGATCCCTTTCTTCACGCCTCCTGAGCTATGAATGGTCGTTGGCCTCTGGCAAGCGCCTGCTTGGTAGGCAACTATACGCACGGGAGCATTGCGGGCTGGCCTACCCGAGTCTTCGCAGGCGCCCGGGACATACCTCCCTCGCTGCATCACATTTACTGCAAATCCAAGTGTGGACCAACTCCACGCTAGGAAGCGTGGAGTGTTATCTTTCCGTCTTGCTTTTGAAAGCGTCTATACGCTATACGATCGCCCCGTTTCGCGAACATTTATTCGAGCACACCCATAGTTGTCAGTTGTACAATTTATTTCTATGCTCACATACCAGCCAGGCGGGAGATTCTAATAACGAATCATTATTTTAAAGTTCAAAACGTGTGTAAAACTGCGTGTGTGCTTAAGCCTTGTGAATTAAAACCGTCTGTAACTACGCCGAATAATTTACTCAATTATGCACAAATTTGGCTTATGTAATTTTTTTTACTCAAGTACTAGAGAATTCGCACGTAAACCGCATGCATTTTCGTGCACTCGTAATTATGCACAAAGTGAAGTGTACACATGTTATTGTTGAAATTTGACATATAAGTTTGTTAAAATTCTTACATAATATGTAAGAAATCGTACATAAGCTATGAGTGCACAGAATTTCGTGTGTACAAAATTATCCACAGCAAATCAGTGTGCAGGAACGCCCACGTGCAACCAAAGGACTCCACAACAACCCCCCAAAAGTAAACGCCGATTAGGAAAATATGTTCGAGAAACAGCGCATTTAAGCCGAAAAGGCTACCATGAAAATTACACATGAACGCCTCTTTTACGGCTGTCTCGGGGCACACTGACTGGGCCTCACTCTTGCAACGGCTGCAGTTAAGGAATATATTCGGCGTGGACCACACTGTAAGAAACCTCTTTGGAAATTTTCAAACAATTTGCGATGGAAAATTTCCATATCATCGTTTTGAAATTTCCAAATATAAGTTTGGATTTTTGCGAAAAATGGAATTAGGATTTTTGTGGATAGAACAGTTATTAAAAGTAAGGAATTAAAAAAAAACGTGGTAAAACATATTTTAGATTTTTCTGAAAAAATGTTAAAAATTTCCAAAAAGTATGGGATAGAAATTTTCCTCACGATTGTTTGGAACTTTCTAAAAAAGTTTCTTACAGTGGCGATGCATATTTCGCTCACTCACAAAGACGAGCTCGGCCAGCTTGCTGTTGAGGTTGTTGACGGTGTAGGCGGGCACCCGGGCCTCGGCGGGCTCGCGGCCGCCCCGCTCCAGGAGCAGCACGCGCGCGCTGGCACGCTCCGACAGCCGCGCCGCCAGCACGCAGCCGGCAGACCCGCCACCCACCACCACGTAGTCGTACTCGCTGAGCGGGCCGTTCCCCGACGACACTGTTGAGACGGGTGTATCGCAAATCACAGTTTACACGGGCGGTTTTCTCATTTTAGCAGGCTTCCTTAGTTCCGAAGTCAACAAATAAATTCGTATGGTCATTACCGGGAAAAACCGAACACTTTGTCGACTTTTTTGCCGCTAGTTTTCGCAAAATCCTGTTTTTTCTGGAGTTCTTTAACGAGTTTAAATGAATTATTATTAGTGTCTCTCTAAAATCCACCTCATTGATTCATATTTGATGCGCCAGAGTGAAATATTCGAATGTTAACGAAGGAGGACAATGCGGGGAAGAAGTGAACACATTTAGGTCTGGCGGGGAAGAGCAGAACAGTATACAGAAGTTTTCGTGTGTAGCAGCGCAGTGAACGCCAATATCAACTTCTGGTAGCCTGGATATCATGCGAGACGGAAGCCCAAATCGACTTGAAAATTTCATCAAGCTTTCAAGAAAATCAAGTGGGTGCACTTGTGTACGATTCTTCCCCACACCCGCCCTATGCGGGGCAAAACCGAACACTTGTGCGGGGAAAAACGAACACTAGCCTTTCATGTCATTAGAAACATTGATACGGTCGTAACTGGTGGCTGACAATCCGCATGCGGTAAGGCAGAGCTTTTTGTGCACAAAGTGGCCTGTAATACCTCGGTAACGCCCTCTAAAAAAGTGTTCGTTTCTTCTCCGATTCGTGGGTGTTCGGCTTTTCTCCGTGATGACCCTATATTGCGTGAAGGTCTTGCCCTGAAATCTTGTCTCTCTAATCACGTTGACATAGGCACACTGTAATACAGTTCGTAGTGCACTGCATCGCTCGGAGATGGCTCTGACTGACAGGGGGATGCCCCGAGGTGTCGAACTCAGAATTCGATGAAACTTTTTTTGCAGTATATACGGCCCACAAGACCCCCAGATACAAAATTTTAGCTGCCCTTATCGGCTAGTTCCGGAGATATTAATTTTTGAAGCATTAAAACAGGCTTAAATTGATTAAAACTAGTGTAAACGAGTGATTTTCAAAAAATTCAAAATACTTTCCTAGGGTCAATGTAGCAAAAGTAGGACCCTAAAGAACTGAAATTTCAAGGAAAACGCCGTAACCCCAGCCGTTTTTGAGATATCGGCGTATTATGTATATGCATCAAACAATACCTCCTTAGAAACGTGTCCAGTATGATTCCCATACATAACACGCCGATATCTCGAAAACGGCTGGGGTTACGGCGTTTTCCTTGAAATTTCAGCCCTTTAAGATCCTACTTCGGCTACATTGACTTTGGGAAAGTATTTTGAATATTTTGAAAATTCCTCGTTCACACCAGTTTCACTTAATTTAAGCCTGTTTTAATGCTTTAGAAATTAATATCTCCGGAACTAGCCGATAAGGGCAGCTAAAATTTTGTATCTGGGGGTCTTGTGGGCCGTATATACTACAAAAAGGTTTCATCGAATTCTGAGTTCGACACCTCGGGGCATTCCCTTGTGAGCCCTCGCCTGTCTCCCTCGTTATCACTCGGCTCTTATGAGCGGAAAGAGAGAGAAGATTTCGGTTATGCTGAACAATAGCCCAACACGCAGAAAAAACATTAGCAGCATATGGATAGCTAATTTTCTTAGCTAGTGCAACTAATTGTTTGCTGCATGGCAAAAGTGATTAGCTGGTTTTGCTAACACCTTACCTAGACAGCTAAAACTTAGCTACTACGACTAATAAAATTAGCTATCCATATGCTGCTAATGATTTAGCAATACAGCTAAGGTTTTTTTTCCGTGAACAACACTGGAGCAGATATTGTGCATAGGTTGTAGGTCGCTTACCCGCCTGGGCCTTCTGGTCCTGCTGGGCCTGCCGCTGCTTAGCAATAGACGAGAGGACGGCGGCCAGGAACACCAAGAGTGGGCTGGACGCCGGGCAGGAGCCGCCCGGGCCAACTGGGCACGGGCAAGTCTGGGCCGCGTCCATGGCTGTCCACTAGGCTGCCCGAACAAAAGAAACACACAGCACCATTAAGAAGGTGAGAAGGTCGGCCGAAATTTCGGCGGTGTTATTTTTTCGACCGCCTTTTGGCGAGGACGTATCTCTCGCCGCGGCGGGTGAGGTTTCCCTGCGCCTGGTACATAGGCAATTGCGCGCGCGAGTGTATTGCGGTCTAGCATGTCCCCCACCTTAGCAGGCGCCACAGACACACCCACAACAATGACTTCTTGGTTGAAGAAGAATTTTGGCTTGAACCAAGATTATTTACTTAGATCAAGTCTAATTTAGTCTTAAGTGGCTCCAAGGCATATTTTGTCTTCATCCAAGAGCCAAATTTTCTTGGTTCAATATATAAGTAGACTTGAACCAAAACTCTTAACTTGGATCATCATCATCGGGTATTGATCCAAGTAATAAATTAGGATAAGGGCTACCCAAGAATACGTTTTTCTGGGTGCAAGCATCGCCCGTCGCGATCAGCTTTCATTTTATGTTAAGTTTTAAATGTCTGCGTTTCGCTCGCTGCATTGTGCGCAGCACGTCGGGGCGTACCCCTAGTGCAGAAACTTTCGCGAGTGCCTACGAGTGAGGGGTAGCGACAGTCAGCCGGCATAACTCGACTCACGCCAAACTTCTTCGACTAGTGCATACGATGATTCCGTGTACCAAGCATTTAACAACATCCCTGCTAACCCGTGCGTTTGCCCACGGTAGTGGCGGTCCTCGACTGCTACTGTTTACCGATCGATTACGGCCGATTACCACCTTAAATGTCAGTCAAGAACTTACGAGATTACGATTGATTACGGCATGATTACCAAGGCGGTGTACTCACACTAAATCCTTTACGCACTGTGCATACTTCTGCGGGCACACTTGTGTGCTCACCTGTGCACAAAAAGTGTGCATAAGCTTGCACTCTAAATGTCTATGGAATAATTTTGTCCAATGAACTTTTACGTTTTTAAACAAAACACGACATTGGGACAATTTGTAGCGTAAAGGTGGGGCAATTTTAAGCATACGAGATACAATCTGTCCCATAACTACGCTACAAATTGTATCTCAATTATGTTTTGTTTAAAAACGAAACATATTATGGGACGAAATTGCCCCATGACATTATTGGGTGTGCATGTTTGATTTGGTGCGCAGCCATGCACAAAGTTGTTCGTAAGGAATTAGTGTGCACACCATTACCGCGGAGTTGTCAAACCCCTCGGAATGAAGCATGGAGTAATAAGGCATTCGGGTGAGGATGTGTCCGGCCGGCGCCGGCTGCGGGTGGCGGAAGTCGTGCGATGAAGGCCACAAGTGAGGCGAGGACGCGGCCCGCCGGCCCGCGGCCGTACCCAGCGGGCCCAGCGGTGCGTGCAGCTGCGGCGGAGCTGGCGGAGAGGAAGAGGAGCGGCGGCGGCCAGACGGTGCGAATGACTCGCGGCCCCGTGGAGCCCTGCGGAGCCCCGCACCGCCGCACGCACAGCCGGGCACGCGGGCCGCGAGGTTAAGGAGGAATCACCGGCAATGATAAAAATTTATCGCCGATGGCGGCTACACAGTTAGTAAGAGTTTTTTTTTAAATTAGATTTTAAAATTAAACTACCTACACCCAGAAAAATGGATTCTTGATGTTACTGATACTCGGTTTAGCCAAGTAAAATTTACTGGATTTCAGTAAAATTTACTTGATTTAGGCAACATTTACTTTTGAAAACCAAGAACATGCAATTTGCGACTGAAATTAAGAATCCATTTTTCTGAGTGTACTCTGATAATGGTTGAGGCCATTTGAAAAAGACGCTAAATGCCGTTTTAAAATCATCTATAATTCGCAATTCTGAAATAGCAAAACTATTTTGAAATGACTCTATGGCTGACCTCAGCTATTTCAAAATGGTTTGTATCTTTTTTAAATTACTGAAAAAAATATACTGAACCACTTTTATTGTATAATGGGTAAGCCACTTGTTGACTTTTTCTAGCAGTGTAGCGCTAGCATAAACAAATCGGTTGCTGATATGGTTTTTTCTTAGCATGTCATGTTTATGATGTAAAAGTGCAGACACGTATTCTTTGCAGTGAATGATGTGACGAAACGTTTTGTCAGGTAGCAAACATAATGGGAGTGCCCGCCAGGCTCGACCGTCACTGTAAACGTAATTGTAAGTTCAAAAAGACTTTTAAACTTATTAATCAATACAGCTTTGTAAAATAACGCCATCTTGCGTGAATAGATACCCACAGGCGTGCCTGGGAACAATACTGTTGTACATTTTATAGTTGCGGGTGCGGGGTGGATTTCAAGAATGTTCACCCGCTCTTCGAAACACACGCGAGACTTTACACGCTAAATGTCATGGGACAATTTTGTACCATAAAATGTTTCGTTTTTAAACAAAAAATAACTGAGATACAATTTGCAGCATAATTTTGGGACAAATTGTATCTCGCATGTTACAATTTGTCCCACCTTTGTCATGTTTTGTTTAAAAGCATAATATTTCAGTGGATAAATTTAAGTCTTAGACATTTAGAGTGTATGACACGGAGAATCGCACGTAAAAAAATCGTTTGTATAAGCTCTTCGCAGTTTTCAATTAACCAAAAATGAGCCCGACTAACCTTCGTTTTAAAACGGCTGAAAATATTACAGTGTGGGCCCAACTAAAACAAGAAAGACGGTATATATTTAGGGCCCCGTGCTCACTATCTGCCTTCCGGTGCGGCGACTACTGACGCACGCGCGGGGCACCTCTCCGTTCGGACGGCCGGCTAAGACTGCCCGCCGGTCAAAACGATAGGCAGACTCGGCGTCACGTTCCGAACTCCTCGGTGGTAAGTACGTCATGAGGACGGTGCAGGCCTCGGCACACGAGGCGCCGATCGTTTCGCGTTATCTTTACCGTCCCGCGAAAGTTGCTACTGTTTTATGTGTGCCGACATCCTAACACTTGTGCAGCTAAGAAACAAACAGCGTACTTCTAATGCGGGCGAGTGCAGCTTGTCACTAAAATCCGTCCTTCAAATGCTGTTCGTAATGTAAGAGATATTTCAACACCACAAATTTTCGTCCAGGTCCTCTGGCAGCCAAGATAATGGACATGCAAAACCGTGATATTCCTCACGCATTTGCCCGGCGTGATTTTGTTGGCTGCAGTGGCTCTACCACAAGGTATCTATTACAGGGCACTTTGTACACAACAAATGTCATGCGACAATTTCGTCTCATGAAATGCTGCGATTTTAAGCCAAAGATAACAGCACTCTCAAAAGAATATGCTTGACCCAAGCATTTTTGAAGCGAAAACGGCAAATAAAAGTCATCGAGCATTCCACACTTGTTACAAGTGCCCAAAGCGTGAAATACTTGTATCGAGGAAATATGATACTTGAATTGGGCATGTCCAGCGAGAATATCGATGTTCTGTGGATTTTGGCATAAATCTACCATATATTTTTTTGCGTAGGATACAATTTGCAGCAATATGGGACAAATTGTATCTCGCATGTTACAATTTGTCCCACCTTTTTGTTACAAATTGTCCGAAAGTTGTGCTTTGCTTAAAAACGATGCATTTCATTGGACAAAATTGCCCCATGGACATTTGGAGTACACTGTACAGGCCTCGCGCACATCCCCCCAACTCACCGGGCTCTGAGCGGCGGCTAGCGGAGCGGCAGCCTGCTGTTGCCGCGCGGGGGATCTGCCGTCGTCTGCTGCCGGCACCGGTAGCGGCGGGGTTACCAGGAGCCCGACAGCCCGGCCGACATGTGCTCCCCTGCTGGCATTAGCATTTCTCCGTACGCGGGCTGGAGGCGGCGGGGGAGAAGGGGAGGGGGGGGGGGAGATAGGACCTGTGAGCACCGGCACGGCCGGCCAGGGAGGGGGGGGGGGGGCAAGGTTGAACTGACACTGATGCATTTTGAGCGAGCACAAGTCGGGCGCATCGGTAGCCGCGGCGCGTGGTCTGACGTTTAAGAACCATTCGAGCAGGAGGGCGTGGGGCGTACGAACTCATGGCACAATTTTGTCCCATAAAATGTTTCGCTTATAAACAAATCATAACGTAGATACAGTTTCTAGCATAATTATGGGACAAATTGTATCTCGCATGTTACAATTGGGCCCACCTTTACGTTACAAATTGTACCAATGTCGTGATTTTTTGATGGCAGAGCGATAGCGAAGCCCTTACCCGTCTAGGCCAAAATTGTTTTGACTGTCTGATTGTCCGCGCGATTTCTCGAGAACGGTTAGACGTAGAAAGCTCAAATTTTGACAACATCTTTCTTGCATCACACCAGAGTCAACCCCCCCCCCCCCCCCTAAGGGCCACCACAGGTCAAGCGGTTTCTACGATAATTTTAACAGGTTGTCTAAGTTTAAAATTCACCGGTTGGGTGGGGTCGGTAATGCGCCTGTCAGGGAGGGGCGGATCAGTGACTCGAATGGGTTACGCTCGGTTAGGTTAGTGGAGGCCTGGGTTGGTAAGGCTTCGGCAGGTAAGGGAAGGCTAGGACTGGTTGAGTGGCATTGATAACGAACGGGGAATTGGCCGGGGGACAGCCGCCAACAGGCCAAGGTAGGCATGAGCCAGGCGTGGAGTGGCAGGACAGTGACTCTCGATGAGCGAAGCCTGTTACGCCACGACGCGGTCTGGCGTACGCCGATCTTGTTTAAAAACGTAACATTTCATTGGACAAAATTGCCCCATAGACATTTAGAGTGTGGGGGAGGAGACAATGTGTGGCTTTTGGCATTCGCATCATAGCAGTGGCCACTTCCTTCTTGTTACCAGGGGTCATACGCGTTTCGAGGATGTTGTCGCCCCGACATTCACATCCCGGTGTCGATAGGCAGTTCCAACGAGGCTCGACAGCGGAATAAGAACAAGATTCCAGAGCGGAATCGGAAAGTAAGGAATTAGCGGGTATAGCGAGCGGTATCTCGGCCGCGGTCAGCTACAACCCGCCATAAAAATTTCGAAGCTAAGCTTGAAGCTTACGAAAAAAGTTCTTCGTATTGCAAAAAAAAAACAGCGACTATGTATTACGAACATTCTTACGAACTATATGGTTGGTATTACGAAGAAATAGATTTTAACTCCCGAAGAAATTGTTCGTAATCTTACGAGCTAATTCGTCTAACCAGATAGTTCGTCCGTAGTACGTAGCCGCTGTTTGCAAGCTTTTTATAGTGTTGCGCTGCTGATGTATCACGGCCATCACGTGGGGTCGCAGTCTCGGTCGCGGTGAGTACTCTTTGCCGTACGATTTCTCATCCAATTTCCGCCCTGGAAAGTGATCTTGTTCTACTAATCCCGGTCTCGAATTTCGTTGAAAATGCCTATCGGCAACGGTCGGTGTTGCCAGGGAAGTAGACTGACGTGGCACAACACACATAGGGGTATCACTGGTGTCTACCTGTCTGCCTGTACTAGGCAACCTAGCAACAGCTGCGACGAAACGTCGCCTAGGCAGAGGGATACTCACACCTGTGCGTGTGCGTTTGGGCTACTTGATTTTTGCCTACTTTCCTATTTGACATAACCTGCCGCAACTGTTCCACGCGCTCAATTCCAATGTCGTTTTGAGGTCGTTCTGGAACTGTATTTTTGTTTTAAGCACTGAAGTACTTCCTCTGTGTAACACCTTATCATACGGTTGCGGTAATGTTTACAGTACTCATGCCCCTTCAGCTGACAATGCCAGGGGAGATTAGGTCCTATGGGCTTAAATAGGCTCACACTCTACAACTTTCTCTCTCACTCCTTGCCTTAAGAAAGATGCCGTTTCACACACCCGTCCGCCATTCGCTGCCACAGCCTGTGCAATGTTTTTTGGCTTTGGTTCCTGCCGTGTGTCGCGGCGGTCGCGCGTTGTACGTGCTGTCGCTCCATTGCCATAGTGAAGTAATCTGTTGCAGTGCTGCAAAAAAAAAGTGGTCAAAACGTAGCCTACACAAGGCTGCAAAAATGTTAGTGCCTGCCTCCACTTGCCTAGGCAAACAGCCGTGACGAGTTGCTGTCTAGTTGGAAGGCATTGACATAGGCAGACATCAGTGTTGCCAGAAAAGTAGGCAAACAGTAGCCCAAACACTCAGGTGTAAACACCAAGATTGTGCCAGCCTGCGCTTGCCTACTAGGCGAACTACTGACATCCGTGACAAGGGGTTGCCTTGTAGGCAGTCGCAGGTCGCCACAATCTTGACACCTGTGTGTGTTTGGGATACTTTTTGCCTACTTTTCTGGCAACACCAGTGGCGTAGGAAGGGGGGGGGAGGTTTGGGGGTTAACCCCCCCCCCCCCCCCCCCCCCCCCCGTCCCCGTCCCCGTCAGATCCGGAGTGCTGAGAAAAAAATGAAAAGGGAAGAGAGGGAAAAGAGGAGAAAGGAAAGAAAGGAAAGAGGAGAAAAGGAGAGAGAGAGAGAGAGAAAGGGAAGAGAGGGAGAAAGGAAGAGAAGGGAAGCACAGTTACAGTTTAATTGCATATTTATACTTACCAAGTTAAAGTTGCTGAATAAAAAAACACAACCCCCCAAAAAAACGATCAAAGTTAGCCCCCCCCCCTCCCCGCCTGAAAATCCCCTCCGTCATTTCCGATTTACTACGCCACTGGGCAACACTGCCAGACATTCCACCCGTATGGGTAATGCCACGGTAAAACTGCGCGACGCATGATTTTGATGTCACCGATTGGGCCCAAATTTACAGACCTGGAGTAGGAGTGTAGTTTAACACAGGGGTTTCAAACTAGTCGGAGAGCCGAGCCTCCAGCCCGGTACGCAACCGGCAATACGCGTTTTCTAGGGTCCATTGTACGGCAGCGCGCCTCGGCTGTCGCGTGCTAGAACTTGACAGATGCGCCGATGAGCGAGGGCGGCCGTGTACACTAAATTCTTAAATCCAATTCATGCGTAAGTTACGGACGATTTTGCAAGAATGCGTAAGCTTATGCATAAAATGACGCGTTATTATGGACGATTTGTGCATGGAAACCCCTTGTATCGGCATTTCCAGCGATGTTCGAAAACGGAAGTAGAACAAGGGGTGAAGAGACAAGTGGATAGGCGGTGACGTCTGTCCCGCTTCTTCCCGCCGTGCAGAGCGCGGCCAGATTCGTGCGGACTAGCCCCCCCCCCCCCGGCGCAACGGCGTCAGCCACGAGCCGACATGACAAACTTGCCGCCTTAGCTCTCGCTGCTGATGTGTCACGAGCAGAACGTGGGGTCACAACGGCGCTACTCGGCAGGCGCGCGGCCCGGAGGAACGCCTCCGAAGCCGCCCGGTCAAACAGTCGCGCTGATGTCACCCCGTGTGGATCGCGACAGATCAGCAGCGAGCTAAGGCTACAGATTTTTAAGTCGGCTCGTGGCTGATACTAGCGCACGCGGGGCGTGCTGGTCCGCACGCGCCCTACACAGCGGTTGCACGGCAAATGCACGCGTTAGCACGCGCGGCGCCCAGCGTTTGCGCGGAATCGCATACGGGATTTTTTTTTATAGGGGTCACCGAGCTAAATTGTTTGATATTGTCACGTGGGCTCGGAAACGTCAAACAAATGAGAATTTCGATGTGTTCTAGCGCGCCTGACTATAGGCCGCTGAGCGGTGAGCAGAGATTCGCCAGAGTGTTTTATTTGAGACGCAGCCTGAACATGTCAACGTGTACCATTCCAATCTGATGTTACGACCCGTGGCACAAATCCTCGAGCTAGGTGAGCACGATTGGATCAAGGGACCGCGGACCCTTGCAGAGAAGCAATCTTTTATCGTCAGATTTGCGTCAAATATATGCATGGCACACATCGGTGGGAACCCCCTGTATAGGCAGTTCCAATGATGCTCGGAAATGGAAGGCCAACAAGAATGTACCAGAGCCGAAACGGGTAGTATGAGATATTGCAACGGTAACCCGAGGTATAGACACAATTTCCCGTCTGATTGCTCATACAAGTCGTTTCCGCTCCGGAAACATTCTTGTTTCTCTACTTCCGTTTTCGAGTCACGCTGTAATGCCTACATAAGCTGGCGGGAGCGGAGCCGGGCCCAAAGGGCATTTCGGAGAAGTATTGTACCACAAGTCAAACAGCGACAGAGAAGCCCAGAACCGGAAACAAGCGGCCCTGGACAAGCGGTATGAAAACTCGCGCGCTCTTAAAAGTTTATTTTCGAACGAACGACATAGTAGCGGCTTGTAGTGGCCTGGTACGCATTTTCCACTACATTTCGCCTCAAGAACAACACTAACTATTAATCGGCCGGCAGCCTACCTGCCTTCGGTCTGGGTGCGTTTCCTACAGGCCGTGTCGTAGGGTAGCCTCGTAGCAACCGCTCGCTCTCGTCGTCAAACCGAGGTCAGTACCAGATCCACCCTCGCAGCCCCACGGTTATGCTGGAACAAGAACAAGTGTGAACTTTTTTGCTTATTTTGCGAGTTGTGCGTCGGAAGCCTGGTGTCGTACTGCAGTTTCAAGACGGGCTCGTTCGTGGTTATCACCTTTTCACTCTGCGGCTCCGACCGACAGCCTCTGACTGCACCAACAGACCAGAGGTAACCACATGCTGCACTGTCTCCCTGCGGCCCACAACATGAGCTCGCTTCGCTTTTGACAAAGGTATACATCGGTGAATTAATATGACAGTGACGTTAACGCGGCTTCAACTTCGTTTCGAAGGGAACCGACAAGTTCCGACATTTCTGTGGCACCATGGTGTCATAACCTTACTTTGGTCTTTTGTTTACTTTGTGTGAGAGCTGATGATCAGCTGCCACTGACTCTTCATTAAGTTGGATTTAGTTGCCTGAGTGCCAGCTTGAGTGCTGGGCTGCTTGTCTGTCGCTCTTCAGTAGAACCGTATGGAGAAACAATTGACAAGCGACGCAGCATTTAAGCTAGTACTCACGAAATTAAATCCACCATAAGAGGAATTTGTTGATGGTGTTTCATTAGATATTAATTTGCTTTCTTTGATGTTATAATTCTTCAAGTAATATTGTCCTTCTCTTCACATAAGTTTGTCAACAACTCCAGGCGGAGCACGACAAAGACAAGGGTGATTATTTTTGTATTGTCAGAAGGCTGGCAATATGTACTTTAGTGACAGATTACTTCAGATGTTGTTTTTGTAATACAGTGTAGTTGAGAAGTACACATTGTTGTGGTATCTGTGACCTACGATTGTGTATATTTAGGTGACCATTTTGTTGTAAATTGAAAAGTCTATTTCAATCAACAGTGTTGATGGTGGTCGATATAGTTTGGATAAGGAAAGAGCGAATAACAACACAACTGGCCACAGTGCAAGCACAGCAGGAAGTGAGCATTTATTCAGGATCAGGATACACAAGAATATGGTGGAAAAGCATAGAACATTGATAGCAGGCAGTGAGTCGAGTAATCGCTAGCAGGGCAGTGTCAGGCATCAGCTGTTGCAGAAATCGAGGGAAGTACAAGCCAGAATGTTAGAGGTTACAACATTTACTACACATTTTGATTAAGAAAATGTTTGCCAAACTTTGCTTTCAACACCGCATGCTCTGTACTTTTTGTTTCCTCGGTGCCAAGCCCTCAGGCCTTTTCAATGTTGGACGCTGCTTTTCTTCTTTGGGCACTAACAGGCATCTTGGCTTTCTACCCAGCATTCACTCATCCCAATCAAGCATATATGTTAGTGTATTCCACAATGCCATGCACATTGTGTCAGTTTAACAGGAAGGCCAATTTGAAGTTGGTGCGAAAGAACTTAAATGATGTGTTATAGGCCTCGCCTCATTCTCAATCTGAATGAACACTTTTCTATCTAAACTGGAATTTTATGCATCTTTTCCTGTATGCTGTAATACGTCAGCCATAAGTGAATCTCAATTTTTACCCCTGTGTCAAACCTTCATAACTTCAAAGTTTTGACTATTTCAAAATCGGTTTTTGATCATAAGTCTATGAATACCATTTTTAACAAGCAATTACAATTTTGAGTTGCTAGCAGAGGTCAATGTTTCCAAACTGGAAGGGACGCAAGCGTAAAGGATAGTGCAAAGATCACTCTGATTGACCAGTTGGTTTGACTATGGAACTGTAGTCACTGGGTTATGCTTTCCAAATGTCCATAGGACAATTTTGTTCAATGAAATGTTGCGTCTTTAAGCAAAGCACAACTTTGGGACTCTATATAGAATGTATAAAGGTGGGACAAATTGTTACATGTTAGATACAATTTGTCCCATAAATATGCTGCAAATTGTATCTCAGTTATGTTTTGCTTTAAAACGAATCATTTTATGGGACAAAATTGTTCAGGGACACTTCGCGTGTGCCGTCTTTTCCACGACGCCTCCCTTCTGTGACGCAGTGTACTGTGACTTCAGGTGTTTGGTGAGATGGCGGACTCCGACATACCCCCCCTCCTCGGCGACCCCGGGACGGACCCGGATTCGGACATACCCCCCCTCCTCGGCGACCCCGGGACGGACCCGGATTCGGACATACCCCCCCTCCTCGGCGACCCCGGGACGGACCCGGACTCGGACATACCCCCACTCCTCGGCGACCCCGGGACGGACCCCGACTGGGAGTCGTGCTCGTCCTCGTCGCATTCATCCGAGCCCTCATCCTCCTCCGACGACAACGTGTACAAGCGGTACAGGCCTATGAAACAATTTTTTTTCTGCCCCTATAATCAGTCAAAATTTTCTTCACACATGTCATCGCTCATTTTTGTCCCACAATATGTTGTGGAAAACATGACTAGGGTACAATTTATAGCATATTTATGGGACATAACGTATTTTGCGTGTTACAATTTGTGCCACCTTTATGTTGCACATTGTTGCCGTCTTGTGTTTTGCATAAAAACGCACCATTTCGTTGGACAAAATCGTCCCATGGACATTTAGAGTGTGAATTTTGTTAATGATTTATTCTGCAGGTATTGTCTAGAGTGCTAAGGATGTTTTCCCACCCACTGAAAATGTTCGTATTTTGTCAGCTATGGTTGGCATGGCAACGGGCCCCCCAACGCCAGCCAGGTCATGAGCCTCATGAACATGATGGCGATGCGCGGCCTCATGAGCATGGGCGGCCTCCTGGACTCCTCGGACGACGAGGATGGCTGTGATGTGGACGTCGTCGACATAGACTCGGACGAGGACGCGTACAGCGACGGTGACGACGAAAGTAGCAGCAGTGAGGATGTGAGTGTCGGAGTATTCTGCTTGTGTTCCCACACCACTCGACGGACTTCATCTACTTCTGTTATTTTTCTAATGATGTGCTGGTAGTCTCCAGCCTCAGTACAGGGTGGAATAATGGATCGTATAACACCCTTATCGAAGTATATCAGAAGTACAGGGAGATTCTTTTCACATGTGTTTTCTGAATGTGTAAACACATTTTCTCTAGAAATTTTGTTTTTGACATGCCACATGCTCAGTCTCATTTTCTACCATCTTCAATTTTGAATGAATAAAAAATAAAAGGGAGAAGAGAGCGAGTCATTTACAAAGAACTTTATTTCTTTAAAATTGTTTGCCCTGACAAATTTATTTCGTGGCAGCTAGGGACATGGTTCATACGTGTAGAGTGGAGTATGTTAGTCATCACTGCAGTGACTCTCAAACTTTTCACGTTTATAGTTGTCATTTCAGGACTAAATTAAAATTTACTTGCGCCCACATTTGATTCTCTTATCTGCTTTTCATACAAACTGTAGGCTACGCTAATTTTCCTTTAATTAGTTATTATAAATTGCGGATTAAAATTTTTGAAGTAAATTGTCAAGATCTTCTTTTTTTCTGTCTTATGTTCTTTACACACTATTAGTATCTGCTGGTGATGTGTAATAAATCTGCCATGCTCATAGATACTTTATGTTTTTCATTACATACAGACTAGTAGATACAGTAGATGAGTACATGCACATTGTAGACCTGATGGTTCTTGGCTTCTTTGTTAATGAATTCTTATTAATGTGCATTTCAGGATGAAGATATGGATGCTGAGCCAACTGCTTCTGAGGTGAGTGCTGCTCGAAAAAAAAGCCTAAGTACTCAATTCTTCATTTCTTTTTGAATGGCATATATCTGCTCTGTTTCTGTCAATCATTTTGGGAAGCTGATAGTACTTCAAAAGGTCGGTTCGCAAGTTATATCTTACTTGCAACTACCCAAGATGTCCATCTAACTCAATTTTCTTTCAGCACTTGTAGCCAACTAAAGTCGGCCACAGCCGCCTGTACCAATTCGCATGTTACCTTCATTCAGGATATGGTGCACCCTAAATGTTTAAGGACAATTTTGGCCCTGAGCTGGGGCCAGATTTAAACGCATCTAAATCTAAAGACAATTTTGTATTCAGAAAGTATAAAATTGTTCTCAAGTAGATGAGATATTGTCCCCGGATTTAGATGTTCTCCTGGCCCCAGCTCAAGGACTACATTGTCCTGAGACATTCAGAGTGTGGACAAAATTCCATTCATTCATAATCGTTGAATGGCTGCGGTGTTGTCCGCGCTGAAAAATTTCTCTCATGTGATCACACTGTGTATGCCGATGCGCGGGACTAGATGGCGTTTCCTGTACCAAGCGTTGTTCCCGCACAGGACGGCTCGGAGGACGAGGGCTCGACCATCGTGTACCGCAGCCTGCACCATGCAGAGTTCGCCGCGGCCGTGCGCAAGGCGAAGCGCATCAAGTCGCTGTCGCTGCTGGAGCTGGTGCGGACCGTGGACTACAGCCTGACCTGGAAGCCGGACAAGGACATCGAGGCCGTGCTCAAGGTGGGCGAGTACGCCGGGAGGGTGGGGCCTGCCTGACTGGTCGTCCAGCCGTTTAAATATACCTTTTTAGCCCGTCCCGACACGTTTCGGTAGAAACGGCGAGGAGCCGGGCTTATAGTCTTATGCTGGGTGTTTGTTCGGGCGGACATGTGTTCGCTGACTTATCGTTGATAGAGAAACTTAAAATTCTCAGGATAGACTTCTTTTATGACGTAGATAAACGTACGGTGGCAACAATTTTCAAATTTTGTCGCGTTTCTGTTTTATGAGAATTCTTCGATTTGTTAGGTTAGGGCTGGCCGCTGCGTGTGGTGCACCTGCAAGGCGCACTCCGTCGCGTGTCGGGACGGGCTGAGGTTAGCGATTTTAGTCGTTACAAAAATATGTACCACCGGACACATCCCGCGTGACTTGAGCCGCCGGGAGGCCAAGCTGGCAAGCGAGGATCAGCCCCTGGAGTAGTTGCCGCGGGCGATGGTGGGCCGGGGTGTGACCACGCTTGTGTTGCGGTATCCGGCCGCCAGGGGCGCTGTCGCGCCGCTCGCAAGGCGCGCGAAGCACGAATGGCACACCAGAGCGGCCGTCTACAGATGCGGGGCCGGAGCCAAATTTTGAGCTTGCACCAAATCAATGCACAAAAAATTGCACAGAAATAAATACGAAGAAAAGTCGAAAAGTTTATAAAGTTTTCTAATCGGATAGCATAACGTTGCATTGAATGTAGGAAATTTTATTTTCTTAAACTTCGTCCCGAAAGGTTTCTCAGAAGTTATTAGGTGCCTAAAACTTTTGGACCAGGGCTGCCTCACTATGATACTCGCGGAAATATCGATCTGTATGTTTTCCAAAGAACCAAAAATAATGTACAGCTGTTATGTTGGGTCCCCGTTGTATAAAAATATACTTTTACATACGTGATAAACAATCGTGTAGGTTATGTGCAGATCACAAAGTTTCCAGCATTACAAAACACGGGCTTGATTTTTACTCGCTCTGAATATTGAAACGAGTCTTCCGAAGTATGCTGGAGGTCACGATGAGTTTGAAACGGCAGATAGAGTTACACTTCATTTTTAACAGACAAAAATTAAAGCCGCAGTCCTCAGGTCTCCATGTTTCCCGTTCGCTGGCGGTCAGGCAGACGACGCGTACACAGGAACGTGTTGTGTACAATTTCTTTGTACGTAATTATGGATAAACATGTTTGTACACAAGCCATTATGTACAAAATACTGCATAATCACGCACAATTTCGTACATAATTATGTACAAATTCGGCTTGTGTACAATTTTGTACATAATTACGTATGAATTCGTACTTTCACTATGTACGTTTTTACGCATCCATAACTATGTACAAAAACTATTCGTACACCCCTGCGTACAAATTCATACATAATTATGGATGAATTCGTAGATAATTATGGATAAATTCGTACGCAATTATGGATGTTTAAAAACGTACATAATTATGTACAAAATTGTACGCAGTAATTTAGCGTGTACGCTGGAAAGCTGCCGACAGCGCTGCGAGTGGCGAAACTCGGCAACACAAGCGTGGTCACACCCCTGCCCATTTTGACAATGCAAGTTTTTACTGGGTTTAAATATTGAATCGCGATAAAATTTGTATGGTGACCTAATCCCATCTTTCCTGTATCCGGCCCGCACAGTAGTTCTATTATCTGCTGGCCAGAAGCGAAGGGCCACTGCGAACTCTGGGACCCTGCAAAATCAGTTTCTTCTCCTGGGGCTGATCCTCTCGAGAAGCTGGCCAAGTCCCCCTGTCGAGCCGAGGTGCCGGTGGAGCGGAGCGGAACTGGCGCCGAGGTTCGACGGCGGGACGGGCCAGCTTGTTTTAGAAGCTGATATGGGAAGGTTATTAAATCTCTAACGTAAAATCTTCCTTGAGCTTCATCCTAGACTACATTTCAAATCGGGTGAGCGTTTGTAAATCATCTAGAAGTTTTTTAGGCTGCTACACTGTATCAGGTGTGAGCTTTCAGGCGAGCCAGAGTCGGGCAAGCCGCGTACAAGGTTACCCACCGATCGATCAATGTCATCCCCATACACAGTAATGTGTTGTGTACACGAGCCATTATGTACAAATTCGTGCATTATTATGTACAATTTCGTACATAATTATTTACAAATTCGGCTTGTGTACAATTTTGTACATAATTACGTATAAGTTTGTACATTTACCATGTGCGTCTTTACACATCCATAATCATATACAAAAACATTTTGTACACCCTTATGTACAAATTCATACATAATTATGGATAATTTGTACATAATAATGGATGAATTTGTACATAATTATAGATGCTTAAAAACGTACGTAATTATGTACAAAATTGTACACAGTAATTTAGTGTGTACGACAATAGAGTAACTGTGGACTTTAGCGGCTCCACCGCCTAGAAAGACGTGGCCGGTACCGCTGAAACCGGCTCAACGCGTAGAATTGGAATATGACAATCATATACGGCGCTCTGTGTAGCAGACGGATTTATGGTGTTTGGTTTCTCCAAGTTGGACGCGATAGAGTGCACCAAGGGTCTTCCAGTAGAAGAAGCATACTTAACAGAGGCGTTTGTCATCGTTTGACAAACAATCACGCACAAATGTGTCCGAGATAGGCGTGTTTGTGAGCCCTGTGACAGGTTAGGTCGCCTCATATTTTACTTTTTTACAATTAAGGCGTTGTAGAGCGCCGTATATGATTGTCATATTCCAATTCTATGCGTTGAGCCGGTTTTAACGGTACCAGCCACGTCTTTCTAGGTTGTGGAGCCGCTAAAGTCCACAAGTACTGACAATAGGCCTATCATTGCAATACACAGTAAATGCGTTTCCTGAATTGTCATTCAGTAACGTCATTTTTCGCATGAGAGCGACATTGATGGTCCAGAACACGGTAAACGCCAGTCCTTGCAAAACCAGAACCAATCGGCCCTGGGCGCCCTTTTCGATATAATACTGTCCTGGAATTGGGTGACCAAACTCGACCAAAAAGGGGCCCGTTTCTATAACCGTCCCGGGAGTTCAGTTACCAGTTTCCAGCACGGACCTGAAACAGGGCGCCCGGGGCCGATTTGGTTCTGGTTTTCCCAGGACTGACTTTTACCGTGAAACGACTTCACGCGCTGTCAAATGTACACTCTAAATGTCTAAGGACAATTTTGTCCTTGAGCTGGGGCCAGATTTGAACACATCTAAATCTGGGGACAATATCTCATCTAC
Source organism: Megalurothrips usitatus (assembly GCA_026979955.1). Taxonomy (NCBI): domain Eukaryota; kingdom Metazoa; phylum Arthropoda; class Insecta; order Thysanoptera; family Thripidae; genus Megalurothrips; species Megalurothrips usitatus. The sequence continues at coordinate 13,118,132 of CM049596.1, forward strand.
TTTGGAAGTTTTCTTCTTCACGGAAATACAGATACCAAATTGTCCCTAGATTTGGATGTGCTCAAATTTGGCCCCAGCTCAAGAACAGAATTGTCCTTTGACATTTGCACTCTAAATGTATATGGGACAATTTTGTCCAATGAAATGTTACGTTTTTAAACAAAACACGACATTGGGACAGTTTGTAATTTGGGACAAATTTTAACATGCGAGATAATTTTTTGTTTCATAATTATGATACAAATGGCATCTTAGTTATATCTTGTTTAAAAACGGAATATTTTCTGGGACAAAATTGTTCTATGACATTTAGTGTGTAGCGTGTAGTGACGAAAATGTCGCAAATTTGCGACAAAGCGCACAAAGTGTGGCCAGCTGTAGCTGTCACTGTGAACGCCGCGTGCCGCAGGTGTTGGAGGCCGGCACGGGCAGGGTGCTGGAGCTGGAGCTGGGCGACGCCGAGTGGGCTGGGTGCCACGAGTACGGCGCGCGCCTCGTGCGGCTGCTGGAAAAGTACCGCGGCTCGCTGCGCGCCCTGAGCCTCACGAGCCGCGCCCTGGTGCAGCCCAACAAGAAGCACAGGAAGGAGGACGTGATGAAGGTGAGTAGCCAAGAAGCGGCACGAACTCGGCACAGTAACGTGTTGTGTACAATTTTTTTGTACGTAATTATGGATAAACATGTTTCTACACAAGCCATTACGTACAAATTAGTGCATAATTACGTAAAACTTCGTATATAATTATGTACAAATTCGGCTTGTGTACAATTTGTACATAATTACGTATAAATTCGTACCTTTACTATGTGCGTTTTTACACATCCATAATTATGTACAAAAACATTCCGTACACCCTTGCGTACAAATTCATACATGTGGATAATTTGTACATAACCGAAGCCACCTAGAGAGGTGCGCTTTGCAGCGCTGGCCATGTAGCGGTTGGGCCATCAGTGCGAACGTTTGGCAATGACACCGGGCTCGAGACCACGCACCCCGTCCTCGAGAGCCACTTTCCATCTTTAAAACGGTACGGCCTAGCGACCTGCGGTTTTCGACATTGGCATTTTCGGGCCGCGGCAAAGGAAAAGAAGGGCACCCCACTAGGACGACCCCTCTCCAGACCACGCACCCCGTGCTCGAGAGCCAACTTCTATCTTCCACACGGTATGAGGTACTGACTTGCGGTTTTCGACGTTGGACTTGGCGGGCCGCGGCAATGGGAAACAAGGGCACAACACCACGCCTACCGCTCTTGAGGCCTTGCACGCTGTCCTCGAGAGCCACATGTAACGACTGCTAAAACTCGAGAACTAAGTCACATAGAGAAATGTAGTTTGCGGCACTGCATAAAGGCATCGTAGGGGTGTGGCGAATGAATACAGCCTCCGGTCTGGAGACCAGGGACCTCGTCCTCGAGAGTCGTCGAGCAGAGGATCAGTGACTCGAGTGGGTTACGCTCGGTTAGGTTAGGTTAGTGAAGACCTGGGTAAGGTTAGGCTCAATTAGGTAAGGGTAGTTTAGGAATGGTTAACGGGCATCGATGACAAAAAGGCAATGTAGGATACGTCCAGCTGCCAGAACACGAGCGTAGCTGCGACCGGGCGGAAACAGTGACGCCCGCAGGGCGTCCTACTGGCTGGATGGCCCCACAGGGTCACACTCGTCACGAGACAGCCGCCGGCATGCCAAGGTAGGCGTGCGCCAGGCGTGCGCCAGGCGTGGAGTGGCGGAACAGTGATTCGCGGTGAGCCAAGCCTGTTGTAATTATGAACAGATATAAACCATCATAAGCTATGTACAACATCGTCCATAATTATGAACAAAATTGTACATAGTTATGTACAAATAGTACGTAATTGTTTATAAATAGTACATAATTGTGTACAAATTTGTACATAAGATATGAAGGTTTATATCTGTACATAATTATGCACAAAAATAGTACATAAGCATTTAGTGTGTTTACACCACCTGTTCCGCAGGTGGTGTCGAAGATGCGGTGCTTGGAGCGCCTCGAGATCTTCTACGGCCCGGTCAACCTGCACTTCAGCACGTACCGCGGCCAGTTCAACCCCCTCGACTACGACGGTCGGCCCAAGAAGCGGACGTACTTCAGCGCCCTCAAGAGCATCGAGCTCCACCTGACGCCCCAGTGGTTCGAGCGCCAGTTCCACCACGTGCTGCTGCCCCTCAGGTGAGCTGGTGGGGTCGTGTCCCCGTTGAAATGTCAACAGGCATTTCCGAGGCTCCAGACCGGAAGTAAAAGAACAAGCAAGAGGGAAACAGGTTCATTTAACAGACGGATTACCGTGGTTTATAATGTTATTTTGACTTATTGCCCACAGTTTTGTCTGTTTTGATTTACGCGGCTCTAAGCTGCAAATCCGAGTCCGTGGTAGGGATTGGTCCAAACTCGTAGCCAAAAATTTCGCTGTAGAAGACGTTATTTTCACACGAAATGTCATGGGACAATTTTGTCCCGTAAAATGATTCGTTTTTAAACAAAGCATAACTGAGACATAATTCATGTCATGATTTTGGGACGAACTGTATCTCGCTTGTCACAATTTTTCCCACCTCTACCTTTCAAATTGTCGCACGAATTTGTTAAAAAACGTTACATTGCATTGGACAAAACTGTCCCATGGACATATAGATGTTCATTTTCGTCCCTATGCGTCTCGTATACCAACGTGTCCCTCTAAGGTAAAGGTGCTCTCTGCATGCTCACGTCCCGATACGGATGATTACATAAGAACCACCCACGGAGGGAAGGAGGAAGGGGGGGGGGGGCTTCCCGTTGTGGATCGTATTGTTGAGAAGCGCCTCTGCGCCTCCGCCGACCGTCAGCTGTTATCCGTGCCCATGGCAACCGCTGGCCGTCTCCTGTACACTGTCCGCTCTGCTGAATACATCCTGTGTCCTGATAGTGTTTCATTCTGCCATACGCGCATCACAGCAGTATTTTAGGTTGTCCAGCGCCTTAAATTTGCACCTTAACTGTTTGTCTCTGCAGCGTTTAATTCGCGCTTTTAAGGTTTCCTCTCTCGTGTTCGGGCCAGGGACCCGGGCCTGGAGGACTACGAGTACGAGGAGGATTGCGGAGGCGACCGGGAAGAGGAGCGCGACGACATGGTGGTGGAGATCCTGCAGCACCGCAAGGACGTGGTCACCCTCCTCGACATGTCCTGCGTCAGCGAGACGTCCTACCGCCTCCCCATCGTGGACATGTTCGCCGAGCTGTCCAACCTGCGCCGCATCGCACTCAGGGTACGTAGACCCGCGCTAGGCAGGCACTGTGCTCTAGGCTCGCCTAGGCGGGCTACCTTGATTTTGTCAGTCGCTATCAAATCGCGGTATCCCTGCGAACGCCCCCGTTCTTGCTGCGCACTGCTAGCTCAAGTGTCTTACAGTCGAACGCTTTCAAGCGTCTTACACTTTTAAGACGTCTGTATACACTCTAAATGTCCATGGGATAATTCTTTGCAAAGAAATGTTAGGTTTTTAAAAACAAGACATTGCGACAATTTGTAACGTAAAGGTGGACAAATCGTAACATGCGAGGTAAAATCGGTCCCATAATTATGGTACAAATTGCATCTTAGTTATGTTTTGTTCAAAATCGAAACATTTTATGGGACAAAATTGTCCCATGGCATTTAGTGTGTAGACGTCTGACCCCAATGCCATGCGTGTGTAAGCGTATGGCACCGTTGTGGGGGCCATCCACCTGCGAGACAGCATGGGTGCCCTGGAAGATGCATGCAATTCCATGTTTACGTGCGTTTTACAAAGTGCAATGCAGTTGTAAGCGTCGGACTGTCAGGTACTTGAGTCGGCGTTGTGACCCGTATGCAAGTGTAACCTCCTCTTCTTTCTTAGGTGGAGTATTTGGATGTAACTCTCAAAATGGAGGAGCTTGAAGAGGTCAAAATAGTTTTTCATGAAACAACCGAGGAAAAGGTTAGTAACCAAGACTTTTGAGACTTTGCCCTGGTTCACTGCAAGGACAGGGAAGTACAAAACATTTGGGTGGTTGTGGGAGGAAGGGAGGGGAGATCTCTCCTTCTAAATTATGGTGTACAGTTTTATACATAATTACAGACGTTTTAACGCATCCGTTGGTGCAAATTCATGTATATGTACATTATGTACATTGTACATGTAATATGAACAGATTACATTATGTAAATAATGTGCGCAAGGATGTGCAATTTTTTTTGTACAGTATTATGGATGCACACACACACACATACCTGGACAACATACAAATACATATATAATTATGTACCGAATTGTATAAGCGGGTTTCATACACTTGTACGTGCAAAATTGTACTAAACTTACAAATGTATGTTTTTGTACATACACAGTATCATGTTGTGTGCATTTTTCTTGTAATTATGTATAAACATGTTTGTACACAAGCCATTATGCACAAATTAGTGCATAATTACGTACAATTTCATTCATAATTATGTACAAATTACATATAAATTCATACGTTTACTATGTGCGTTTTTACACATCCATAATTATGTACAAAAACATTTAGTACACCCTTGCGTACAAATTCATACATAATTATGTATGAGTTCGTACCTAATTATGGAGGCTTAAAAACGTACGTAATTATGTACAAAATTGTACACATTAATTTAGTGTGTACCACTTATGTGCGAACTTGTTTGTACATAATTATGTACAAAAAAAAGTACACAACAACTTACTATGCAATTCTTTGAAGTTGAGCCTGATCTCCGAAACCGGATTTGACTGTCGTGTGGTGTGAATTGATACTTGTCCTGTGTCGCCCGTCGCTGGCAGGTGGCCGCCGCGGTGGGGGTGGTTGTCAGCTCGGACGCGTGGTGCCGGTTGCACTCGCTGAGCGTGCAGGTTACGCGCGTGTCGCGGGCCGGGCCCCGGCGGCACGTGCAGTTCCACTGGAACCGTGTGCTGATCGCCGCGGCCGTGCACTGCACGCAGCTGCGCCGCCTGGTGCTGACGGGCAGCGGCTGGGACGGCGACGTCCTCGGCACCCTCATCAAGAACAACACCCAGCACCTGGAACAGGTGGGTCACACGGACGATCGCTTCTTCACGCTGTAAATGCTTCCGCACAGTTTTGTGCAGAAGTGCGTACGAATTTGTGCATAGTAGTAGTAGCTTACGATTTTTGTCCATAATTTACGTACGAATTTGTGCATAGTAGTAGTAGCTTACGATTTTTGTCCATAATTTACGTACGAATTTGTGCATAGTAGCTCACGATTTTTGTCCAAAATTTACGTACGAATTTGTGCATAGTAGCTCACGATTTTTGTCCATAATTTACGTACGAATTTGTGCATAGTAGCTCACGATTTTTGTCCATAATTTACGTACGAATTTGTGCATAGTAGCTTACGATTTTTGGCCATAATTTACGTACGAATTTTTACGTACATTCTAAATGTTCATGAGACAATTTTGTCCAATGCAATGCAAGCAAATCACGAAACAAGGACAATTTGTAACGTGAAGGTAGGACAAATTGTAACATGCGAGACACAATTCGTCCCATAATTATGCATCAAATTCTGTCTCCGTTATGTTTTGCTTGAAAACAAACATTTTATGGGACAAAATTGTACAAAATGTACAAATTGTACAAATTGTACAAAATGACTTTGAGTGTGTAAGCTGTGTATGTGTTACGGCTAATGTCCGTCAACCGGCTAATGTTGACATTAACCGGCTAAAGTCGACTTTAGCCAAGGGTGGCGGCTAATGTCCCCGAGCCCGCCCCGCGGTAGATTCAACGGCGACATTAACCGGCCAATGTCGACATCAGCCGCTTAAGTTCAGCGGTTCGCGGCTAATGTTAACATTGGCTGGGGCACACCGGCTAATGTCCACAAGTGGTCAGCAAGTGTTCAGCAAGTACCTCTAACCATTGTCGCGCGGCACCATGGCATTGTCGCGCGGTACCATGGTCTCCGCGTGAACTGTAGCCGGTCTAGCCGTCAGTCGACATGGAGCCCGCAGACCGCGTGCACTTCTACGAGCTGCTAGAAAAGAAGCTGGAGGAAATAAAATGTTGCCGCTGCTCAAACGTCAATACGCAAACATCACGCAGGTGCGAACACGTTCAATCGTAACTCGGCTAGTGACGTAGTTTTTTGCTTTTTCCTTATTTCCCTTACTGTTGGCTCCAGGAATCTGTCCTTCTTTTCCTGTCATTGTGTGGAATCTGCCATGGGAAAAAGAAAAGCAAGAGGCGGGGAGTCGTGGTGAAGCCGATGGTCTTCAAAAAGATGAACGAGAGGGCCCAAGTGGACCTAATTGACTTTCAGAGCCATCCGGACGGGGAGTCGAAACACATAATGACCTACCAAGACCATCTAACAAAATTCGTGTTGCTGAGGGCGCTCAAATCAAAAACATCTAGTGAAGTGTCGCGCAACTTGCTAGACATCTTTTTGACAATTGGGGCCCCTGTAATACTCCAGTCCGATAATGGTCGCGAGTTTGTCTCGCAATGGATAGAGCGACTGAAGGAAATCTACCCTTCCCTCAAAATTGTCCATGGTAACCAGCCACATTAGCCGTGAACCGCTGAACTTAAGCGGCTAATGTCGACATTGGCCGGTTAATGTCGCCGTTGAATCTATCGCGGGGCGGGCTCGGGGACATTAGCCGCTGCCCTCGGCTAAAGTCGACTTTAGCCTGTTAATGTCGACATTAGCCGGTTGACGGACATTAGCCGTAACATATGTATAGATTTGTATGCATTTCGGAACTAAATTGTTCAGAAGCATTTTGTGTGGCTCCTTTTGTTTTTCCACACATTTTCTTTCATCATTATGTCCAGGTTCCTCAATTTAATGGACTAGATTTTTGTTCGGCTCGTCTCAACAGTCACTTTTTCACATTTAAACGATTGTGAATTTCAACATTGGGAAAAATTTAAAACGTAAATTAAAATCTATAATTACTGTGAGCTAAGCAAAGTCAACTCTGTGTTTAGATCTTTGTCGTGACAGGATCAGCATATTCAAGAAAACATAACAATTTTCGAATAGACTGTGTATTTAAGTCTTGTTTTTCGCATAAATCGATAACTCCATATTTGTCACCTCCCCCCCCCCCCCCAAAAAAAAAAAGAGGCTGTACGTTTGAACAAATATTTTAAGTTCTAGATTTTGAGCATTTGGCTCGCCGTTATAAATCTCTGAAACTTATGCCCGAATCCACGAACTACGTCTTCCGACCTCATGTCTGTTTGCGAAATGTCCTAACTCCACTATCCGCACTGTGTCCCGGTGCCGCAGATCGACCTGAGCGAGTGCGGCGACCTGCCAGAGGACGTGCACCTGCAGGCGCTGCTGGCCGCGCCCTCGTTGCGCTCCGTCAAGATGAGGCGTCGCCAGCTGGCGGGCCAGTCGTCGTCGGGAGCCTTCCGCAAGAGGCCCAAGGTGAGCAAGAGCAAAGCGTCCTCGTCGTCGGCCAGCGGCTCGGGCCGCCCGGCGCCGCTGTCCGACACGGAGAAGCTCTGCCTCGAGGTGTGGGCCAAGCGCGGCGTCGTCTTCGAGTGGGCAGCGCGGCCCGCCTCTGCGTAGGTCCGCCGAGTCGTCCGCACCTCCTGCGGGAAGGGAGGGGAAGTCCTTATTGTGGGACCTCGTTGCCTTATGGCAATGCTGGTGAGGCCGTGAAGCGAATCTGTCGCACTGCAGTGAATTTCAACGTTGACAAGACTTGCGAGTTCTCTTGTTTTGATGGTTGTATGGTGTGGGTGCCAGCTACTCATAATTTAACAAGGCATGCAAAGTCCAGCTGGTTCCCTGTCGTCTCTGTCCTATTGTCATTTAATTTTCAAAGATTTTGAGTATGCTTCAAAATCTTGTATTTCTTCTCTTTTTAATTCTTTTTTAAGTTCAAGCGTTTGCCGATCTTGCTTTGGCAGATTCATGGTTTTCCCAGGTCTTAATTGACTGATCAATGAAAGAATGGAAAGATATTGTATGTATGGTATGTCCCGACCTTTCAAAGAAATAGAAAGATTTTGTTTTAGTATGCGCATTTGCTGCATATACCCCGGATGGCAATATTTATGTTTTTAAATTTCTCCAGGCGCAGTGTGCTGCACTGCCTAACCCAATATTAATTAAAATTCCTTAAGATTGCGAGTATGTTACACTTTTTAATATATTTGTGACTTTGTGAAATATTTGTCTGTTTCTATTTTATACTGTTGTTGATGGTCTGCTTTCAAGTGCGTTAATAAAAAATCGATTGGCCAAGGCGGTTTTCATCGTCTTTCCACAGCCTCTGGCCACCTGACCTCCCTACATCAGAACACACAGTTCTGTAGAGTTCGCGTGTGCATAAGCTTTAGGATGTTAATGAGGGAGGGATGGGTGCTTGAAAAGTAAGCTACACAAATTGAATACAAATTTTGTTTCATATGATGGCAATCAGCAACAATGCTCTTGTAATACAACAATACCGAGTTGTTGGAGCATGAAGCTGTAACAAGTCACTCTCAACCCAAGTCAAATACATGGTCATAGGTAAAATATTAATAGACTTTATGGGATAAAATAAGCCTAAGTCAAATAGGGTAGTTCAGAAATTATGAGCTGTGCGAATTCTTACAGGAGAAAAGTTAACAAAGCTCTGCACTATTTGAATCGCGGTTTAAAGTTAATCGGCATATTCTAATAAAAGTTTGAACCCAATGGCTTGTGGTAAGTTCCTGGATTATTACAATGAACTTTACAAACAATTTTTTAAAAGCACAGTAAAAAATGGTGCAATTAGCGGGTTTGGAGAGGAAGGAAAAGTGGTTTGGGCACTTTAGAGTGTGCTTACTAAATGTCATGGGACAATTTGGTCCCCTTGGCACCAGGCGTCCGGATTCATCTGTCGCGTTTTGTACGCTCGCTGTTGGCACACGGCACACCACTATAGCTTCTATCCAATGTGTGCTGCAAGGTGGGCTCCCAAATGTCCTGCATTTCTGAGCTTCTTGTCACACTCGGTACATCTGTATTGGTTTGCTCCCGTGTGCTTTCGAAGAAGACTTCGCAGATGTGGTGCTTGACTGAACTTCTTGTGGCACTCGGTGCATTCGAAGGGCTTCTCCCCCGTGTGCGTTCGAAGATGCGTTCGCAGTTCTGATGCTCGACTAAACATTTTGAGGCATTCGGTGCATTCGTAAGGCTTTTTGTTGGTATCAATGTAATGCTCTATGTTGGCAACACCATTTTTGTTACAATGTTGTTCTTCTTCCACTGAATATAGTTTATAAAAGAAAGTGTTTTGTCTGAAAATAAACCCTCTCTCGTTCGTTAACCACCTCGGCCATCATTATTAGCCCTCTCGCCTGAACTGTCAGCTGGCACCAGACGACATTGGACCACCGACAGGTTATGGGCCCAGACTCGCAGAAGAACTTCATCTGGTAAAGTGCTGTATCTAAATTGTCACCATGTTTAATCGCGAGAATCCAACGTTCAACGATCTCTTGAACAATCTACACCAGATTCCCCACCATGATCCATCTGGGAGAGCTAGCCCTGTGTTTGGTAATAGCGGTAGAAATGGACATGGTTCAGACGGGTATGGTGGAGGCAGAGGGCGAGCCTATAATAGAGGCAATGGGCATGGGCCTAGAGGAGGTGGTCATAACAATAATAGAGAGCGGACCTATAATACCACGAGCACTACTTATGTGTCTCAGGGTAATTTACCGGAATCGAAGCATCTGACAGGCCCTGAAAACTATGCACAATGGTCCTTTCTTATGAAGGCTATCCTAATAGCAGAAGGCACTTGGTGTGCAGTAGAGAAGGGAGATGCTAGTCCTGATAAGAATGATAGAGCCTTTTCTAAGATCTGCCTAAATGTTGGTGGTGAAGTTCCCAATCTGATCTATGGTTTATCCAAAGCAAAAGATGTGTGGGACAAATTGGCTGCTGCTTACTCTGACTCTGGTCTGGTTCTGAGGTGTTCTCTGTTGAGAAGCTTGTTCCATGCAAGTCTTGATCAGTTTGGGTCTATGAGTGAATACTTGAATCACATCATGGGACTCCAACAAAGACTCATTGCCATGAAGCATGGGTTAGATGATAATTTCATTGCGATTGTGATGCTCAGTGGCATTCCCAAAGACTATGAGCCAATCGTTATGAATTTCGAAAGTTCTGAGGCAAATCTGACATCAGATAAAGTCAGGGCCAGGCTGTTGCAGCATGATCTTCATAAGAATCCCATTTTAGATCCTAACCTCTGTGCAACAGCCTGTTTCAGTCATCATCGTCAACCCCATCAACGTCAGCATCAACCTCATCAGACACCAGGTCAGCGGCCTATCATCTGTCACAACTGTCAGAAGCCAGGACATAAGAAGCCGGGATGCCCAGAGCTCAAGAAGAAAAAGAAGAGGAAACCAGCCCAGGCCAACACTGCAGATGGAGATACACCAGAGGCCAACCCTCAGGCAAATCCAAACCCTCAGCAAGCAATGGTTGTGGTGAGTTCACATGCTCACCAGATGGATTTAGAGGAACTTGTTTAGCTGAGTTTGTGATTTTGGCAGTAGCTTTTGTGGCCAATTTAACACCCGCTGAGTGGACAGTTGATTCAGGTGCCACAAAGCACATGTGCACTAATAGGCAATGGTTTACTTCTTTTAGACCTTGCAGTGTCGACATCATAGTGGCCAATAATCAGAAAGTCATCAGTCGAGGGATTGGAAATGTCAGGATAATGGCAGTGAATGGATTTAAAGTGATCAAAGATGTTCTATATGTCCCTGACTTGTCATCCAGCCTCATGTCTGCGTCTGCATTAGCCAAGATTGGTCTCAAAGTAAACTTTTACTCCAAAGTGTGTGATATAGTGGGTTCACAAGGAAACTTGCTCTTAACAGCCTATGAGAATAATGGGTTATGCAAATTGATTTGTGATCCAGCATTTTGTGCCAATTTTCCTGTAAACACTGAGTGTTGTAATTTAACTTTTAATGATGTTAAGACTGATCTTAATCAATTTGAATTGTGGCACCGACGCCTTTGGCACCTCAATTGTGATTCAATGAAGAAACTTTTCAGTGGTTTCCTTCAAGATTCACCAAAGTTTGCTATTGGGAATCATGTATGCACCACCTGCCTAGAAGGAAAGATGTGTAAGAAGTCGTTTCCCAAGGGTCAAAGTACCCGAGCAAACCAAGTGCTGGGTTTAGTCCATACTGATCTCATAGGGCCATTCAAATCTGCTACATTCGGTGGTGGCAGATATGTGCTGTGCTTTGTTGATGATTTTTCCAGAATGACCTTTGGATACATTTTAAGAACAAAGTCTGATGTTTTTAAAAATTTTGTTGATTTTAAAACTATTGTTGAAGCTCAAACTGAGAAGAACATCAAGATTTTAAGGAGCGACAATGGAACTGAATATTTTAATTCTCAATTTATAAAATTTTGTCATGCATATGGAATCATTCAACAATCTTCCACCAGTTATACTCCACAACAAAATGGTGTTGCTGAACGCAACAACCAAACTGTTGTCAATGCCGCACGTTGTATGTTGTTAGATTCCAAGCTAGATGTCCGTTATTGGGGTGAAGCAGTCCTGTGCTCCATCTACCTAAAGAACAGGTCGCCCACCAAGGCCGTCGCTTCAACTCCTTATGAAGCATGGCATGGTAAAAAGCCTAAGATTTCTCACCTAAGGATCTTTGGTAGTGTGGCGTATGCATTTGTCCCAAAGGAGCCCAGAACCAAGCTAGATCCCAGGGCCAAACCATACATTTTTGTTGGTTATTCAGAGCGGTCAAAAGCCTATAGATTAGCTGATCCAGTCAACCCTGGTAAACTTGTAATAAGTAGGGATGTAACTTTCATTGAAGGTGTGAGAATCAGTGATATGGAGTGCAAATCCTATGATTCCCTCATAGATGTATCGGATTCGGCTGTGCCATTAACCCAGACTGAGACTGTTCCAGAAACACAAGGCCTAGATGGGACCCAAGCTGTTCTTGAAGAGCAAGACGCTCATGAAGATCGTGTTCCCCAAGGTGATGATGCAGAACGTCCTGTCGGGGATTCTCACATTCATCAGGAAGAAATACTGGAAGCTGATCGCAGGTACCCTCTTCGAGATAGGAAGCCTAAGAGAGATGCAGATATGCATTATTATGGAAATGTTGCTGATGTAATGGGTGATCCTGTCTCACGCTCTGATGCGCTTGCTGGCCCTGATGCTGCTCATTGGGAGCAGGCCATGGATTCTGAATTTAAGTCCCTCATCATAAATGATACTTGGACACTGGTTGACAAACCTGCCGACCGTCAAGTCATTGGTTCCAAATGGGTTTTTAAACTAAAGAAGGGAGCGGATGGCTCAACTCGTTTTAAGGCAAGACTGGTTGCACAAGGTTTTTCACAAAAACATGGGATTGATTATGAAGAGACCTTTTCCCCAACTATTCCACATTCAACTGTTCGGTTGTTATTTGCCTTATCAGCAAACTTGAATTGGCGTTTCTTTCACCTGGACGTGCAAACCGCCTTTTTAAGTGGAGATTTAGCTGAAGAAGTGTATTTACAACAACCCGAAGGTTTTCTGGTTGAGGGAAGAGAACCTCAGGTCTGCAAGTTGAAGAAAGCGATCTACGGCTTGAAACAGGCTTCAAGAGCCTGGAATGTCAAAGCAAACCAGATCCTTCAAGAATTGGGCTTCAAGAAGTGTCCCTACGAACCCTGTTTATTTGTCGAAGCTGTGAAAGGAAAGCTAATCATTGTTGGCGTGTATGTTGATGACTTATTATTATTTGCAGATTGCATCCAGGCAGCAGAGTCAGTCATCACTTCACTTGAGCAGACGATCAGCATCCGCAACCTGGGGGAGATTTCGGAATACCTAGGAATTAGAGTCCAGAGGAAGAATGGAGCCATTATGCTGGAACAATCCCACTATCTGGAGCGTGTCTTGCAGCGCTTTCAGCATCAAGATTGCAACCCCGTGTCTACGCCAATGGAGCCAGGACCTAAGCTGAGTACACCATCTGTATCTCAAGTTCAGGAACTTCCCTACAGGGAACTGATTGGTTCTTTAATATATATTGCAGTCTGTACCCGACCAGATATCATGTATTCAATTAGTTATCTGAGTCAATTTAACAGTAATTTCAATCCCTCTCATTGGGCAGCTGCTAAGAGAGTACTTAGATATTTAAAGGGAACCATGAACAACTGCTTGACTTATTCAAAATCAGATGAAGATGTGAAATTATATTGTGATGCTGATTGGGGGAACACCAGTGATAGAAAATCCTATTCCGGAGTGGTGTCAATCCTTTCGGGAGGTGCTGTTTTCTGGCAAGCCAAAAAGCAAACCACTCAAGCATTAAGCAGTACTGAAGCCGAATATGTTTCTCTCTGTCAAGGGGCCAGAGAATCAGTTCACCTGTCTAATCTTCTCAACTACATTGTTGGCAGGGAGGGACCAATTGATGTCTACTGTGACAACCAAGGAGCAAGATTTATCGCATCAAATGATTCCAGCGGCAGTCGTTTCAAGCATGTGGATATCCAGTATCATTTTACCCGCACCCAGGTGGCGAACAAGATCATCAAGATTCATCACATCGGGACACGTGAGATGCCTGCTGACATCCTTACCAAGGCTCTACCTGCATCAAAACACAACTTTTGTAAACGTCAATTAGGAATCATGTGATTTGATCTCTAGTCTTACTACTGTGATATATTTATATTGTTAGTTTTTATTGTAATTGTTCTTATTTTCATTATTGTAATTTGGTATCCAAAGGTTATATTTTGTATATTATAGTAATCGCATTAAGAGGGGGTGTTGGTATCAATGTAATGCTCTATGTTGGCAACACCATTTTTGTTACAATGTTGTTCTTCTTCCACTGAATATAGTTTATAAAAGAAAGTGTTTTGTCTGAAAATAAACCCTCTCTCGTTCGTTGACCACCTCGGCCATCATTATTAGCCCTCTTGCCTGAACTGTCAGCTGGCACCAGACGACATTGGACCACCGACACTTTTGTCCCATGTGAGTCCGAAGATGAGCTCTTAAATTTTCCGCTCGACTTAACTTCTTGAGGCACACAACGCACTCGTACGGCTTCTCCCTCGTGTGCGTCCTCATGTGGAGCACGAGAGCGGTGGCCGATGCGCACTGCCGATGGCACACGAAGCAGACCTTCATGCTAACCGCAGACACGGTGTTCCTGGAGCAGACCGCTCTGCGTTACGTTCACGTCAAGCATAAATAAAAAGTAAGAAAGAGAAACATGAAGAGTCCATCTCACCGAAGTCCCGGAGTTAGATCACAGCTCCTCTGCGCGATGAGGAGTTCTTGCTTGAGCTGCAGCAATCGGCAAAGGCGCTTTCGGTCTGGTCTTGTTCTGAAAAATAAAACGCACGTTTCGGTCACAAGCGGCTGCAACAAAAAACGCCTGTTTTTGAAGATGCGCTAAAAACTGATAAGGCAAAGTATGATGGCCCGTCCCGTCCCACCGTCAAACGTTGGTGCCAGTTCTGCTGCAATCAACTAGTACGCAGACTTGTCAGGGGGACTCGAGGGGGACTTGACCAGCTTGGCTTCCCGCTGGTGTTGGCGGGGTCTCCGATCGACCGACCCCACCTAGAGTCCCAGGACTCTAACCCCACCCAGGCGTCTTTTCGTCTCCCAACCGCTCCGGTGACACGGTCGTGACACGTCGCCACAGCGAGAGATAAGGGGCTGCTCATAAAAGACGTCGCGCCTTCTTTTTTGGCAAATTTTAGACCCCCCCCCCCCTCCACATAGTCACGGGGCTAAACCTAATGTTAGCACCCATAACCTAGTTTTGGGGACACAGCCCGCACTGCGCGCCCAGTTCTGCAAACCACGCATTCTGACCGTCGCGAAGCGCCGCGCCTAAGTAGCACAGCGACCCCTCGCACGGCGCGCGGCGCGGAGCGACGGGCAGATGCGACTGGACTCCAACGAACGACGGACGCTCCGGTGGGTGAGTGCAGGGCGGACACACTTCTACCAACTTAGCCGTGCCTTTCTTAGTCTCAATATACTGATCTAAACTGAACCACCTTGATTATTCCCTTCTTCCTTCTCACTATCCCAACACTAACCTTCAAAGATAGTGCCGTCACGTGAACCTAACCCCGCCCCCCTCCCCCACAAGAGCGTGACGTCATTTTGCGAACACTGAACAGCTCGCCGCAGCCTCGCAAATGAGGTACTTCGACTGTAATAAGACAGAGATAGGACATAAGACGTGAAGATTGAGCGGTAACTACCCTCGCCTGTTCGTTCGCGTCGTCTGCTTTAACGCCGAATAAAAAATATTTAGAGCGCGAAAAAGGATAGATGATCGAAGAAACTTAGTACGGATGTTTTATACGCGGAATTATATTTTTTTTTATTTCTGGCGCTCGTTCACAGACGCCACTCGAGGGTTTGTTATGCACTTAGCTCACCTCTTCCCACTTTTTTGGGCCCGAAGGGAGCGAGGACCCCTTTGCATCGACTATTCCACTTCTTATTCTCCCACTAAGGGTGTCATTGTAGTCGCGCTCGCGCGGCCGCAGTTCAGTTCCGCGCCGAGAGATGGCGCCACAAAACTAGGGCAGGAAGAGAGAAGGCGCCACAAAAGTGAGGCAAGAAGGAGAAGATCGGTACTCCAATACAGCCAACTTCAAAATTAAATATTATTTATCACCTTAGTTAATTTAAAAATACAAAATGAGGTATGTTGTTTGCATGCACATTTTGCATAAAATCGAGCCACATTTCACGGTCCTAATTAAACTGAATATAAATATTTTTCAAATGACTGGTTTACCCATTGTTGTCAAGACGTATTGTTGTCAACTTGGCTAGCCGTGCTGTGCGCTCCGGCCGGCTCCCCGCGGCTGCGGTGTGCCAGGGCAAGTAATGGTCGCTCGCGCGAGGCCCATTAACAATGTCGTAGTGGACGCACGGTCTGAGAGGCCGGGTCGGCATACTGCGCGTCGTAGGTTCCTATGCCAATTCGTTTCATATCACCATTTTTAGAACCAATCGGTTTTAGTTAACGAGGGCCACTCAGTGCTGTAGGCGCTGGAATTTTTTTCCTTGCGGATGGAACACCTCATGCATCAGTCGGCTCGTGGCTGGTGGCGAAGGTGCCCCCTTCTGCGGTACTAGTCATAAAACTACGCTCTGGATCTAGTGTCCGATTCCACTCTGCACGCACTGGAAATCCAGGAATGCGACATCACGTCCCAACGAATGTGACATTGACACATTCCTCGGAATGAAGAGTCACATTCGTTCCAGTGTGACTCGGGCGCCCTTCTTACCAGTCACATTAAAACAAATGTGACATCACATTTAAACGAACGTGACACAACACTGTCAAAAATTCAATCGGCAAGATTTTTGTCACCTTGCCTGAATGTGCCGCACTGAGCGAAACGGTCTCGTAATTCGCGTACTTCTGCAACTTCAGGGGAAGGTGACATAAATGTTCCCGGAGGTTGACAGTGTCAGTTCTCGCACAGCACGTAATCGGACCACCGAACCAACAGAAAACGGTGCGAAAAGTTGAAATTTCACTCGGCAAGATTTTTGTCACCTCGCTTGAATGTGCCGCACTGAGCAGAACGGTCTCGTAATTCGCGTACTTCTGCAACTTCAGGGGTAGATGACATAAATGTTCCCGGAGGTTGACAGTGTCGGTTCTTGCACAGCACATAGTCGGACCACCGAACCAACAAAAAACGGCGCGAAAAGTCGAAATTTCACTCGGCAAGATTTTTGTCACCTCGCCTGAATGTGCCGCACTCAGCGGAACGGTCTCGTTATTCGCGTACATCTGCAACTTCAGGGGTAGGTGACATTAATGTTCCCGGAGGTTGACAGTGTCGGTACTCAAACTTCTCCTCGAAGGTAGGCAAACCTGCCGGACATCGGTCCGCATCGACGGGGACCTGTGGGGAGTGATGGAGGCCCGGTATAAGCGGTTCTTGTGATTCTGCGTTAGAAGGTAGGCAGACCCGCCGGACATTGGTCCGCATCGACGGGGACCTGTCGGGGGGCCGTTGGGGCCCGATATGCGCCGTTCATGTGCTACTGCCCCTGGAAGGTAGGCAACCCCGCTGGACACTGGTCCGCATCGACGGGGACCCATGGGGGCCCTGTGTGCGCGGTATTTGTGATTCTGCCCCTGGAAGGTAGGCGAACCCGCCGGACATCGGTCGGCATTGACAGGGAGCCATGGGGGCCCTGTGTGCGCGGTATTTGTGATTCTGCCCCTGGAAGGTATGCAAACCCGCCGGACATCAGTCGGCATTGACAGGGACCAGTGGGGACCAATGGGGGCCCTGTATGCGCGATATTTGTGATTCTGCCCCTGGAAGGTAGGCAAACCCGCCTGACATCGGTCGGCATTGACAGGGACCCATGGGGGCCGTGGGGGCCTAGTATGAGCGGTATTAGTGATTCTGCCCCTGGAAGGTAGGCTAACCCGCCTGACATCGGTCGGTATCGACGGGGACCCATGGGGGCCCATGGGGGCCTGGTATTTGCAATTTTCGTGCCCCTGCCCCTGGAAGGTAGGCAGATCCGCCGGACATAGGCTTGGACCAGTACATCCCCACCGGGGGCCTCGGAGGCTTGTTGCACGCTTGCCCGTGCTTCTGCATGCCGCTGTCGACCCGTGTGGCGAACGAACTGTACCTATACACTGTCCGGTTTAGGCTGACCCGGTTGTGGCCACAAAGTTGTGGCCACATTCACACTCGTAGACGGCTGAAGGGGGGCAATGCCCCTCTTGCACCCTCCCCCCCCCCTCCCCCGTTCCGGCGCCCCTGCCTTAATTTGTATTCTTTATCTTTTTTTGTTTATTTGTTTGTCTTTTTGCGATATAGCATGTCTCGGCATTTTTCGAACTTTTGTTTGAGTAATGGTTTTGTTAAAATGTCAGCCACTTGTTCATTTGTGGGTCAATATTTTAGCTGAAATAGGCCATCGTCATATGCCTTGCTAATGAAGATGTATCTTACGTTAATGTGTGTACTTTTATGGTCCATTCGTCTGGATTAACCGCACAGCCCTACATTTGTGGGTCAATATTTTAGCTGAAATTGGCCATCGTCATATGCCTTGCTAATGAAGATGTATCTTACGTTAATGTGTGTACTTTTATGGTCCATTCGTCTGGATTTTATAAGTTTAATAGCACTTTGGTTTCTACCAAGAGACCGATTTTCGGCGCGATGTCCTTCAGCTCTTTGAACAAAGTGCTTAAGTACGGTATTTCTTTGCAACATTCTGCTTCAGAGATGTACTCTGCCTCCATTGTAGATGTTGCAACAAAGCTCTGTTTTCTAGAGCACCAATACACTGGTCCACCAGGGTATATCACATAGCCTGAGGTACTTTTCAAATTTCCTTTTTTGGCCTGATCCAGCGTAGTCTGCATCACAGTGTCCAGTGATATTCTCTCCCTCAGAGAACGAGATGCTAATGTAGAGCATGTTATCCTATTAATTACACTACTTGGCCACGAGGACCAGCATGAAGGGTGACTTGTGGCTCTTCCTTGCTTGAGTCAAGTTTGCTTTCTTCTGTTCGCACTCTTTGCACGGAGGTTGTCCATTGTTTTGTCCACTTGTTGGACGCTATCCCAAGCTGAGGCAAAGCCACTGTACTCCCTTGGAAGCATGCTTGTGATTTTGCTGATAACTGTTGTATCATAAATGTCTTGGCCTAAGGCTGTCAATTGAAAAGCAAACTGTTGAATGAATGCTGCTAACGTTTTCAATTGCACTTTTAGCTTTAATCCAGTTGTCGGAGTAAAGTTCTTGAAGCAAATGATTTTTTTTTGGTTTTCAGTATCTCTTTCATATACGGTAGGTGTACGCCAGGCGTGGAGTGGCGCACAGGCTTCGCCCATCGCGAATCACTGTTCCGCCACTCCAAGCCTGGCGTACACCTATCATGGCCTGCCGGCGGCTGTCACCCGACGAGTAGGACCCTGCGAGGCTAGTTGGTGTGTGTGGCGCCCTGCGGGCGCCACTCCTGCGCCGTGGGTGTTGCCACGTTAGTGAACTAAACACCGAATGTTTGAGTGAAACGCCAAATCTTATAGGCATTACCTGCGAGGGCAGAGACCAAAAGTAGGGAACATGATTTACTTCCGTTCATGGCCCTCGCTGGAAACGCCTATTTAATGCTGAACAAATACTACAGTTGTCTGTCAGCCAATCTTAACGCAGCCCACTAATCCCCATAACCGAGCGTATCGTCACCTGGCCTCACCTAACTTACCCTAACCTACCCCAGCCTCACCTACTTGAGCCCATCCTTACCTAGCCAAACCTCACCAACTCGAGCCCATCTTAACCTAACCTACTCGGCCCGCAAAGGCCAATGTCAAAAACCGCAGGTCGCTGGGCCGTACCGTTTAAAAGATGGGAAGTGGCTCTCGAGGACTGGGTGCGTGGTCTCGAGCCCGGTGTCATTTCCAATCGATCGCAATACCCTACCACTACGATGACCAGCGCCGCAAACCGTAACTCTCTAAGTGGCTCGGTTCTCCCGATATTCCCAAAAGTTTGCTCCATATGCCCGCCATATTGAATTTCGAGCCCTCCCCCCTCCACCGGGGGGGGGGGGGGGTACCATGCACGCGATAGTATTCCTTATCCCATTCCAGGGGGGTTCGGTCCTGGAGAAAATTTTGATAGGAACCACCGTTTGGCCGTGACAGGGGAAAGTAGAGGGCCGCGCCTCCGCAGTCTATCTTTTAAATCAATTTTCATGTAAAGTTAATATCAATTGTAAAAATTATCTAAGAAACTACTAAAGCTACGGTAACCCAAATGTGAGGTTGACTCCGGTATGCTGGCGGAACAGTGATTCGCGGTGAGCGAAGCCTGTTACGGCACGACGCGGTCTGGCGTACGCCTACCTTGTAATAATAGGGTCACTATCTGTAAGTAATACAAACAATTAGAATTTATACCTCCTTTTACTTGTTTTGGGCGGTTTTAGATAAGCCCCGACTAATAGGTGCAAAAATAACTGACAGTCCGAGCCCCACCTATCCCAATCTGGCCCAACCCCTACGGGTCACTAATCCGCCGCTCCACGCCTAGCGTACACGTGCCTCGCCCAAGCGGCGGCTTATACAGTTTAGACCACCTGCGAAAATTATCTAAGAAACCGCTTGAGCCTCGAACGACGAACCGTTCTCGAGAAATTCCATAGACACAGACAGACAAAACCTTTTGGGGATGGTCAGGTAAGGGCTTCGCTGTCGCTCAACCAAAAATAACCACTTTGGCACTTTTCTATCTGACAGACCTAAATCAAACATTTTATTAGCCCTCCTGAACATTTTACTGAAATGGACATTCGTCAGTCTTTCAATTTATAGTTAAGATGCAATGCAACCACGGTTGCCATGCAACATGTATACATTGCGCACAATTGATCGACGATCAGTGAACATATATCGTGTACCAAATAGTCGCGGTTGGTCACGCCGCCTGGGGAACCGAGCGACTCCTCACGCTTCTCATCACACTTCAGTCTAAACGTCCATGGGACAGTTTTGTTCAATGAAATATTATGTTTTTAAGCAAAACACGACATTGGGACAATTTGTACCGTAAAGGTGGGACAAATTGTATCATGTGAGATAAAATTTGTCCCATAACTATGCTACAAATTGTATCTCAGTTTAAAAACGAAACATTTTATGGAACAAAATTGTCCCATAACATTTAGTGTGTACTCGTTCTCTCTTGCGGAAGGTATCTTGGTCCTTCCGACGCACTCCCGCGAGCCTTGTTGGAGACGCCCGTTCCGGTCGCTGCAGCAAACTATGTTCCGCACGCTGCAAACTCCAAGACAGGACGAGCGACGTTGACGAATGGAGGCTGTTGACTCCGATGAAACCCCGTGCACCAAAGCCCTCTCCTTAAAGGCACAGACATGCGCCGTAAGCGACGTTCTGACGAGGCTTCTTGATCACATCTGGCGTTTGTGGGGCGTCATTACGCCACAAACGGCAACAAAAGTTCCAAATTTCAACAAATGGGAGTCACGGTGCGTGGAAGTATCTGGAAACCGCACGTTTCGGCAGAGCCTCAGTGGGACTTGGTCTTCCTCTTCGCCGCGCCGGCTGGTTGTGGGCCGACGAGGCCGCGCAGGACTCGCACGCTCAGCACCAGGGCCCAGAGCGCGAGGGCCGCGGCCACGGCGGCAGCGGCCAGCACGTCCAGCATCCAGAGTTCGTACCAGCGCAGCCGCAGCGCCGGCGAGCGCAGGTGCCTCGCGCCGCCCGTCCGGGCCGCGTGCTCCACCCACCACACGGCGCGCTCCAGCGGCGTCTCCTTCTGGTCACGGATCGTCTGCTGGACCCGACGCATGTTGTCGCGGTACCTGCCGAAGGAGGGCGGAGGGCCCGCGCTAAATGCCAAAGGACAATTTTGTCCTTGGGCTGGGGTCAGATTTGAGCACATCTAAATCTGGGGCCAATATCTCATCTCTACTTTGGAACAATTTTGTGCATTACGGATACAAAATTGTCTCTAGATAAAGACGAGCTAAAATCTGGCCCCACCTCAAGAGCGAAATTGTCCTTTGACGTTCAGCGTGAGAGGAGTCTCCCGGACATCTTCAGAGGAAGTCTATGCGTATTGCAAACATCTGCGAAGAAAACGGCCGCTTTGTATTACAAAGCTCTGTTTGTGCAAAGCCCTGCTTGTAGTACAGAGTATTTCGACATGCCTCTTCGTAGCGCAAAAATAATTACGAAGAAGGGTAATGCACAGCCGCCATTTTCTTGGCAGAGGGAGTTTCCGTTACGAAGACTCTAAATGTCCATACAATTTTGTCTAATGGTCTAAGTTTTAAGAATTTTAACGTAAAGGTGGGACAAATTGTAACATGCAATATATAACTTGTCCCATGTCGCAAATTGTATCCCAGTTGAACTTTGTTTCAAAACTCTACATTTTGTTGGACAAAATTGTCCTATGGCATTTAGTGTGAATAGACGATTCCGTTGTGACTGGTGACGTCACTGAATCTGGTAGGAAGATGAAAGGAATCACCCAGCGGACAGAAGTGCACACTAAATGTCATGGGACAATTGTCTCCCATAAAATGTTTCGTTTCTAAACATAACACAACTGAGATACTATTCGTAGCATGATTATGGGACAAATTGTATCTCGCATGTTAAATTTTTTCCCACCTTTACGTTACAAACTGTCCCAATGTCGTGTTTTGTTTAAAAACGTAACATTTAATTGGACAAAATTGTCCCATAGACATTTAGAGTGTGGCGCATGCGCAGCGGGTCTGCCCTTGTTCTTCCTTTCATATTCCTACCGGATTCAGTGACGTCACTAGCCACACCGAAATGGTCTATTCCTTCATGGACTTTCTGCTGAGGTCCTTATCCCCTATCTACAGCTTGCGCCCGGCATAAATGCCCCAAAATACCTAATGCGTAAAAAAAGCCGATTTTAGTTGATTGCAGCCTATTGAGTGTACAACGACCTCACTTTGTCGTGGTTCGCTCCCCCCCCCCCCCCGTCTCTCTCTCTCTCACCATGGATTGTTGATGACATCGTGTAGTGCCTCGTGGAAAATGTCTTCGGTGATGGTGCGGAAGATGACACGGCGTCCAAGCCCCAGCTTGGTGAACTTCTCGGCGTAGCTGAGTTGGTCGACAAAGAAGGGGATGCCTAGGACGGGGACGCCGTGGTAACTCGCCTCCTGGCTGCTCAGGCCGCCGTTGTGCGAGACGAAGCAGCGGATGTTGGGGTGAGCTGCGCAATACAAAAGGGGCTTGGGGTTTTGTCTTGGAAGATAGAGCCGAGAGGAATTATACTTTCAGTTCAGAGGGGTTGTTCGATACCCGGCAGCGTTTCACAAGGGAAACCCAGGAAAAAAGAAGGTTTCTGGAAATAAAAAAAAATTTACTTGATTCAAAGCTTATTGAGCATTCAAAAGGCAAAGTAAATAATATTGTTGAACTGATGCCAAATAAGCCTTGATCCAAGTAAAATTTTCTCTACTCAACGCACAAATACTCCACTGAAGACCCTTTTTTTCTTCGTTCAATGCTCAAAATGTCAAGAGAAATTATATATATGACACTTTTTTTCTGAGGCGCGTCGTGGTGTAACAGGCTTTGCTCATTGCCAGTTCCATCCCTCTGCGCCTGACTTTGCCTACCTACCTAAAGCCTGCTGGTTGATGTCAAAGTTTCAAATGAGACATTCCATGCCGGTTCGACAACCATGGAAGGTGACCACTGACGATTTTCGTGATTTTTACTCCGGAGTGAAACGTAGTTGCCTTATCGTCTGGCCAGATTGGACTTCCTTTTTCTTTTTGGCATTGCCCTTATGGCCCTCTAACAGAATTTTCTGAAACTGTGCACATGGACGCAGGATACTTTTGCAGGGGACGCTGACGTGGCCGACCAGTGTCTCACAGAGTGGGACAGTATTTTTGGATATGTTGTGCGCTTCGAGAAGCCCCTATTCCCAAAATGTCAGGGCCGTACAATTCGTCCCACCGTTACGTCGTGTTTTGTTTAAGCACGTTAACATTTCATTGGACAAAATTGTCCCATAGACACAGTGTAAGGTAAAAGCACTGACCTAGAATGTCGTTCTGAGGCAGCCACTTGGCCACGCGCACGTTCGGGGGCAGCTGGTCCAGGATGTCGTCCTGCTCGTACTTCCACAGCACGCGCTGCTCGATGCGCGCGAACGCCTTCAGGATGGCCTCCCGGCGCACCTTGCTCATCAAGGAGGACCTTATCAAGCCACAAACACACGAAAGGGTAAGTGCGGGCATTAAAATCACACCGGGCAAGTGGGTAAACAACGCCGTTTTTCGTACCTCCGAACTCTTGGTTGGGAGATGGCATGGGACAATTTAGTCCCTTAAAGCATTTCGTTTTTAACATGACTGACAAAAAATTTGCAGCATCTTTATAGGACAATTTGTATCTCGTATGTAGCAATTTGGCCCACCTTTACGTTGGCTGCCAGACTCGGCTTAAGTGCCGTTTCGAGAAACCAATAAGTTAGCGCACACACAAGGGGTGATTCCTTCTGAGAACGTGTGTTTTGGGTCCGCATTTAATTGTTTGATGTCCTCGCAGTTCCCAGGGTGTTTTGAATGTACTGAGGCAGAGGCACTACAAATTTAAGTGGGCACTGTGTACAGGAAACTATCAAGGATTAATCACACTAAAAGTGTGATTTTTTTACCCACTCCACAAGTGTGATCTTTTAACCTGCACTGACCCTAGTGGGCAAAAAAATGGGGATTCCGATCTTTCTCGACTTCGACTTAAACGTCACCCTATTAACGTCGTACAAGGTTGACCCGTCGAGCGTGGGGCGTCCTACCTACTTGACGTTAGTGCCGAAGGACATGAAGACGAAGCCGTGCGGTGCGTTCTTGGAGTCGATCCAGTCCAGGATGTCCGTCGGCAGGGGCTTGGCGGGGCGCGCCTGCAGCCCGCCCACCTCGACAATGCCAGGAACGAGAGGCAGTGCGCCGTGCAGCGCGGGACTCGTGTTCACCAGGGACACGGCGACGTCCTCCAGGAGCTCGTCCAGCGGGGCCGAGCCGGGGAACGTCTGCGCTCGACGGGAAAACGGAGAATGGGCATCGTGAGAATAGAAAATAAGCGCTGGGTGTCGTGAACCAAAACATGTGCAGTGCGTGCGCGTCATTTGGTTGAGTGTGGTTGTAGACTGTGAACCTGAAGCTTTCACTGTTGTGGGTACGTTCGTTGGCGCTGACACCGTACGAGCCACCGTACTTCCAATATGAATTAAGTGAAAAAGAATCAGAAGAATCTAATCTTAAAGTTATTCAGAACGTCAGTATCAAGAGCACACCCCAAGCAAACGATGGACGCCTTCGGCTCCACCCTTAGCTTCACAGCCTGAACTCACACGGAGTTCATGTAAGTTGCGGTCTTCAGATTCAGGGATCTTCACGGATATGAGGTCATGTACGTCTTTAGGGTGGAAAGTTAACGCAGTTTCCAGATTTACGCGCAATACGACCTTAAAAATAAGATCTTTTAAGAATAATAGGCGTATGCTGATGCAATGCATTTTCTGTCGTTAGTTCTGTTAGTTTGCTCAAAAAATGTAAAGGACTACGTTCTAAAGTTTAAGCCTATTATATGCCTGAAACAAGCAACTTTTATAAATATTATATGCTTGAAACAAGCAACTTAATATGATATGGCCGAAACAAGCCACTTTATGTAATGTATTTTCTACATTGGCGTGTAGCTTAGATTGCTGTGTGTATAAGGTATTGCGGAGCAACGCTGGACGAAAGTGAGAAGGAAGAACGAATCAAAAGTAGCGGAAACAGCTTTACGTTGTATGAGAAATAGGCGCTCGCCGACGAGCTTGTTTCCGACCGCCGGCAATATAGTGTGTTTTGTTGTGCGACGCCTTTACCAGTGCAGATAACATCAGAGGCTAGAAAATATTCGTAACACGAGGTCGAAGACGTTACTTGTTACTATGCTTCTTGCTATTTCTCTGCACATTTTATGAAAGTAATGCCAACGACATCCAAACAGGTTCGAGTGGTCGTTCCTACAGGTTAGCAGACGGCGGACGCGTACCAGAACCCACACTGAGTTGTTGGCGCAGACTTAAATACCCAGCTTTTAAACTGTCTCACGGCAATGATTCACCGCTGAGCGCTATTCATAGTTTTAAATAAATTTATAAGCTTCATATTTATTTATAAAGCATGCTTAAATCGCAAAACCAGCGGTTCTTAAGATTAAAAACAAGCGATGGCGGCAACCGGAAACACACGGATCCTTGCGCGTTATTTGTCATACCGCCTCGCGTACCGCCTGGTTCCGTTCACGTCCTTTTTGATTCGTACCTTCTTCTTACTTCTGGCTCAGCGTTCCTCTGCAGCACCTTGCTGGGCGTACCTCGGCAATGGTCTTTTCGATGTGGGGTCGTTGTACCCAGAAGATGTACGTCTTGAAGGCGATCCACTTATACAGGTTGAAGACGCGCTCCTGGAACGTCATTGGCATGCCGCCGTCGGCCCCGACGCCTCCGTAGGGGAACAGGGACGGGAAGTAGGGGCTGCCCATGAGCTGTATGATGTCCTCAGGCAAGTTGTAAGCAGTCGTTACCACCACGGGCTTTCTGCCGATGATGCTGTTCAGCTAGTGCGAATAAAAGAAATGG
Source organism: Megalurothrips usitatus (assembly GCA_026979955.1). Lineage (NCBI taxonomy): Eukaryota > Metazoa > Arthropoda > Insecta > Thysanoptera > Thripidae > Megalurothrips > Megalurothrips usitatus. The sequence continues at coordinate 13,144,427 of CM049596.1, forward strand.
AAATAACTATCGAACGTTTCTTGTGTGCACAGAAGCATAGAATGCTAAACGCCTTCGTTAGGCGTGGGTTAGGTGAGTGTAGGTTGTTGAATACTTGTTTTCATTAGAGACCTCTTTAGCTATCTTTTAAAGGATAGCATGGGACGGGCCGATTTATATTTATATAGCAGGTGTCCCAGCTTAGCCGCCCAGGGCAAAGGTAGGCAAGCCCGCAACACTAGCGTCGCCCGGGGTGTCAAACCGACCGCTTTGCAGAGTTGCGTGGCGCCACGCATCCAATACGCGCAATGCGAACGTCAGCGTGGAAAATAAACATAAAGTGAGCAGTCGCGGAAAGACAGTTATTCTGCCATCTTTTAGCTCCAATCGATAAATACCGCACGGGTACAAACAGATTTAGAAGAACCGAACTTCTGGAGCGTGTCGTCTTCAGCTCAGATCTTTGGGCTGTGAAACGAACTCTTCCGCAGTTTTCTCTTTTTGGGCTCGAGCGGAGCGAGGACTCCTTTGCATCGACTATTCCACTTTTTATTCTCCCACTAGAGGTGTCATTGTAGCCGCGAGCGCGGACGAGTTTTAGTTCTCCGCCAACAGATGGCGCCACAGAACTGGGGCAGGAAGAGAGAAGGCTCCACAAAAGTGAGGCAAGAAGGAGAAGATCGGTACTCCAATACAGCCATCTTCAAAATTAAATATTATTTATCGCCTTAGTTAATTTAAAAATACCAAATGAGGTATGTTGTTTGCATGCACATTTTGCATAAAATCGAGCCACATTTCACGGTCCTAATTAAGCTAAATATGAATATTTTTCAAATGGCTGATTCACCCTTTATTGCCAAGACGTATTGTTGTCAACTTGGCTAGCCGTGCTGTGCGCTCCGGCCGCCTCCCCGCGGCTGCGGTGTGCCAGGGCAAGTAATAGTCGCTCGCGCGAGGCCCATTAACAATGTCGCCGTGGACGCGCGGTCTGAGAGGTCGAGTCGGCATACAGCGCGTCGTAGGTTACAATACTAAGTCGTTTCATATTACTATTTTTAGAATAAATTCGTTTTTCAGTTAACGAGGGCCACTCAGTGCTGTAGGCGCTGGAATTTTTTTTAAAAATCTTTTCACTTTTTACGTGCCCTGAGGATGTTTCTGCCAGCAAAGACTCCGAAAACGTACCCCAAGGAGCGGCTCCTGCAACACATAGTCAATGACGAACACGTCGAACTGCAGTTTCTTCACATCTAAATGCCGTTTGAGATCCGCGAACGCTTTGGACCGCAGTGCTGTGCGTATTGACTCTCGGCTGCACCTATACATATGCGGAATCTGTTCAAGCACCGTCCTATCAAACGATCCTTCCAAATCGAAATCCTGAAACACAAAAAGGCGCATTGCCGACGTAAGTGTGGGGCACAGAGGGTTCCTTCTGTGACACGCTAGGAATGCTAGATCAACACTGCAAGAAAATATAGACAGCATTGGAATACATCTAGGACACCGATACGGAGCTAGACAATAAAGATGCCAATCCAATACGTCTAGCTTTACCAACCTCGCATTGTGTCAGTGAGCGTATACACCCAGAAATATGGACTCTTGATTTTACTGATGCTTGGTTTAGCCAAGTAAAATTTACTTGATTCAAGTAACATTTACTTGTGAAAACCAAGATTATGCAAATTGAGACTAAAATCAACACACTAAATTCTTCTGTACAATTTTGTTCAGAATTGCGTACGAATTTACGCATACGCAGCTTACGTACGAATTCGTACTTAAATTATGTACAATTTTGAAGATTTGTCCACAATTGCGTACAATATTGTACATAACAACGTACGAATTTGTACATAAGCTGCGTATGCACAAATTCGTGCGCACTTCTGCACAAAATTGTACAGAAGCATTTAGCGCGAAGAATCAATTTTTCCGGGCGAAGCCGCGCGAACGCTCGGTGAACGATATCTTCTAACGATCGCTCTTACGTGCTTCTCATGGTAAGTCTTCTCCGCGACGACGAAGCTGGTCCTGTTGGGGTGCGGCGTCGCCGGCGAACGGATGACCAGCTCGGTGACGTGGTGGCCGCGCTGCAGGAGGCCGCCGGCCAGGGCGCTCACCCAGATGTAGTGGCTGGGCGACGAGAAGGTGCTCACCAGCAGCACGTTGAGCGCGGAGCAGCCTCGTGGCGCTGCCGTCAGCGCCAGCAACAGCGCCAGTAGCAGCGGCTTCAGCAGCGACCGCATCGCTGCGCGGACAAAGAAGGATTTGGCTCTCCGTTACCTACGAGTTAAAGGCGCTGTATTACGAGCGGCTGACAACTCCGGTAATCGCGTGTCCACCGCCTTGATAATCAATGTTTATCGCCCAAAGTCATTTTGCCCAAGATTTAAAGTGGTAATCGGTCGTAATCAAACGGTAATCAGTCGTAATCGGTGGTAATCACTAGTGATCAGCGCTAACCATTGGTATCGCTGGTAATCATGGTAAAGAATAGTCACAGTAATCGTCGGAAATCACATGTAATCACTACCACTTGGTAATCGTGTGTACACTGCAAATGCAAATGTAGACCAACTCCACGCTACGTAGCGTGGACCACTTTGGTCTACACAAGGAAGCGTGGACGACGGTTGGTCCACGCACGGTAGCGTGGACTACGTATGGTCCACACTGAGAAGTGTGGACGACGTTTGGCCCACACTTTCCGCGCCTCACCGGCCCTATCCTTCGCTGTGGGTAGTCCTTGTTCCCAAGTGTGGACCAGCCCGTGGTCCACGCTTCCTTGCGTGGACCAAAGTGGTCCACGCTACCTAGCGTGGAGTTGGTCCACACTTGGATTTGCAGTGTACACTCAAACTCGGAGATGTCGTATTTGTTCCAGAAATGGAAAAGTATTGCTTCGGTAGGTGGTTCTGGGTCATGAAAGGAGTGGCGGACAGGCACACAGCCGTTTTTCGGCGCTTTGCTATCACTTAGCTAACAAGGTAGGCGTACGCCAGACCGCGACGTGGCGTAACGCGCTCTCGCTCCTCGCGAGCCTCTGTTCCGCTCCTCCGTGCCTGGCGCACATATGCGCCCTGGCCTGCTAGCGGCTGACAAATCGTGGCCCAGTTGTAAACATTGTCTTCGAAAATGTTTGAGCTACATGACATGCGGTGCTTTTCAGGTGAGGTCCAGTGGTGCGATTCTCTAGTTGGCCCTCCGGTTATAGGTATCTAAGGAACTATTCACAGACACGCCAGGACACAGACAAACAGTATTGGGGGCCAGTTGCGTTAGGGCTTTGCTATCGCTCAGCCGGTAATTACGCGTTAAACTTGGGCAGATAAAACGGCGCACGTTATGCTTATATTGACACACATTGCTCAAAAGTGTGGGAAAACCTGACCCTGCGTATTATGGCTTACGCGCAGGGCTTGTTAGAGGAAATTCGAACTTTTGCACTCACACAAAAAAGCCTATTTTCGGAACGAGAACATTGCTCTCTGGAAGAGAGCATTTGATTCAAGCATAATCTTGATCCCATGCATAACGCGTTAAGAACAATTTATTCACTAAACATAATATTCTTACTAGAAGCGTCTTGTAGCGTTTAATTATGGATGCTTGTTTTAGCACAGGAATGCCAGCATGTTATTCTTACCAACAATTCTGCGACGCTGTCGTTTGCTTGATCTAACCTACTAAACAACTCCGCTAAGCATCCCCCATTGGCGTAATTTTTCCTGTACAGTAAATCCGTAAGCACAAATTTAAGCATACAGAATAGTACGCACACCCCTACATACACGCTTATACACATTTTTGAGTGTAGTAACGTACGCTTTTGTGCGAAATTATGCATTAAAATGTGCATAAGCATCTGTATTCTTAAATTTGTCCGGGCTATGTTTTGTACATAAGCACCCCTCTTTGAAGGTGTGAAACCGTACCAAATGGGACGGATAAACCGATTTCTCTCATTAAATGTCATAGGACAATTTGATCCCATAAAATGTTTTGTTTCTAAGCAAAACATAACTGAGATACACTTTTCAGCATAATCATGGGACAAATTGTATCTCGCATATTTCAATTTGTCCCACCTTTACGTTGTAAATTGTCACACTGATTGCCTGTGGATAATTTTGTACATAACTACATGAAATTCTGTGCAGTCATAACGATTTGTACGATTTATTACATGTTACGTAAGAATATTTACATAGTTATGTTACATTTCTACAATAACATATGTACAATTCACTTTGTACATACACTCTAAATGCCCATGGGGCAATTTCGTCTAATGAAATGTTACGTTTTGAAACAAAACAAGACATTGGGACAATATGTAGCGTAAAGGTGGGACGATTTGTAAATGCGAGATACAATTCGTCGTATAATTTTGCCACAAATCGCATCTCAGTTATGTTTTGTTTAAAAACGAAACATTTTATGGGACAAAGTTGTCCCATGACATTTAGTGTGTAGTGCACAAAAAAGCATGTAGTTTGCGTGCGAATGCTTTTGTATTTAAGTACTAAATTTTGCCTAAGCCAAATTTGTTCATAACCGCGTAAAAAAATAGTCGCAGTTACTGACTGTTGTAATTTATAAGGCTTTAGTACTGACGCAGTTTTACAGACGTTATGATCTCTGAAATGTACATAAGGAATTACTGTGGTCCCAACGTCGTATTTTACTTCAAAACGTAACATTTCGTTGGACAAAATTGTCCCACGGACACAGTAATTGCTTATGTACATTTTTAAGTTCATAACGTGTGTAAAACTGCGTCTGTACATGAGCCTTATGAACGAAAATTGTCTGTAACTACGACGATTTGTTCAGTCAGTAATGCACAAATTTGGCTTATGTAAAATTTATACTTAAATACGAAAGAATTCGAACGTAAACTACATGCATTTTTGTGCACTTATAACTATGTACAAAGTTATGTTATTGTTATGTTATTGTAGAAATTTAAATAAGTGTGTTAAAATTCTTACATAATATGAAAGAAATCGTACATAAGCTACGAGTGCACAGAATTTCATGTGGTTTTGTACAAAATTCTCCACAGCTAATCAGTGTGGACGTTGAGAGCGCACTGAGGGAGGCGCATCACGAGCAGAACGAGCTGGACAGTGCGCAGTCTAACCGGTGGTGGACGCCCCAAACCACGTGAAGTCTCTGAGTGCACGTCTGCGGCAGGCGTCCTTCGGGACTGGCGGGAAGAGATGCTCACTGCGGCGGGATCAGAAGACTCACACTGCCACGAGCGTCGCCGGCGAGAGGCGTGCGGTAGCGGGCAGACGGAGGATCCTAGCGAGTGGCGCCCGAAATGTCTGTCCACGGCCGTGCCGAGACACGCAGTGCCGAGACAAAGACGGGATGACCCGCTCGGAAGCAGCCCACCGATTAGCAACTCTACCTCTAGTGCCCCTCACCCCGCGGCGGTCTCGGCCATATCTCTCGCTTACCGCCCATATCTCACGCTTACCGTTCCCGCAAGCACGGGCGTATGGACCACCGTATTTTGGCTCGCGCCAAGAGTGTATCTACTCAAGACGGGGCTGGGCATTCGCCACTTGTACTTGATGTGTCCCTCTTATAGGGAGCCTAATGAGGACGAAATATGCCGCAGTATTTAGTGACTGTAACTTATATTTTTCTTCGAGCATAACATGAACATGCATGGTCGTCGGCAATAATACGAAAGCGACGGCCCCGTGGCGGCTTTGCACGAATTTCAATTGTTAAAGTGCCTTATTGAGACCAAAAAAAAAAAAAAAAATACCGTCCCACTCTGTGAGACACTGGTAGGCCCGGAGTTTCGCACGAGTTTTGTTACCTTACCGTCTATTCAATTTTTATGAGTTTATTTAAATTTGTTTGTTAAAACTGAAGGATATTTAAAGGTTTGTACTAGTTATGTAATGGGACGGGGCAGTTTTAAAATTATAGTTTTACAGTAACGGTCAGTGCACCGTTTTATTCTCATACGCGGGCCGCCCAGCCCTGGACTGCATGGTGTTGTCCCCGCCTGGCTTGGTCCGGCGGCCCGACAATGCACGCCTCGCTCTGAGTCTCGGTCCCTTGGCTTGTGCGTACTCTAGGGTAGAGGGGAGGGTTAGGGTCCCACCGAAACGTTCCTCCTGCCTTGAATCGCCGCTCTCGTAGCCGTGGCTCGGCCAGGCCCCGACTCGGCTCGCCACATCGACAATGGGTACCCGGCAAGGGCTGCGCAACAAAAAAGAAGGATGGAAGATTTGGACTAGAAAAGGATGGAATAGCGGATGCAGCCAGCTGACGAGCCGAGCGGGGGAGCGCTCTGTCCCTTTCTTTGGCTATTGGGTGGAGTGAGACAGCTGAATTTCAAATGCGTTTTTACGCGAAGTGTTACATTTTATGCGTTTAAAAGTAGATTCTCTGTACTTGCCCGGTCACCCTCGATATTTCTGTTGGACGGATTTTTGATTTTTTTGCCTCGTTGTAGATCTACAGCGATTGGGCCTGTGGACCGTAGAGGCGCGTATATTTGTGTCCCTTTCTTTCGCCATAAGAAGAAGTGAGATAGCTGACTTTTGAATCGACTTTTCGTCCACTTGGAAGCTTTTTCAAAGTGTAAAATCACGTCAGCGTGCCCTGAAAAAGTATTCTGCGTCCATGTGCACAGTTTCAGAAAATTCTGTTAGAGGGCCATAAGGGCAATGCTTAAAAGAAAAAAAGTCAGACGAAAAGGCTACTTTCACTCCGTGCCTAAAAACACGCGGCGTAGGGTTGCCCTGCCCTGCACCCAGAAATGCGTATTCTTTCTCTTACCGATCCTTGGTTTAGCCAAGTGAAATTTACTGAATTTCAGTAAAATTTACTTTATTTGAGTAAAATTTACTTGATTTAGGTAACATTTACTTGTGGAAACCAAGAATATGCAATTTGAGATTAAAATCAAGAATCCATTTTTCTGGGTGTCCAAGGGGTGATTCACTCTGAGATTCTGTACATAGGGTACTACATCTGTAGTATGTATTACAGGGGCAGTAGCTCTAATGGTTAACAATGTTAAGACATTTTTGGGTATTCTAGGCCTTAAATGCCTAGGTCCATTAAGACACCATTTTCATCATTTTCTGTAGATATTACAGAAGTATCACAAAGTATGACAGGACATTATGGACAGGGTACTGCAGCTGTGAGTCGACTCTCGGGTGCGCCGACCAATATCGTTCCCCGCTGCGGCACACTGTAAGGAACGTTTTTGGAAAATTCCAAACAATTGCTAGGAAATTCTGTATCCCCAATTTTTGGGAAATTTCCATTTTTTTTGAAAAATCCGAAACAGCTTTTTAATATGTTTTAGTTGATTACCATACTAAAAGTAACTCTTCTATGCATAAAATTTCAATTTCCAATTTTAGGAATTTTTTTTTGAAAATTCCAAACAATGATTCGGAAAATTTGTATCCCAAATTGTTAGGAAATTTTCAATAAAGTTTGTCACTGTGTAGCTGTAGCCTGTAGGATGGAGGAGAGAGAGGCCGCGGCCGCACCATTTCCTCGCTGAAGCCGCCCGGCAGGTAGGCAGCCCATCGGGCCGCACCGCGCCGCTGTCAGGGCGCTGATGCGCAGGGGCGTAGGAACGAATTTAGCTCATGGGGGGCACGCATTTTGGCGCCCCCACCCCTTATCTTTTTTTTTGGGGGGGGGGGGGAGGGGAAGAGGGGCCATGAAAATTACAAATCGTAAGGTTTTGTTAGATTTTTCTGCAGACGCGTTTAGATGTACTTTTCACACATACCGGTATAAGTCGCGAGCGAAGCGAGCGAAAAGTCCTGGGGCACCAATGCTGCAAAACTTGAAAACTTAATCTGAAGTAACTTTTATACGATTTAGCTCCACAGTGAAAACTACGTGTGGCGCAGTGAAAGAACAAAAAAAAAATTACGAGTACATTTTTACAGTACGATGCTCCCCGGAACCATAAAGTTATCATATGGAAGTACATAGTTCCGTATTTACAGTATTGAACGGAAAAGACCTTGCGCGAGCGAAGCGAGCGGCGAGCTCTGGATATCCAAAGATGCCCTACGCCGGAAGTTGAGAACAAGAATACTTCTACAGCAGAAATTGATAATGTAAGAATAACCGCATCCAGAACGTACTATTAAAGGGGAGGGGTACCGCAGCTGAAAGTATATCCGCCGCGGGCGTCAGCCCCAAAATTTTGCTAGGCTAAGGTCTTGCTAACGACGAGTTACGACCTTTTGGTAGGATCAGTGCACCGCGGAGACACTCCGCGCCCGCGGCCCTTAGAGACGCTTCAGAGGCCGCGCGGTGCTGACTTTTGCCGTGTGACCCAACATCGGGATGCCATACCGCGCCATTCCCCATCACTTCGTAGACCCCTGCCGGTGTCTTTTTAATAGTGTAGGGGATATGTTTTTTGAAACTGCACTTTTACCTAGAAGCATGAGACTTTGCACACTCGTAGTTGGGTACTAGAGGATCGATTTGAGAGCTGGAGGCAATCGATTTGTCCCTTAGGATTCAAAATGGCGCCCATTTTCCAAGATGGCGGACGGCCGATTTTTCAACGCCGTTTTTAGACTTTAAATGCATCAGAACGCTGTCAAATTGACCGATTTTGGTGATTCAAATGACGTTTCCCACTAACAGACACCCACAGATTTCGTTAGAACGGTCATTTTGACGCTTATCTGGACTTTTCATTGAAGATTTTTGAGTTTTTCTGTAACTTTTGTTTTTCTAGAAAATTGTTAATTCTCCATTTTACGGGGTTTGCTGGAGAACGGTCGGGAAAACGATGAAAATGCGCGAAATAAATCTTGTAGAGTAGACGTTTGCGAACAAAATGCTATGTCGATGAGCTCTGTACAATAAAAATTGGGGCCTCCACGTGGGTTTGAACCCGAGAAAGCAGAGACAAGCCTTGCTGACGAGAAATGCATTTCAGGCAAGCGGTGGCCACTGAAAGCCTGAAAACTGAGGCACAAGCATGAAATCTCGCACAGAGATTAATGACACCGTATAGCAACGTCTGCCCTGTGATTTAATGTGCAAAATTTCAGTTGAAGCTAAAATATTGAACACTTTTGAACAGTATTTGAACTTCACTTATTTTCGCCATATGCGGCGTACCGATTCTGGCTTTCTTTACTGCCTGGAGTCCGAATTACTCTCTGGAGGGGGGCTCAGTTCGGTTATTGACGCTCCGGGGTGTTCAGAGCATTGATTTGGAACAGGTTTTGAACATAGTTGAATACTCCGTCGGACGCTCGTATGTAATGCACTGAGGCCGTGCTCTTTGTGTCAGTGGTAAACTGTGTGGTGATTCGACAGTGGTCTCTGTGCGCCCACACCTGCGCATCCCATCTGTTCAATGTTTTAACACTTTGAACACTTTTGAACACCTGCCCACCCCCCTACATGGGTACCGTTTCCGACATAATCAAGGGCGCTGGTCACGAATCCGGCATTTAAAATACTCAATCTCCTGTTCTCCCCTTGTTTTTAATAGCAATGTTGTCATTGAATCATATTTTCCTTGCTAGGCTTGCGGCTCCGCCTCGTTGTCTTCGTCTCTGAAACAATGTTCGTTTTTTTTTTAAGTTTTTGTTTGCGTAAATAATTTTAGGATATTTTTCACAGTTCTGACTCACTCGTTTTCGCTGCATGCTCCCGTGCAATGGCAGAGAAGGGTGCAGGGGAGGTTTGCCCTGCGGCAGGAGCAGTTGCCTCTGCATCCTTTCTTGCAGGTGCAAGACGTGAGGAGCTGTCTGCATGACTTGTAGATCGATGGTTTCATTGACCACACCGGCTCCCAAGAACCGCTCTCTGCAGTACAGCCCCAACCCTCTGGAGTGCGGGGTAGAACGAGTTGTATATATAGAATGTATACGATCGTATTCACTCGTATAAGGTCCCTTGGAATACCTTATATGAGTGTATACGATTCGTATATGGTAATACATGCAGCACACACAACATACAGACATACACAAATTGTATATGTACATGACCGTTTACAATTTGTGAATGGACCTTTGAAGTTTCGTGTTCAACTTGTTTTTACCCGGGGATACTACTGCAGCCGCTGCCCCCGTGGCCAGGCCCCACAGATGACCTGCCTAGTAGCTGGACCGCCGGATGTGCTGCAGCAAGGCGCCGCTCGTCGGTGGCAGCGCATCCAGCAGGGCCTTCTTAGAATCCCTAAACAGAAACTTCCTGGCCTCGTCGGTGGTAGAGAGTGTCCTGGGGCCCGCGTACATAATGATGACAAACGTCTCAATCAGACGAACAGACGACTGGTTGAGGGCAGCGTTCGGAAGAGAAATATCATGGAGAGCTTGTGTCACTTCTGGAAATGCCTTCCAAGTCTTCCAGGCGCTTCGCTTGCCTTTTCCAAAAAAGGAAGAGGTAGTATCACATCCTGTGAGAGTGTGAAATCCTCGAAGACCGCGAGCAACCTCCTGACCAAGCCTCTTTGCCATTAAATGGACACTTAAATATTTCCTGTGCTTCCCTGTTCCGAAGTCGATCCACAGCTGCTCTAAGCCCAGAAGTTCCAGCTCGGAGAAATATGAAATTGCTAAGACAACTACATCCGAATCAACCGTTCGAATGACGATGATTTTGAACCCGTTACGTGCGGCATCGGCTGCATGTAGAAGAAGCCGGGGGTCTGCTTCTTCTCGTTCCCCACACGACACACCAGCCAAACTAGTACCATGTGAGTCTGATGCTACAATAGTATCACCAACGTTGGAAACGATTAGGCGGCCCGGGTCCATCGTCTGTGAGTTGAACGCCAGAAGTCTGAACAGAGATGCTTTGTTGTGGTCATTTTGCAGAAAACCAGACCAGTTTTTAGGGATGAAGGTGCTGGCCATCACTTTACGCCGTGCTCCCGTTCCTCTTTTTTCCCTTGTTGTTTTCTTAAGGCTAGAAGTCGAGTATTGATCCCAAACTAGATCAATTCTGTTGCATGAAAGGGAATTTCCTAGGTGCAGGATGTGTGGTTTCAGCTCTCTTGACCAATACTCGGCAAACGTCTTCGACAGTTTAGAAGGGTGCTGATGCGGCAAAATACTGGAATCGATAATCAATGCGTCAGCGAAACTAGGAGATCCCCGCGACTCGGGCACTTTTTCTTCTAAAATGTCGATGATTTCACTCTTCTTGTCTGGCAGGCGGAGCTCGCCATTCCTGGACAGTGCTGGGGGGCACAGTTGGTTTTCGTGGGCAAAAAATTCATCGAGATTCAATTCCCTGTGTTCAGCTATTAGCAGAAGCCGTAGGAACAGAGCCACGTCCATTTTCAAGCATTTAACGGCGAGAGCCTGGCCTTGGATCACCCGTTTCTTCAGTGCAAACACTTTCAAATTTGATCTTTTAATGGGATCAAAAATCGATTTATTGCGCTGTATCAGCCGATCCTTAACGAACTCTTGGTACTGCTCCAGCCCGACGCTGTTCAGCTTTGAGAGATTTTCCACAGACTCAGAACCAAGAACGTCACGAGAAACAATGTTGATAAGATCATTTCCCACTTGCAGAAACGGATTGCCCCTCTCTCGAAAAGCCCCCACGAGCTGTCCAACCTTAGATCTGAAAGCTTCTTGAAATGATTTGTATTGTTCATGATGATCGGAGAGACCCTCGGGTGCGCTGGAAAACTTTATCGGACTAAACTCATTGATAAGGCGATTGATCTCTGGTCCAGCTAACATACACCTCACTACTGCTTCCCTCTCCTGCGCCAGGCTGATTGATCCACTTTGACTCTTAATAAATTTGTTGTTTTGTTCGTGGACTTGGTCGACAGCCATCCCGGAGAACGCGGCCAAGGTCTTGTGCAACACAAACATTCCCTTCCTAAATGCACACTCGATGTCTGGAGCAGTGTGCTTTAGCTCCAGTAGATCCTTTAGATGAATGGTCAACCATCGAGCATAATTTTGTTTATCACAAGCAAAGAACCAAGGCAACATCAGTCCCAAGGAGTGAAGGTAATTATCAAAGCAGCCACTCCGCTGAGATTCCATGAAGTTGAAAAAAATGATTGTGAGCCGGAGCACTGTGAACCAAAACATGTGGGACTATCAGATGAGTTTCGACTCGTCCATGCTTCTAGATTTTCTCCGTCTTCGTGTGTGGATTCAAAGGCTTCCATCATGAGAACATGAAGTGAAGCAGCAGTCACGTCATGTGCTGCCCTCGACTTTTTGATGTGACTGACCTGCAATAAATTCTCTGCAGATGACTCCGACGTGATTCCCGCTTGTGCAATAATTTCAACCCATCCACTTTCTTCCAGTACGGTACCCAAAACACGAAGAAATGCCTGTTCGATGTGCAGCCCCCCCATAATGGCCACCAGTTTGCATTCACCATAGGAATCCGGCCAATTCCACTGAATAATCTTTATAACGGCATATATTAGCTGGTCTGCACAGAGCACAGGTGTCTGAACACGATTCACCATTCCAGTAATTCTAGAAACAACGTCCATCCTATGCCTAACCATTGACGATGAGGAAGACGACTCGTCAAATAGCGGCAGAAGAGTATTGACGATTGGTAGGAAATCGATTGTCGTACTGAACTTCGCTGCATGAAATGCGGTCCATGATAAGTCAGTTTCACCTTGAAAGAGTTGTGTGCACAAGAGGAAGTTCACTCGTGTCTAAGTGCATTATCCGTGCAATTCTCTGCTGGTAACTCTCACACAGCGTCGACATTGTCACAAAATAATTTGAATTTTCAAGCTTTTCCTCGACAGCAGAAACAAGCTCAGCAAACGCCAAAGCCTCGCACGCCCTGTACGATGATTTTGAGGACTCTTGTGCTTGGGACTCTGATGAGCACTTACTTACAGATTCACGCAGCGCTGTAAGACATCGGGCGTGGTACCGGGTCTCCTGTGCTCGAAGATGGCCCTCTGCAAGTGCAGCCTCCAGTGCGGCCTTCAGCGTGGGGTTGGTCGTTGTCCTCGCAGCGTCGCGGATCCGTGCCTCGGTGTTCGCTGTCGTGACGGTGCTCAGGCGCTGCTTCCACATTTCCGATTTGCCGCAGAGGAAGCACTTCATCTCCAGCGGCTTCACGGACAGCGGAGAACTGGAGGACCTAAGGACTCGCCCATCGATGGTGGAAAACGGTGGTGACCCGAAAGGCGGAGATCGCAGCTGAGAATTAGTGGAGTCCTGGAGAGGCTTATTTGACCTCCTTTTTACCCTCTCTAGCTCCGTTTTATTTACCCGGAGTTCACAAGACTTGTGCCACCTGGCAGACTTCGATATGAATGTCTCCAGCACTGACATGCCTCCCTCCGACAAACAAACATATTTGACCGTGGCCGGCAGTTGCCCGAGTTCTTTGAACTCCGCAAGATTGCGGGACATAGTCTCGTACCCTTTGAGGCGCGTCTCCCTGCTCGGGTGCTGTGCCGGGCACCTGACGACGCCGAGGCTGGAGAAATCCCGCTGACATAGGCAGCACAGCTTCCAGTTTATAGAAGCTGGTTCAGCCACCTCCAAGTCACGGCTGGACAACAGCCGGGGCCTCTTCTTTTGAGGAGACCCCATACTGCCAAAACCAAAAACAGCCATTTTGTACGAGTTAATAACTCGCAAAGTCTTAAACCGCATGTTTCGCTTTTACCTGGAGGCCGAGGAAGCGACGAAAAATCTCTCTTTTCACAAAAAAAAAGCATCTGCCGCTGCGGACTGGGCGGAGCCCGCGCGGGCCTGCGCACACAACGATGCCACCTTGTCCGGGAGCACTTCCCACCTTTACAAAGGCACTTGTGCCTCCGCCAGCCCTTCAAAAAAACCGGAGCATGAGAGATCGAGTATTTTAAATGTCGGATTCGTGACCAGCGCCCTTGATTATGTCGGAAACGGTACCCATGTAGGGGGGTGGGCAGGTGTTCAAAAGTGTTCAAAGTGTTAAAACATTGAACAGATGGGATGCGCAGGTGTGGGCGCACAGAGACCACTGTCGAATCACCACACAGTTTACCACTGACACAAAGAGCACGGCCTCAGTGCATTACATACGAGCGTCCGACTGTTCCAAATCAATGCTCTGAACACCCCGGAGCGTCAATAACCGAACTGAGCCCCCCTCCAGAGAGTAATTCGGACTCCAGGCAGTAAAGAAAGCCAGAATCGGTACGCCGCATATGGCGAAAATAAGTGAAGTTCAAATACTGTTCAAAAGTGTTCAATATTTTAGCTTCAACTGAAATTTTGCACATTAAATCACAGGGCAGACGTTGCTATACGGTGTCATTAATCTCTGTGCGAGATTTCATGCTTGTGCCTCAGTTTTCAGGCTTTCAGTGGCCACCGCTTGCCTGAAATGCATTTCTCGTCAGCAAGGCTTGTCTCTGCTTTCTCGGGTTCAAACCCACGTGGAGGCCCCAATTTTTATTGTACAGAGCTCATCGACATAGCATTTTGTTCGCAAACGTCTACTCTACAAGATTTATTTCGCGCATTTTCATCGTTTTCCCGACCGTTCTCCAGCAAACCCCGTAAAATGGAGAATTAACAATTTTCTAGAAAAACAAAAGTTACAGAAAAACTCAAAAATCTTCAATGAAAAGTCCAGATAAGCGTCAAAATGACCGTTCTAACGAAATCTGTGGGTGTCTGTTAGTGGGAAACGTCATTTGAATCACCAAAATCGGTCAATTTGACAGCGTTCTGATGCATTTAAAGTCTAAAAACGGCGTTGAAAAATCGGCCGTCCGCCATCTTGGAAAATGGGCGCCATTTTGAATCCTAAGGGACAAATCGATTGCCTCCAGCTCTCAAATCGATCCTCTAGTACCCAACTACGAGTGTGCAAAGTCTCATGCTTCTAGGTAAAAGTGCAGTATCTCAGGGGTGATCCAGGCTTGCGTCCTACACTATAGTATACAGCGTCTCGGCGCGATTACGACTTTGTCGGGAATCGATCGACCGAAACGTGTACACATAATAGGGTATCAACCCGGACTGCAACCCCTGTTTGTTTGAATTTCAAACTACTTAATATGTAATAAGACCATTTTAGGTTTGTCAAAACTGAGAAACAGTGGAACAGTTTTAATGGTACGTTTATTAAATAAAAGTATAAGAAACGAGTTTTTGATTATTCTAAAACTTCAAAGTACACAGAATTATCAATAACTATACATCGATAGTATATAGATTTAGGTTTATAAGAATTATATATGAATGATGCATAAATTATGTATGGATCAATTAGCAAAATTGAGGATCCCTCGGGACGCCCCGAGCAGTGAAATAAACCCCTCTCTATCATTTGAGACCATCGGTTTCGACCTTGAGGTGATTTGGGATGGAATGATCCAAGCTGAACGAGAACGAGTTTATCGGGTGTACGAAGACGGAGGCGCACAGTCGCGGCCCGCTGGGCCTGCCCATGCTGCAGCATACGGCTCCGCCGGAAGCCTGGGCCGGCCTCTTTGCCTTGTGCCGCGAGGTCCCTGCAAGGACTCACACTGCCACGAGAAGCTAACGAATCCCCTTATCATTCCCAGATAGAACTGTTTTTTGTGAAGAATTTTTGTCACAGCATGTGTGACGAAAAAATCATGAACAACACGGTTAATGCTTCTGTACAATTTTGTACAGAAGTACGCACGAATTTGTGCAGACGCAGCTTATGTACAAATTCGTACGTTGTTATGTACAATATTGAAGGCAATTGCGAACAAATCTTCAAAATTGTACATAATTTAAGTACGAATCAGTACGTAAGCTGCGTATGCGTAAATTCGTATGCAATTCCGGACGAAATTGTACAGAAGAATTTAGTGTGAAAATTTAAGAGTAGATTTTTTTGTGAAGTGACGAAAAATATTTTTACAGTGACCACGGGGTGTAAATTCCCGATTTTGTTCAAGCTGTGGTGGCCGACGAACCTTCGGTAGGTATGAGGAACCGTCGCAAGTTTTGCGGAATACACATTCATTACTCATTTATAGGCCTGTTGAACGGTTTTTTGGCCACTGAGGTATAAGACGAAAGTTGTAAAAAAAAATCGAAAATTATTTCTTAAGGTCAATTACCTCAAATTAGCGACTACGGCGAAAATTTTATTCGTTTTCTCATACCGTTTTAGAGTACTTTGCTGGTGAAATGCATCATTGTATGCGATGCAAAAGCCCGAAAAAGCCGAATATGTAACTTCACAAATGTTTTCTGTTTAAGCTGATTTTTTGGGGATGGTTTTACGTACATTAGCCTTTTTTTACATTTTCACACTTTTTATTTTGAGCAGAACACCTTGATAACACCACCAGGTCTACACATTTGTCAGTTCGACACTCTAGAAAAGGATAAAGAATAAGAGGTATTCCGCAAAAACGTTTTTGAGGGATTCTCCTGCCTAACAATGTTCCTTGTACTACCAAAGTTTGTACACAGTCGGAGGTTCACTCCTCGCAGTCTCCCCTTGTCAGGCGGCGCCCGCGAATCTTTCCTGCCGGCCGGAGCCGCAGTGCGACGACCTGTGGACCGCGGCGCCTGCCGCCGCTGCCTAGCCCGGCTCAGACTGTGTCCTCGGCGGCCTGCGCGCCGCCTGTCAGTCCGCCAGCAGCCGGCCGCGCAGCTCGGCAAGAATGTCCCTCCAGACGGCCGCGCGCAGCCCAGCCATGCCGGCCGTCCCGACGTCACCGCGCGGCCCCAAGGACTCTTCCTGGTCCTCCGGCCCGCTGTCGGCGCTGCTCGTGTCCGCACTGCTGCTGCCCGCACTCGCCGTCGCCGTCCCGGCGCCCACCGGCGCCGCCGGGGCCGCGGCGCTGCGCCGCCTCCTGTCGGTCCTGGCCATGTCGCAGCCCGCCAGGGCGGCCCGCAGCGCCCTGGAGCACGCCGTCGAGGCGGCCGCGCACGTGCCGTCCGGCTCCCTGGACCGGCTCGTGTTCGGGATGCCCCCACTCAACGACAGCATCACGTCGGTGAGGAGGGGAGAGTCGGCCACGACAGCCTGTTAATCCTTGATTACGCCGTAGAAAATTCCAACCAAGTCACAGGAAAATTTGGAACACGAGGTGTTCGTGATTTTCCTCGACGTCTGAAGAAAGCTGACAAAACATAGAAACTACCATATTTTGCCGATGGATACACAGCTCACATACGCTGTGAAGGCTACAGTTCATTGGCTGCGCGATAGCAAAGCCCTGGACCGAATGGGTCAAAAATGTTTTGTCTGTCTGTCTATCGCGCGGATCTATCGGAACGGTTAGAGAGCTCAAATTTGGACCACATAATTTTGCATCATACCAGAGTCAACCTCTCCTCAGGGGCACCGCAGCCCAACCGGTTTCTAAGATTATTTTCATATAACATAGACTACGTAGATCAAAATGTGTTAAAAAAAACATCAGTTCAAAATGTTTTTTGAAAGCCGGGCGTCAACATATCAAAAGATGGCGGTACCCATATTTTGAATCCCCCACACATAGCACCTGCGGGAGATGTTTGCAGCGCTGGTCAGGAACGCTTCCATCGTCGATAGTGGAGGCCGCGGAGACCCCTCGTTTCCGGAGGAACGCACAGCGTAGCGGGTAGAGGGGTGGAACGGTTAGCGGAAGGTTCGTGGTTCAAATACTGGTATTTTTTGACGGCGAAATGATTTTTCTTTCATTTTTATCTGGTCTATGATACTTGGGATTAAAAATATTGAACTGCCGAGGTCATGATAGTCATTGTTTTAGGATCTATATTCAGTCTTAGAGGTTAGAGTTATAGACGTCTATTTTTCGTGCAAATGGTTACCACTTAGACGTCTATTCGACTTAGATATTAGATCAATTAAAGACATCTTCCCGTCTACTAAAAGACGTCTAATAGATATCTATTAGATGTCTTTTTTCTGACTCGGATAGACTTCCCAAGGAAAGCGGAAGGAGGTATAAGTGGAATTGGGTTGGACGTTCCATTCCTAGTGTTCTATACCCATTCGAATAGTAAGAAAATCGGTTTTAAACTCCGATCTGGTGGCATCAATCCCACTCTTTTTCCGAAATTAATATATTACTCATGTTTTACATATTATTACATATGAATTATTATTACATATTATATAACTCATGCAAGCGGTTCGTTGTAATTTCTAACGGCAAATATCTCTTTTGGCCTTGTTAACGGCCTACATAGCAAGGCATTTGCTAGGTAAACCCCGTAGCCTTCTTGTATAGAAAAACGAGATGCGTGTGGAGAGTAAACGTCACCACTTCACTTGGGCCCTTATGGGGTCATACGTAGCCAAAAATTATTTTGAAATTTTTATTTTTTCATTTACCCACTTATGTACCCTTTCCAAAATCGCCCACTAATCAGCAAACACATGTACGGTGTTATTTTTTCATGCACGAGTGTCATGTTTTTACTTTCCAGAAGATACCATGAGTGCGGTTTTTATGACCTGGGCCCTCGTGAAATTGAGGTTCCTTCTCTTGTTAATCAGTAATTGGTGGTGTCAGTGTGTATTGACACAATGCACCATACACTCGACAAATTATCAAACTGTGTGCTGCAATATCATGTAAATAGGGGTTTTATTTGGCGATCGTCGATTTCCGGGACGCCTTACGAATTACAATTTCAGCTTTGGAAAGATTCAGTGAAAAGTTTATGGAAATCACAACCAATTCCTGATGTAAGTTTTCCTATGAATTTGTTGGAGTTTTACTGTTTTGTTACTTTTCTTTCACTCATGGTCCTCTGAAAACGAGTTCGGGAATAGTAAAGTGCCCGAGGTGTGAAACCAAAGATGCGAAAACGCGAGTTTGTTAGCTGCACTGACCCTTAATTGAGATCGAAGCGTTTTGTCGTAGAGATACTGGCAGACGGTCTCCGTCGTGAAAGAGAGATTTAGTGATTCATAATTGATGTGATCTGGTTTATAGCTGATTGCCCGAAGACAGCGCGCATCAAAGATGCGCCTGACAGTGGTTTTTCAGTTCGAAAAAGTCCTACGTTCTCTTCACGAATATTTCTCGCTTACTTGGCATTATGTTTAAGTGGTCACAGAACGACACTTTGTGACTGTTAAACTAAGAAATCATAATTTTTTGACTGGCAGTTTTGGTTCTCACAAGTTCCGTGCGAGTAATAACCCAAGCGAGCCAACCCGTGCCAATCAGTCTCGTCATCGCTGTGGACACCGCCAGTACAGTAGTCTCTGACACGGCCATGACGTAGAGCAGACGACTAGGTTGCGGCTGTTAACGTCACCTGAAAAAGCAACATGAGGAAGGGAAGAACAAGCGGAGACCCGTTGCTGCGCAGGTTTATCTTGGTCTTAGTGGCCGGTCTTCCTTTCATATTCTCCGGTCACGTCCGTGACCGCACCGAAATACTCACTGTGTATGGACGTTTTTTTCTGTGCATATTTGCACAATCCGTTTGTGCGTGAACCCTACGCGCACGAATCCGTATTAACGTACTGTCGTGTGCGGAGTACAAAATTTTCTTATGGACCATTTTCAAATTTTGTACCGTTTCTGCTATATGAGAATTGTTAGATTTGTTAGGTTACTGTTAAGCCTCTGCGTGCGAGTCTGCGTTAGCTTTGCCTGCAAGGCGTCTGTCGTGAGTCGGGCTGAGGTAGCGATATTAATCGTTACGAAAATATTTCCCGGGACACCATCTCAAATGACCTTAGGCATGGGCCGTAGGCCCCTGCAAACGCCGCCGGCAGGCCAAACTGGCGAAGCCCCCCTGTCATACCGAGGCCAGGCCAGCTTGTTTCTAGAAAACTGCATATTCTTGAGGCGACGGACGCCAAAATCTGGCATTATTGCTGAGCGGGCGAAGCCCTTTCTTCGGACTTTTCCAGTACCCACAACGACGCCCCCCCCCCCCCCCCCGTATACCTATAGTTAAGCAGAGGTATCTTCCTATTACTATTTAGCTACATCTATAAATGTAGCTATATGCAAATATACCATAGAGAGAGAGAGAGAGAGAGAGAGGGGGGGGGGAGAGAGAGAGAGGTATAGGCCCAGACTGGATCCGCCGCGACTAGGTTAGGTCAGCTAAGTTTGCTTTACTTAGGTATAATCCAGGTGCTGTAAGACAAAAATTGGAGATTAGGTTAGGTTAGCTGAGTTGCTTTAGTTCGGTATCATTTAGGTGTTGTAAGAGAAAAACTGGTTTGGAAATAGGTGAAATCCGGTGAAATCTAAAGAATCTATTGGAGCAGCGCTGTCTACGATCGTCTACAGGCGCTCCACACTATGCTGCACCTGCCGGTTCTGTTGCGAGCACAGCACAGCAGGAGGCCTACCAGGCCTGGGGTAGTAACAATTTTGTTGTGGGTATTGTAGAGGTATTGTAGAGATAGGGATTCGGGAATATTTCCGGAAATATTGGAAATATTTCGGAAACATTTCCAGGATTTTATATTTCCGGAAAAATAGAAACTCTATTGTAGAGGCATTGGGGTCGTGTACGGAGGAATATGGAGGGCAGCCTCCGTCGATAGTCGGCATAAGACTACTAGCCGGGCTCCTGCCCCTTTTTACTGAAACGAGTCGGGACGGGCTAAAACGAGCCATTTAGGTGCGGAATGTGTTTTGCGTGGCTGTATTGCGTTAAAATCAGCCATAGGGTACGGTTACGGTGAATGTGCGGAGGATAAAATCCCACATGTTCTCCGTACCATCTCGGCTCCGCATCAAAGGACTGCCGGTGCACACTAAATGTCATGGGACAATTTCGTCCCATAAAATGTTTCGTTTTTAAACAAAACATAACTGAGATACAATTTGCGGTATAATTATGGGACAAACTGCATCTCGCATATTAAAATGTGTCCCACATGAACGTTACAAACTGTCCCAATGTCGTGTTTTGTTTAAAAGCGTTTCATTGGACAAAATTGTCCCATAGACATTTAGAGTGTGGTTTATTTCTCCTCTTCACGGAAAAAAAACCTTAGCTGTATTGCTAAATCATTAGCAGCATATGGATAGCTAATTTTATTAGTCGTAGTAGCTAAGTTTTAGCTGTCTAGGTAAGGTGTTAGCAAAACCAGCTAATCACTTTTGCCATGCAGCAAACAATTAGTTGCACTAGCTAAGAAAATTAGCTATCCATATGCTGCTAATGTTTTTTCTGCGTGTGGGAGGGTTTCTTCCGAGAAACGTGGACCAACTTATAGGTGCTCTATGGCAAATGACGGTCAACCACAATGGCCGAGCAGCGCAGCCAAAATGGCCTAACAACTGAGAACTCAGTAGCTTTTTCGACAGCGTATGTGCAGAATTTAAAGTGTTTGTTGTGTTGTCGCAGGCCGATCTGTTGAGTGCACTTGGGTACCCATCGGAGGACCATTACGTGGACACCGAGGATGGATTCCGACTCCGGCTGGACCGCATCCCCAACCCGGGCCGCCAGCCCGTCCTCCTCACGCACGGCCTCCAGTCGTCGTCACCAGCATTCGTACTGCTCGGCAAGGGGAAAGCGCTCCGTAGGTACAGTCGCGCACAACATACAGTAAAGACTGGGCCGTTGATTTTTTTTTTTTGGCTGAGTGTATATAAAGATGCATAGGACTCTTTATATAAGTATATACTAGGAGTCGTATCCATAATCATATATTAACTCACTGTGTCAACCTTATATACATTGGTATGAAAACAATGGAGTACAGAGGAGTGGATTTTTTTCTCTATAAAACGGCTTGTGAAACAGACTAAAATTTGAGGTACCGCAAACCCATCTCACTGTCGATTTCGGTCCAAGCTCCGATGCTGCACGACGCCGGCTTCGACGTGTGGATGGTCAACTACAGGGGCACGCACTTTTCGCAAAAGCACAAGAAGTTCAGCGTTAATGACGAAGAGTTGTGGAAGTTCAGGTACGCTTATGCAATGACATTGACATTTGAGAGAAAACGGATACACGACTGTTACAGAGCAATGCACTGGGAATCCAAGAATGTGACATCATGCTCCAACGAGTGTGACAAGTGTTACATTCCCCGATCGAAAGAATACGACACTTATAAGTCACATTCGTTGGAGCCTGATGCCACATTCCTGATTTACCAGAACACGTGACGTGACATGTGTCATACTGGGGTATGTTTAGGCGCGTGGCAATGACGAGAGCGCCCTGGATTCTTCTACTTTTTGAAGGAAATTGAAACGCAAATAAAATAATTCATGTTTTTTTAGACGCTTTGAAGCATTTTAATGTAATTCAGGTGCTCCCAAGCATCTGAATTGGTATTTAGACGCTTCCATGCATCAGAAAAATATTCAGACGAATGTTTTTCGCCAGGCGGATATACACGTCTGAACCTCTCTATACCGTACCTGATTACATATTTCAACTGTTTTAACCGCTTCAGAAGCAGTAGTCAGAAATTCCGTTTCTACAAAAAAAAAAATTTCTGACTGAACCGTTTTGTTGCAATTGCTGAAGTTTCCACGAGCACGGCGTCTACGACAACACGGCGGCCATCGAGTACGTGCTGCAACGGACGAGCTTCTCTGCGGTGCTGTACGTCGGGCACTCCATGGGCAGCACCGCCTTCATGACCATGGCGGCAGCCAGGCCAGACGTACAGTCCAAGATCCGCGCCGCTTTCCTTATGGCGCCAGCAGGCCCGCTGCGCTTCCACGGCAGCCGCGTCGTCAACGTGCTCTTCGCCCTCAACAACTTCACCCAGGTGGGCACACGTCAGTTAAGGAGCTAAGTGTTCTGCAAATGCGAGAGTTGCTTGAGAGTGCGGTATGTGACTCAACGATCCGTTCTGGTGTCAGCGTATGCGCGTCTTTCATGACTCGCCTTCACGATCCTGCTCGATTTTCCTTAGATACTCATACTTCTATTTAAGTTTGCTCGAAGAACCTACTGTGAAACTACAGTACTCGAACTGTAGTTCTGTACTGAAGCTGCTCTGCAGTTAGCACGAGAACTGTAGTTTGTCCCTATTTTCCAGTACTTTTTCTCCAGCAGAACTGTAGTTTCTGCACCAAAACTGGTGTGGCTGTAGTTTCCGCAGTTCCTGTACAGAAGTTACATACTAATTGCCATAGGACAATTTTGTCCCATAAGATGTTTCGTTTTAAACAAAACATAGCCGAGATACAATTTGTAGCATAATTATGGAACAAATTTTATCTCACATGTTTCAATTTGTCCCACCTTTACGTCCCAAATTGTCCCAATGTCGTGCTTAAAAATGTATCATTTTATTGGACAAATTTGTCACATGACATTTAGAGTGTACTAGCACAATAGCCCACCAGAGTGCACCTCATGTTGCTCGTATCCCGTGCACACCGGCAGAACACGTTGGAGGAGCTGCAGCTGTACCACACAATGCGGCCCATGTACCTCATCGCCCGCCGGCTGTCCAAGATTATGATCGCAAGAACCTCGCGCCGCCAGCGGAATGCGCTGTTAGCCGAAGTGGTGGGCTTCAACCCCAATGCTGACTACGCCGTAGGTATCCTACGAGAGGAGTGAGTAGTGCAACCAAGCGTACGATTTCGTTAGAACGCATAGCCACGCTCCCACCCAAGGGATCTGTTAAAAAAAGTGACACGTTACAAGTAAAATGAGGAGTCACATTATTTGATTTGGGATACTAATGAGGCTACCTTAACAGACAATTTTGTCCCATATGTTTATGTTTTAAAGCAAAACATAAATGAGATACAATTTGTAGCATAATTATGGGACGATTTGTATCTAGCATGTCACAATTTGTCCCACCTTTACGTTACAAATTCTCCCAATGTCGTGTTCTGCTTTCAAACGTAACATTTTATTGGAAAAAACAGTCCCACAGACATTTGGAGTGCAGACTTCTTTTACAAATTATCACTACCCTGTAAAATTTGTTCGTCAAATGACGAGAATTTCCGTGACGATTCATCAATCACCCGAATTTGCCGTCACTTTACGACACGTTCATTTATCACGTGACGACATATTCGTATGACGAATAGATCGTCACACAATGTCGAACTGAAACAAAACAATTTTCTAGCCGTCTGTGCAAAAAATACTTTAGGTGACGACTTAATCGTCACATCGCCCGTGACGACTTTTTCGTTTCTCAAATTTAGCCAGAGGATTGTCGTACAGTGACGATACTTTTTTTTACAGTGTATATTTTCTACATACAGTATCAGTGTACAGTACATTCTTTCAGACTAACTTGTAAAATATTGCATCTCGCCTTGATAATCTGTGTTCCAGAACAGAAATCTTTAAACTTATGTTTTTTAAATACAAGCAATTTTGTGCAAACACAAATCTAGTATCATGTAGTATTCGTATATTGTAATGACACTCTTTAACTTGCTTTTTAGAACCTTCCGCTATTCACCAATGTATTTCCAAGTGGCGGATCTTTTCGCGAGGTCTTCCATTACATCCAGAATGCGAACCCTAACAGTAAGTTTATCCCCAAAATGATAAGGCGGATCGACAAGCACCGGTGAGCTCTCTCGGTGGAACTGCATTATGTGACTCCTCCCCACACCACTGGTTTGTGATGACCTTTTTTTGGGGTTAGTGATGTAGTGGTACCAACTTATGCAACTTGTCACTAAAGTGGTGTGGAAGTGGAAAGGAATGAATTTTTAATTAAAAGCAGAAATTAATGTTAGAGTCACATACTGCAGTTTTGCGGATGGGCAAATTTGCAGGATGTGACTCTACATTAATAAATTTAATAAAATCGGTTGAAACTGAATTGGTCGGGGTGGGGGGCGAGGCAGGGGGCGTGGCGGCCGCAAGGGGGCGTGGCGGCCGCAATACATGTGTTGACCGAGGTTAGGCCGCTGATTGCAGACATGGGTAAGTCATTCTTCATTTTCATCTTTGTGCCACCTTGTCAACTGGCCCTAAAATGGAAAAGTGGACACTGAGGAAATTAGCTGCAAAGGAGGAGTCCTCGCAGCTGGAGTACTTGCAGTGGTTGCAAGAACTGGGGCTCATAAGTAGTACTTATGCGTGTCCTACCTGCCATAGTCCTATGAAGTTGAGGAAGAAGACAGCTGTCAGTGATGGATTTATCTGGGGGTGCAACAAGTGTAAAACCAGCCGCAGTGTAAGATGTGGGACGTGGTTTTCACAAAGTAAGCTCAGCTTGAAGAATATTATGTTGATCACGTACAGTGCAGTATCCTCAGAAGATCATTTTTCGTGAAACTGGTTTCTCTGACCACACAGGTGTGGACCGGTTTAATTTCTGTAGGGAATGTGCAACAGCTATTCTTAAGAGGAAAGAGGACCACTGCCGTTTTCGGCCTCCGCGGGCCGATTTTGAGTCGTCTTCTAACGAGAAGCCAAACCGTTCAAGGTATGTCAGTGATGCTCAAATAATTTTTTGAATCACCCTAATATACTTAAAAACAATAGACTTTGGGCTGCGTGCCACGGAAAAATAACACCGTTCTGTAGTCTGTAAATGGTACCAGCACTGTGCTTCACGGTGGCGTTCTTGATGTGCACAGCGCAATTTGAACGCTTTGGTAGAGCTCCCTTAACATTTGGAATGAAGTAAGCCCTCGGCCGGCCCTCACCCACACCATCTCCTTCACAAGCCAGCCTCGCCCCCGACGCTTGCATATTTTTAACGGCGGTTCTGAATTGTCGATCGATGGTTCATTTTCCTGCCAGTCTCAGAACGAACAGAATGGCGTTTGTCAGGTGGTTGTATCTCATTCCGTTCGTGCGCTGTCAAATATGTGGGCAGTGCAGTATCAGCTCGTTAAAAGAAGAAATTTCATTTTTCGTGACCGACCCGGCGGGGGGCACCTCGCACCGCACGAGTCGGTGTTCTATTATACCGTGCAGCTGAACCACAGGCAGTGCGGGGGCGGCGCATAGCTTCGTGGACATCCGAGGTTTAATTTGCTGCAGAGGTTCGCTGGTAGGGAATGTGCAACGGTATAGGGGCTATTCTCTGAGAGGGACTTCGCTATTAAATTTGCAGATTGGTGGCCCTGGTGAAGTGGTTAAATTGATGAAAGTTGTTTTTTCTGAGCGCAAGTACAATAAGGGAAAGAAGAAGGTTAGTCAGCAGTGGGTTTCTGGCGGTGTTCAACAAAATTCATCCAAATGTTTTCTGGTGAAAGTTGAAAAGAGGGACAGAGCAACCCTCATCCCTTTGATTGAGAAGCATATTGCGCCGGGCACTACGATCTACTCTGATTCATGGTCCGCTTATAAAACTCTTGAAAAAATCGGTTACAAACATCTGCAAGTAAACCACAAGATTACTTTTCGTGATGGTGATTGCTGCACAAACACAATTGAAGGCATGTGGAGACATGTCAAGAGATTGTTCCCCGCATGCAACCGTAAGAAGGACATGTTTGATTCATACCTTGGAGAGTTTATGTTCAGGAAGAGGTATGCTGAAGAAGATGTGTTTAATGCTTTCATTAGTCGCATTGCTGTAGTGTACAAGCCGTTGACTGAAGATAAAGCAAGTGAACCTGAATCTGATTCTGATTAATCCTTCTTGTCTTGTTCGTTGTTTCTTTTTCTTAGTCCTCATCAATTATTTTGTTGGTTTTGTGGAACTATTCTGTTTTTGTTTGTTGTCTTCAGAACTTTCCTGGTTTCTTGTTGTTTTCCTGTTGAATTTCAAAAGATTTATGAAATATATGTTGTCATCATACAAGTGTTTTTGCTATTATAATAATGCAGTATTCCCCATTTGCAAAAATTATAATATGACAGGAGTCGCGTATTGCAGTTTTCCCCATCCGCAAAACTGCAGTATGTGACTCCAAAAGTAATTCAAATTAAATTTGGCTACTTGCCTAGTTAGGTTCGGTCATTGGAGTCGCGTATTGCAGTTTTCCCCATCCGCAAAACTGCAGTATGTGACTCCAAAAGTAATTCAAATTAAATTTGGCTACTTGCCTAGTTAGGTTTGGTCATTGGAGTCGCGTATTGCAGTTTTCCCCATCCGCAAAACTGCAGTATGTGACTCCAGAAGTAATTCAAAGCAAATTAGCTACTTGCCCAGTTAGGTTAGGTTAGTTGTGTTTTGTTTGTTTCAGTTGGATAGTCTATCATATTTCGGGAGTGGGGTGTGTTTCCATGCATAAGTTGGTACCGTTGTTCAACATGGCGGTGGAGTCGCATAATGCATTTTCGCCGCTCTCTCTCGTACGGAAGCTTTAAGCTGTGTACGTCGTTTTGACGCGATTTGAATGTCGCATAATGCATTTCGCCTAGCCGCCAAGACAACCGAAAGACAATTTTCAGCAACAGGTTTCCACACAAGAAATGGCAAGGGAGATGTGCTTAAATCTGGCTCTAGGTAGGACAAAGTTGTCAGAGTGGTACGGGCTGCCACAGCGCCACAGCTGGCGCACGCCTACCTTGGCCTGCCGGCGGCCGTCACCTGACGAGGAGGACCCTGCGGGGCCAGTCAGTAGGACGCCCTGCGGGCGTCACACTTACCGCACGGTCGCAACCACGCTCATGTTCGTTTCGTTATCAATGCCATTCAACCAGTCCTAACCTCCTACCCATGCCTCCACTAACCTAACCTATCCGAACGTGGTCCACTCGAGTCACCGATCCGCCCCTCCCCGACAGGCGCATGGCGCATGCTAATCTCACCCAACCGGCGGATTTTAAACTTTAGACCACTTGTAAAAATTGACAGAAACCGTTTGATCTGCGGTGCCCCTGAGGGGAGGTTGGCTCTGGTACAATGCAAGAAAGATGTGGTCCCAATTTGAGCTTTCTACGTCTAACCGTTGTCGTGAAATCGCGCGGACAAACGGACAGACAGACAAAACATTTTTGGGCTCGTCGGGTAAGTGCTTTGCTATCGCTTAGCCAACTAGGCCAAAAATGTCTGTTTGTTTATCTGCGCGATTTCTCGAGAGCGGTTAGACGTCGGTCGTTTTTAAGTATGTCAAAGCGGTACCTAATTTTTTTAAACGTACTGATCCTGAGTTTGAACCTTTATCTACTCCCTCACGAAGTTTGAAGTCAAAACCTCGAATGGTTTGGCTGTGGCGATCGTCAGAAGACGACTCAAAATCGGCGCGCAGAGGCCGAAAACAGCAGTGGTCCCCTTTCCCCTTAAACTGACAAGCTAATGCAATGTACATGTACTCTGGCGATCAAACTTAGCGGTCCACGTTTTCCGGGGTCCGCTATTTCGCTGCTAGTCGACCTAGAGAGCTGAAACTCCGTGTGAGCATGTGCCAAAGGTTCATCTGCGAGGTCTCTGGACGCCAATTTTATTGATTGACTCTAAGGGGTGGAACACCCTCCTTAACTGCGACAATGTCGAAAATCGCCGCGAGGGGCGCCGTTAAAACCCATGTGGCGGTCAGAAGTTGTCAATTTTAGAGTCGGCGTGAACTCATGGACCATTAAAGCTGCTGAATCCTGAATTTGGACCCCTACGACTATCCCCTAATTTTGGAGAGGGTGGGGGTAGTTTTTGAGTTTGGGGTCGTCGAGTCTCGAAATTGATCGCAAAGGGTTCAAGGGTGTCAAAAGTACCCGGCGCGACTCAAATCGACACCGTGAAAGTGTAATCATGCGCGGATTTAAGGGGGAAGAACGGCGGAAGAGGGGCGCAAAGTGACAGGAAAAACAAGACTAATTTTCAGTTTTATCGAGTTTATTACACTCAGTAGCGGATCTAGACCGGACCTAAGGGTGGGGCAAATTTTGAGGGTTGCTTACTTTCAGGCGCTATTATAGAAAATGTTTGGGATTGTTCAAATTGCTATTTTTATTTTAAAAATTTCATGTGTTCATGAATACATGTATAACATCGCTAGCGAATAGCTCCGGGCCACCGATATCTGTATACTACCAAAACAGAACTAAATTTTATTTAGTTCCAAAGTAGAAACTACAAGTATAACGCAGTCGATAAGAACGAAAGAAAAAACCCCTTTGCACCCCCTCCCCCCCCCTTAAATCCGCGGCTGATTACACTTTCACGGTGTCGATTTGAGTCGCTCCGGGTATTTTTGACACCCTTTGAACCCTCTACTACCCTTTGCGATCAATTTCGAGACTCTACCACCCCAAATTCAAAAACTACCCCCACCCCCTCCAAAATTAGGGGATGGTTGTGGGGGGTCGAAATTTAGGATTCAGCACCTCTAATGGTCCATGAGTTCACGCCGACTCTAAAATTGACAACTTCTGACCGCCACATGGGTTTTAACGGCGCCCCTCGCGGCGATTTTCGACATTGTCACAGTTAAGGAGGGTGTTCCACCCCTTAGAGTCAATCAATAAAATTGGCGTCCAGAGACCTCGCAGATGAACCTTTGGCACATGCTCACACGGAGTTTCAGCTCTCTAGGTCGACTAGCAGCGAAATAGCGGACCCCGGAAAACGTGGACCGCTAAGTTTGATCGCCAGAGTACATGTACATTGCATTAGCTTGTCAGTTTAAGAGGAAAGGGGACCACTGCTGTTTTCGGCCTGTATGTAGAATGTAGAATTGACAATTTCTGCCCGCCACATGGGTTTTATCGGCGCCCTTTGGGGCGATCATCGACATTGTCGGAGTTAAGGGGGTGGTTCCACCCCTTGGAGTAAATCAATGAAATTGGCGTCCTCGGACCTCGAAGATGAACCTTTCGCAATGCTCAAACGGAGTTTCAGCTGTCTAGGTCGACTAGCAAAGAAATGGCGGGCTCCTGTTTTCGGATGAATGTTGGGGGTTGGTTCCGGGGGGTTACTTGGTCGTAGCTGCGGGTGTTTCGGTGGAGTAGGGTGGTTTGGAAGAAGATGTCACTGGTGGTCTTCGGTGGTTCAGTTATATTCCAGTATTGTCGTTGGTACAATAGGCTTATATCGATGGTTGTTGTTGGTGCGCACGGGGTTCCCGGCTGGTTGCAGCCGTGGCTGGTTCGTGACTGCCCGTCCTCGGTTCGGCTCGGACGCTCGGGCTCGGCGAACGCATCTGCCCGGCAGCGCGACATTTGCTGACCAAGCAATGCCGCGCTGTCTCGCATAGCGCGCTACGGGACCGTACAGCCGGACTTCACCTCGGAGCAGTCTGACGCGGAAGTGTGTAGGGGAAGTCCAGGGGGACTTGCCCTAACACTCCGGGAAAAGTGGACCGCTTATTTTGGTTGCCAGTTTACAAGATTTCTCTTACATGCTGCTGCAATCGATAAGAGATGCTCGGTAACGGAAGACGGCAACACTGAATTGATTTATCGTTTAGCATTAGAAAATCGCTGAGGCCACACGTAGTTTTGTGGTGCCATTCCCGATTCCGCTACCTTCTGCTATGCTAAAGCATTTCCTCTGACCTACGTGGCAGCTGCACCTATTGCCCTAGCGTGTACGTTAGTGTGTGTATAACATCCATGATGTGTAAAATTATTAGACAACCGTCGACAATCACTATTCTCTGACTGCCACTGACGATGAAAGGGTGAGATCAAATTTCGGGGAGGACGGCGTTGTTCCCATAATTCGGGCCACTTTCTCGCCAGCTTTCGGGCGCGGGTGTTCCACTCACCCAAAGTGGGTGAGGTTTCTCACTCAAGCGAGGTTACGCGTCTTACCCAAATTTAAGTGAGAGATTTTTCTCTCTCTTATACGGGCCGAGTTCCTCTCCAATTCATTATCAGTGACATCTCACTTCAATTTCTGTTGAATGCTGTATTTTTTAACATCATAATGCCCTGTACAGTACACTAAATTTATAGGGTTCTAATGTTTAATTTTGTTCCTTACGCCAGTGACTGGGTTCCGCCAATATGACCATGGCGCTGCCATGAACAAGAAAATTTACGGGTCAGAGGTGCCACCAGAATATGATCTTTCCGTGATAGAAGTTCCCATCTTCATGTACCTGTCGAAGAACGATATCCTCTGCTCGGCCCAGGTAAGACCCTGTTTATTTTCGCTCCGAGAAGTTTTTGCTTAGTGACCCCAGCACGAGCTTAAGGCTGCAAGCTATACTAGACTAGCCCTGTGAAAAACAAACAGTCCCGCTAGCGATAAACGATCGGTCCTGAAACGACCGTTCGCTAGCTTCGAAGAAACAAGTTCCTTGGGTGAACACATCTTTTGCAAGTTTTCAAGGAGTATAAGGATGCCCATCTATTTGTATCAAAACGAATCATGGTAAATTGATTTTGGTACGGGTTTAAAATTCAGTCAGGTAAACTGAGATTACTTTGGGGTCGACTACTAGCGAAGTCGAACTACTTGTTCTCGCGTTCAATTTTGTACTGATTGGCTGTTAAATATCGGTTGCAACGCAAGTGCTGTTAGGCAAAAATTGAGACCTCTACATTTTACATGGCTGCCATTATGGAGATTGTGATTGGTCTATTTACGTAATGCCACTATTTTATTTGTTCGATCAGGACATGGACTTCTTGCGGTCCAAGTTCAGGAACGTGGTGCGGGTGCGCTACACCGCTGACACCGCCTTCAACCACATGGACTTCCTTGCAGGAGATAAAGCGCACCGGGAAGTGTATGCTCCCATGATTGAAGACATGCAGCTGTACTCAAATCTGAACGACAAAGAGAACGTTGTGAGGTCTTGATCACAGAGTTTGGTGTGACGTCAACCATTCCTTGGTCATGTCTCTGAAAGTGTGTGAAGGCGTGCCTCTAACATAACGGCGACCGCCGCACACTGCGAAACCATGGCCATGGCACCTCCCTTAAACCTCGCAAGTACTCGTCCCGCAGTTGCTGGTAACCCTGATAACCATTTGCGGGCCGTTCAGAAAGTGACGTCACATGGTCGGGGTGGGTGGGTGGATCGCATAGTTTGACCAGCTGCGACAGGGGGCCTGGGTGATTTTGTGCTGTGACGTAAATACACTCTTCAATTCAACCGCTTTGAAGCCAGGCGTCATATTTTGGCCCATACAAACATGCCACATAATAATCGTTGTTGCTGGTGACCCTGAAAAATGTATTTATCGAATATTATATGAATTCTCACGGCCAAGAGACATAATATTGCTAAAATACAGGCAGAGGGCAAATATAAACGCTTCTGTGCAAGAGGGAACGCAGCAAAATAGGTTTTTGGTTGTGTATGGGGAAATGTGACGTCACAAGAGGGAGGGGGGGACTCCTTGGCTGTAGTCCGGCGGACCAGCTCGCGGTAATCCGGGGGGGGGGGGAGTACCTCTAAAGTAATCCGGGTTATATTCCCGCCAGGTAATACGAGATCTTTAAAGAAAATTGCGGGTTATGCCAAGTTGTCAGAAGTAATCCCGAAGTATCGGAGTAGTCCAAGGGTAACCTGGCTGACACAACTCTACTTACGGGTCCCTATTCGAAGTGAACTGTTGTGAGGGCCTACATACTCCTGAACAAAGGCAGGTTGAAAAGTTTCGTTTGGAAAAGTTACAAAGTTTTGTGAGCTGTGTTAAGTAGGGCCTCAACGGACTCCAACTTGGAGTTGTTTGTCTCCGAAGCCGTTTCAGTGCTTCACGTTTTCCAGTGACGGCCTCACGCTCAAACGTGGGGTGCTTCCTTTTTGCAGTAACCATGTCAAAAACTCGATGTGCTCTTGAAAGTTTAATGCAATATTTTCAGTTCACTAATACCGTGCCGACCGAGACGGTCTGTCACACGCGTACACACACTAAATGTTAATGTACTGTTTTTGTACATTGTAATGTACAGATCTGAGCATACATCATAATGTACAATATTGTACCTTTCAATGCACAACATTATACATTACAATGCACAATAAATATGCATTTCCTTTACCGTACAATGTACAGTTTGAAAAATCTTGTGCATTACAATGTTCAAATTTATACATGTCAACGTACAATATTGTACATTATGATGCTCAGATCTGTACATTGCAATGTACAAAATTGTACATTGACATTTATTGTGTACAGACTAGTTCACGAAAAGACCAGTCGGTCATCCTTTGAGACTGCGGATCATCTGCAGGAACGAGTACCACTGCCGCATGGAGTCCTTGAACACGGGCAGCGTCACGTCTCCCAGAATCGGCACGCGCACCGAGCACGCCTTCTGAGCGCGGGTCATCATGTTGAGCACCACCCTGAAACCACACCGCCAGGTCCTCACTGGGTTTGCGTGCGGAGCACACTGTAGGCGTACGGCAGACCCAGAAAAATGACTTCTTGATTTATGATACGAAATCCTTCATTCAAGGCAATTTTGACTTGAATCTAGGTTTTTTCTTTGAATCAAGTCTAATTTGACCTTAGCTGGCTTCAAGTCTATTTTGTACTTGATTCGAGTAGGGTTCTAAAATTTCCGGGCACATGCAAAGTTTCCGAAAATTTCCGAAAATTTTGGAAATATTATGAAATTTATGGAAATATTGCATTTTGGCAGTTAATGCCTTATTTCATTTTCACTTATTCAGTAACTAACGAGATGGGGAAGTAGTAGGCAAATAAGAAACCGTCTAAATAACTTGAAATATTACCTTGCAAATCTAAGTGTGGGCCTACTCCACACTAAATAGCGTGGACCACTTAGGTCTACGCAAGGTAGCGTGTACCACGGATGGCTCAAGCTGCTTTTCGTGGACCACGGTTGCTCCACGCTACTCTGCGTGGAGTTGGTCCACACTTGGATCTGCAGTGCACCATACAAGTAAAGTGCAAGTACGGTACAAGTAAAAAGAAAGAGCACAAACACGACAAAGAACAAATTCAGGATAGCAAGCAATAATAGATTTCCTAACCTAACGAGGCATAAACTGACGTCACCGGACAGACTTAACACCAAACATGTTGTGCCGCTAGGTGGCCCGCGACCGTGCATTTGACTATCTACCAAACTCTACTTTTCTCGATATATAGCGGGAATTTTCTTTGAAATAATGAGCCACAAAACCCCTTAATACTATCACGGCGTGGGAATATCAGGTACTTGAATAATATAGCTTGCGCGAGGTAAGAAATCAGACTACAGTCGCGTCTCAATTCACAATGCAACCGCCAACACAGCGTCTTCTCGTCGTTAATACTAATTTCCAAATGTCAAATCAAATGCGTTAGTTGGCAAAGGCGCGCGTGCTTGTTTCTCTCCTGTGGTGTTAAGTCCTGTCAATTTGTTGATACGATGGAAAAAATATCGATGCGCGCAGACGCAGCCGCTAGCCTTCGCCACCGTGCAAAGCCGTACTCGTACGTCTGGCAACCGTTCTCCCGATCCGGAGCATTTCCTAGGCTCGCCGTACAGATGGCGCTTTGGTGGCCACTAAAAGAAGACCCCGACGCGCCAAACAACATGATTTTGAATTATAACGCGGGGCGGTGTTACCTGAGATAGAATCGGTTAGAAACTTCATAAAGCAAAAATTTCCTGACCCTTTGATAATTTTGAAAATTTCATGAAATATTTCCAATCTTCCCGGAAATTTTCCCGGCACTTAAAACCCGAGATTCGAGGGAACATTTTTCTCGGTCTGAACTAAACGTAGACTCAAAGCAAAGTTTTAGTCTTGAATCAAGTCTCATTTGACATTTGACCGTTATCGAAGCTAATGTAGATTTCATCTTTTCGAAACTACGTTTTTCTGGATGCGCGTTGAGGCGTCGGAGGGGGCGACGGTCATCTCTCCCCCCTCCCCTCCCCGCGGAGGCCAGTTGGCGCCCGCAGAGTGCCTAAGAGGTAGGCAACCTGCCTGAATTTAGGCAAAAAGTCCTATAACATCGCCCATCCACAACTCTGTTACGAGACCAGCTCCACGCCCGTATCTGGACGGAGTTTGGTCATGACATGCTTGTTGCCCACTTACTGGCTGAGTGTCACACCGGTTGCCTACTTTTCACTCGTCATGGTTGGGGGGGGGGGGGGGGGGCAGTGACCCCACCCCCACGGATATGCGCCTGGCAGGACGTCGCATACTGGAGGGCTTAATATCTACGACGCCCGTACCCTCAAAAAAATCTGTTTGAATTTAGCGTATTTGAGATTCTCGCCGTCAGTTTCTTGAATCAAGCATACGCATTTAGCCCGATGCTTGATTCAAGCATTGTTCTAAATGCGCATGCTTGATTAAAGAAACTGACGGCGAGAATCTCAAATATGCTTAATTCAAACAGATTTTTTTGAGAACGCGCTCTCCACTGTGAAAAGCTTTGCAAGGAGACTGCAGCTACGTATTACGATCTTTCTCACGAACTATCCGGTGAGTATTACGGAGAAATAGTTCGAAACTTGCGAAGGAAATACTTAGTAAGCTTACTAAGTATTTTCTTCGTACGTTACGAACTAATTCTTCGTAATACCAACCAGATAGTTCGCAAGAATGTTCCTAATACGTAGCTGCAGTTTTCTTTGCAAGTCGATGAACTTTTCTTCGTAATGTCGCGGCGGCAAAGTGTCGCCTCGGCCTCCCGGCCGGGCAACGCCCCGCGCGCCCGCCCCACACCTAAAATGCAACCCTTGCATATTCCGGAACACCAGAGGCAACCGACTGCCGGGCTCGGCTCGAGCTCGTCAGTCGGTGAGTGTACGGCCGAGAGTACGTGTGCGCCCTGAGGGAGGACGGCTACTTCGGTGAGAGCAACTACCAGGGCAATCCTAGGCCGTCTTATTCCTGATAATCCCTCGCTCCCGGGTCACGAGAGTCAACCAAACCAGCTGCCCCCCAGCAAGTCCCACACCCCCTCTAAATTGCCTGAGTGCGGGTAGCCCGACTTGTATAGTAAGCTTTGTGTGCTGAGCTAAGCTTTAGTGTGGTGACCCGAGTGTGGGTGAGGAATGTAGGTCAACGCCGTAATTCACAAACGTTAAAACCGCGCTGCGTCTGACATTACAATCAGTTTTAACGCCCGATGTTTGCAGCGCAGGAAGTATCGTGTGCACAAATCCTGAGGCATTGTTACGTTCAATCGAAAACGAATTTTAAGGCGGCTCCTCTGGTCACCTATGCACTCATGGTTCCTGCGGATGGTCCTTTTCAAATTCAATTAGGGAAATGTTTGGTTGAAAATTACAATACTGAAAGTGTTAAATCCCCGTTCGAGATTCCCCCTACCTTCGCGCTGAGACGCCCTCCTCAGTCCAAGGGCAGCCCCAGACCCCCTCGCTGACGGCCTCGGTGGACGTGGCTAGAGTGTCACTGATGCTGGCGATGTTGTAGTAGAAGAGAAGGGGTCCGGGCACGAGCATGGCGGTGTACGAGTCAAATGAGCCCGTGGCCACGTTGAAGGTGGCCAGGAGGGACGTGGCCAGCAGGCCTGACACCAGCACGAACAGGGTCGGGTAGTACGTGGTCGCCACGCTGTCGCCGATCTCCAGCAGCTGGCGGTGCAGGTGGGCCATGCGCACCATGGCGCGCTCGCCGTGGCAGGCCTGCAAGAACGGCGCAGTGGGTTATTACGGTACACACGAAAGAAGAATCCCAGCTTCGATGCAGCACCGTTAAAAAATAAAAATAATTGACGATTTCCCCACCTGCTCTAGATCGGTGAAGTGTCGCACCGGACCAACCTCACCCCCTAGGCCCGGCTGGATGTGCTGTGAAGGGGTCTTTTGGACATTCAACATGAGTGCCCCAAAATAGTCAACGCATCGAAGGCCATTCCCCCCCCCCCCCCCCAAAAAAAAAAATCACAAGTGTTCCGATCGGCTTCTCTCTTGATACTCTTGCCACTCCGGGTAAAACGAGTTGTATATGGGTAATATATGGATCGTATATTATTATAAATACGGTTTATACATTGTAGGCCATATGCAACTGTATACGGGCCGTATATGGGACCGTATACAATTTATATATGTGAGCTTTGTATATATGAGCTGTATACGGTCATATACACTGGCGACCAAAATTAGCGGTCCACTTTTTCCGGAGTCCGCCATTTCGTTGCTAGTCGACCTAGAGAGCTGAAACTCCGTGTGAGCATGTGCCAAAGGTTCATCTTCGAGGTCCCTGGACGCCAATTTTATTGATTTACTCTAAGGGGTGGAACCACCCCCTTAACTGCAACAAAGTCGAAAAACGCCGCAAAGGACGCCGATAAAACCCATGTGGCGGGCGAAAATTGACAATTTTACAGTCGGCGTAAACTCATGGACCATTACAGCTGCTAAATCCTGAATTTCGACCCCCTACGACCATCCCCTAATCTTGGAGGGGGTGGAGGTAGTTTTGGAGTACGGGGTGGTAGAGTCTCGAAATTGATCGCAAAGGGTAGCAGAGGGTTCAGGGGTGTCAAAAATATGCGGCGCGACTCAAGTCGAGACCGTGAAAGTGTACTAAACTCGAAAAAGCTGAAAAATTAGTCTTGTTTTTTCTGTCACTTTCACGCCCCTCTTCGCGCCCCTCTTCAGCCGATCTCAGTAGAGTTAGGTTGGAGCGCAAGTCGGTTTTTTACAGTTCAAACCTTTACAAACAAGGCCCCAAACGAAGAACTCAAAATCTCGACGGCTTGAACCTGAAAACTACAGGGGCGCATACCGCTGCAAGCGATTTTCAAGAAAAGGCAGTTTTCGAACCGCATGTTTTGACACGCAAATTGCGTGAATATTGACAACAGCCACCGGAATCATCGAAAAAGTGCCAGGCGCGTTCGTTTCCATGGATTTTGTGGCCTGTAAGTGTGATTGTTGGGATGTCACGCCTTAACAATTGGGTGTAAAAGTCTACGCTACCGCAATTTAAGGGTTGAAGTCGAAATTCAGGATTCTGCAGCTTTAATGGTTCATGAGTTCACGCCGACTGTAAAATTGACAATTTTCGACCGCCACATGGGTTTTAACGGCGCCCTTCGCGGCGATTTTCGACATTGTTGCAGTTAAGGGGGATGTTCGACCCCTTATAGTCAATCAATAAAATTGGCGTCCAGAGACCTCGCAGATGAACCTTTGTCACATGCTCACACGGAGATTCAGCTCTCTAGGTCGACTAGCAACGAAAAGGCGGACTCGGGAAAAAATGGACCACTAATTTTGGTCGCCAGTGTACAACCAGGTTTTGTATAAATCCATGTACGGATTGTATACGTTACCATATACGATACGTATACACATGTATACGGTCCATGTATACATTTTATGTATAGGCCATCTACAATTTGTATACAGCCACCGATTTTCCCTCGGACGAGCGCAAATTTGAACTGGGTCGATCGCACGGGCGGCACTACCTGCAGTCGGCGGCTGATACAGCGCGCCAGGGACGCCGATCCGTTGGACACCAGCAGCAGGGTGAACATGATGGCGTTGACACACAGGGGGCAAGTGACCGTGCCCACATCCTGCGCGAAGCACGCCAGGTACCACAGCACGCCGGTAGGCCGCGGGTAAAACGTCATGGCCAACTCTCCGGTCAGCACCTGAAGCAGGAAATAAAATTTTATAAGGTGGCGTTAGGTCGCGAGTTAAGAACTTCGGCCGCTACTGCTTAAGCAGTCGGTTTTAGCTCTTAACTGCAACTGCTGTTACCAAACTAGCTAGCCAATATATAGTAGCTATGGTATATACTATGCAGCTAAAACTTCGCTGTATTATGTACATGTTCTTACGCTGCTTATGATTTCACAGTAATTGATTATGTACATTTTAGTGCTCATAACGTCTGTAAAACTGCGTCTGTACAATGCCTAATGAATTAAGATTGTCTTGAACTACGACTATTTATTTACTCAGCTATGCACAAATTTGGCTAAGATAAAATTTTGTACACAAAATAATTCGCACGTAAACTACATGCATTTTTGTGCACTCATAACCATGTACAAAGTGAATTGTACACATGTTATTGTAGAAATGTAACATAGGTGTGTAAATATTTTTACGTAAAATATAAGAAATCAGACATAAGCCATGACTTCACAGAATTTCATGTAGTTATGTACAAAATTATCCACAGCCAATCAATGTGTTCTCTAGGGCATTGTATGCGCCTGCCACCCTTTACCTACATTATTCTTATTGCCCACTGGGAACAACTATCGTGAGGTTGGCCAACTCCGGTATGAAAAGCTGGCCAACATTCTCGGGGACCGTCCCTAAGCGACAAATATACCGCAACGTCGACAAGACGGCGCAAAACATCATTCCGTTGACAGATAAAGTCGTGCAAAGCGGCGATTGATCTCACAGAAGTATGCGAAATTCAATCAAGAGTATAACAGCCGGTCTCAAGGGCCCCCACCCCGTCCTCGAGGGCCAACATCCCAACGGCTTCCCATAGCGACACCGGCTCTTCGGCGATGCTCCTAATGAGACACGACAGCACATACACCACGACCTGTCTCGAGACTTCCTACCCCGTTCTCGAGGGCCAACTGCTTTGAGGTTTTAACTCACGCCACTGACATTTTGGATCGTGTTAAAACTCCTACCGCGGCCTTAAAAATTAAGTCAACAGCAGTGGTTGCCTAGACACCGGCTTTTTATATCTTAACTCGCGCTACCTTCAAGTTGGAAAGAGTTAAAACCTCTACCGCGGCTCCACAAGAGGTTTGAACTCTATTCAACTTGAAGGTAACGCGAGTTAAAACCTCGAAAGCAGTTGTATAGGCGCCAACTGTTGTTTATTTAATTTTTGGAGCCGCAGTAGAGGTTTAAACTCCAACCAACTTGAAGGTAGCGCGAGTTGAAACCTCGAAACCAGTTGTATAGGCTTAAACTGTTATTTAACCTCGAAAGCAGTTGTATAGGCGCCAACTGTTGTTTATTTAATTTTTGGAGCCGCAGTAGAGGTTTAAACTCCATCCAACTTGAAGGTAGCGCGAGTTGAAACCTCGAAACCAGTTGTATAGGCTTAAACTGTTATTTCTTTTATTTTTTGGAGCCGCAGTAGAGGTTTTAACTCGATCCAACATGAATGTGGTGAGAGTTAAAACCTTAAAAGCAAGTGTTTAGGCACCCACTGTTGTTCCTTATATTTTTGGAACCGCGTTAGAGGTTTTAACTCCATGTAACTTGAAGGCAGCGCGAGTTAAAACTTCGAAAGCAGTTGTATAGGCACCTGCTGTTGTTTATTTTATTTGTGGAGCCGCGGTAGAGGTTTTAACTCTTTCCAACTTGAAGGTAGCGCGAGTTTAGATATAAAAAGCCGGTGTCTAGGCAACCACTGCTGTTGACTTAATTTTTAAGGCCGCGATAGAAGTTTTAGCACGATCCAACATGTCAGTGGCGTGCGTTAATACCTCAAAAGCAGTTGGCTCTCCAGAACGGGGTAGGAAGTCTCGAGACAGGTCGTGGTGTGTGTGCTGCAGTGTCCCATTAGGAGCGTTGCCGAAAAGCCGGTGTCGCTATGTGAAACCGTTGGGATGTTGGCTCTCGAGGACGGGGTGGGGGGCCTTGAGACCGGCTGTTATACTCTTGATTGAATTTCGCATACATCTGCGAGATCAATCGCCGGTTTGCACGACTCTATCTGTCCACGGAATGATGTTTTGCGCCGTCTTGACGACGTTGAGGTATATTTGTCGCTTAGGGACGGTCCCCGAGAATGTTGGCCAACTTTTCATACCGGAGTTGGCCAACTTCACGATAGTTGGGATTACACGTGGTGTGTACTCAGTGATATTACCCCTTTCAAATTTTCACAGTAAAAGGTGTTCGCCGCGATACAGGATGGACGAATATGCACCTTTTTCTCACCATTATTCACCTGTGCGGCTAAAGCAGGTGAAAAGGCGCTAGCCTACAGTAGTCCCTATCCCTACATGTGCCGTACCTCCAAAGATGCATTAACATAACATAAAATTAATATATAGACTATTTATCAATCAGTTTTCGCTATTTAAACTACACTTAAAAACTCATTTAATGGTTATAACGGGGGGGGGGGGGGGGCAACATCCTCATGATATCACACTAAATATCAATGTTCAGTTTCGTACACTGCAATGTACAGATCTGAGCATACATTATAATGTACAATATCGTACGTTAAAATGTAAAAATTTGTACATTGTATTGCATAAGATTTTTCAAATCGAACATTGTAATGCACGATAAACGTACGGTGAGGAAATGCATAATTATTGTGCATTGTAATGCTGCATTTAGAGTGGTGTGGTGGCATCAGACATAAGCCATAGCGACGTAAGCCATACGAATCAAACCAAACGACGTCACGGCCCCCATCCATTCAAGACGAACTGTAAAATCCAGAAAACGCTTTGGAAATGTAAATGCTCAATTAAAAAGTGATCCGTTGCGTCCCCCAGCGAAAATCTTTCGGTTTGTTGCACTTGTTCGAGCCGTCGGACTCCCACATATTGCCAGGCATGAAGGGAGAGGGGGGGGGGGGGCTGGGGGCACGCGGACAAGCCGAGGACGACGAGGGATGCCAGCCGGGGGGTGGCGCTGCGGAGCCCCGCAGCCCGGACGATGACGCCCTGCCCGGTGACGCCCGGCGGCACCGCCCCCCGCAGCCAGCCTCCGGACGGCTCCCGCATTACGCCGGGGCAAGGCCGCAGTGTTCCCCCGCGCACACGCACGCGGTTCGCAACGTTCGCGAAGTTACAAGTAAGTAATTGGCTGAGCGATAGCGAAGCCCTGGACAGACTGGGTGAAAAGTGTTTTGTCTGTCTGCCTGTCGGTCTGTGTATGTCTTCCGCGCGATTTCTCGAGAACGGTTAGTCGTAGAAGGCTGAAATTTGGACCACATCTTCCTACCAGCATATCGGAGTGAACCTTACATTTAGGGCACCGTATCTTGGGTAGTTTTTTTGAAAATTTTTCTTATAAAATACCAAAAAACAAGGTAGACGTACGCCAGACCGCGTCGTGTCGTAACGGGCTTCGCTTACCGCGAATCACTGTTCCGCCACTCCACCCCTGGCGCACGCCTACCTTGGCCTGCCGGCGGCTGTCACCTGACCACTACGACCCTGCCAATCAGTCAGTAGGACGCTCTTTACGCACGGTCGCAACCGCACTCATGTTCTCAGTTCCGGACGTATCTTGCACGAGGGGGCCGCCACCCCCGTAATCCTGTGTACAAAGCTGAGGGATTACGCCCGTAATCCCAATTAGTCTCCCGCAATCTTCCGAATTTCTTGGTAATCCCGCGCAGTCCTCCGGAATCTCTGGTAATCCCGTGAAATTTTCCGGTAATCTGGAGTGATCCTTCGGAATCCCGCGCAATTTCAAAAACTATCACGTAGTCAGACGTTGAAACGGAAGTAATCAGGCCGTGACACAGGGGATCAGCGCCAAGGCCCCCTTGATTGTAGGCAGGCACCATGCCCGGTGTAAATGGCTACAAATATATCAATTTTCACAGTTGCTCTTTTGGTACACAGAACCAAAATTAAATCTATTCAGGGTGCTGCAAATAAGTTCAAGGAATGCTTGAAAATGATGTGTGTGAGTTCCCATCGTTGCTTTGAATTATGTCTTTGTCACCCTACCACCAAAACAGATTTATTTCCTAATATATAATTAACCTGAAGCATTTCAAAACATTGAAGCGTACAATATTGTCGAACGATTTGGCAGATGCAAAAAGTGCTACCATTCGGCTACCATCCTATAACCAAATACCTCTTAGGGGTTGCCCATAAAGTACGTAGCCCTATTTTGGGCGTATTTCGACTTCCTACCTCCCTCATGAGGACTTGCTTAGCTTCCTCTGCCCCCCCCCCCCCTTCCCCTACGTCTACGTAGCTTTTTGTACTTTTGACAAATACGACAAAATCGAGAAAGTGTTCCTAAGATTTCATTTGTACATAAGTAAGTGATGGATAAATGATGGAGTCACAGGTAATCGCACGTAGTCTCACGTAATCCTGCGGAGTCCCGCGTAATCCAAGCAATCCC
The DNA here is from genome assembly GCA_026979955.1 of Megalurothrips usitatus. Lineage (NCBI taxonomy): Eukaryota > Metazoa > Arthropoda > Insecta > Thysanoptera > Thripidae > Megalurothrips > Megalurothrips usitatus. Next base: position 13,187,192 of record CM049596.1, read on the forward strand.
GTAGTCCTGTGTACACCAAGACCCTGAGTGGCGGCCCCCTCGATCTTGCATCACCCTTTCGTTATCAATGCCACTCAACCAGTCCTAACCTACCCTTACCTGCCGAGCCTAACCTACCCAGGCCTCCACTAACCTAACTGAGCGTAACCCACTCGATTAACTGATCCGCCCCTTCCTGACAGGTGCATGGCGCATACTGACCTCACCCAACCGGCGGATTTTGAACTTTAGACAACATGTTAAAATTATCTTGGAAACCGCTTGAGCTGCGGTGCCTCTGAGGGGAGGTTGACTCTGGTATGATGCAAGAAAGATGTGGTCCAAATTTAAGCTTTCTACGTCTATCCGTTCTCGAGATATCGCGCGGAAAGACAGACAAACAAACAGACAGAGAAAACATTTTTGACCCAGTCGGTTCATGGCTTCGCTATCGCTTAGCCAATTATTGGGAAGATGGACTGCGGGGGCGCAGCCCTCTACCATCCCCTCTCACGGCCAAACGGTGGCCCCTATCCAAATTTGCTACAGAACCGACCCTCCGTGAAATGGGACAAGGTACGTGCATAGCAACCCCCTCCGCGCTCCCGATATCCAAGATAGCGTCCATCTAAAGCAAACATTTGGGAATATCTGGAGAACCGAGCCACCTAGAGAGTTGCGGTTTGCAGCGCTGGCCATCGTAGCGGTTCGGCCATCATTGCGATCGTTTGGGAATGACACCGGGCTCGAGACCACGCTCGAGAGCCACTTTTCGTCAATTTAACGGTACGGCCTAGCGACCTGCGCTTTTCGACATTGCGGGACGCGGCGAAGGATAAGAAGGCCCTTCACTCCCCCCCCCCCCCCACTAGGACGACGTCTCTCCAAACCACGCACCCCGTGCTCGAGAGCCAACAGCTATCTTTCGAACGGTTCGAGGTACTGACTTGTGGTATTCGACGTTAAACTTTGCGGGCCACGGCAATGAGAAACAAGGGCAGCACACCATTCCCACCGCTCTCGAGACCTCGCACTCCGTCCTCGAGAGCCACATTGAAAAAACTACTGTAACTCGAGAACCAAGTGAGCGATGCGTTTTAGGGAGATGAGTTTTGCGTTACTGCTGAGGGCATGTGGGGGGGGGGGGGGGGGCTGTGAACGAGTAGAGCCACTGGTCTCGACACTAGGGACCCCGTTCTCGAGGGCCACATGTAACGACCGCTGAAACTCGAGAACTAAGAGTCATATAGAAATGCGGTTTGCGGCACTGCACAAAGGCATAGTAGGGGTATGGCGAACGAATGCAGCCTCCGGTCTCGAGACCAGGGACCCCGTCCTCGGGAGTCGTCGAGCAGCGGATCAGTGACTCGAGTGGGTTACGCTCGGTTAGGTTAGGTAAGTGGAGACCTGGGTAGGTTAGGCTCAGGTAAGGGTAGGTTAGGAAAGGTTAACGGGCGTCGATGACAAAAAGGTAATGTAAGATACGTCCGGCTACCGCAACATGAGCGTGTCTGCGCCTGGGCGGAAACAGCGACGATCGCATGGCGTCTTACTGCCTGGTTGGCCCCGCAGGGTCTTAATCGTCAGAAGACAGCCGCCGGCAGGCAAAGGTAGGCGTACGCAGGCGTGGAGTGGCGGAACAGTGATTCGCGATGAGCGAAGCCTGTGACGCCACGACGCGGTCTGGCGTACGCCTATCTTGTATGTGTATATGTAGACAGATAGATAGATTGGAAGATAGGAGATTAGTTATGGTAGAGTAGGTAGATTACATCATGGTAGGCTAGGTTAGATTAGTCTGGGCTGAATTAAGATAATGGACTGGGAAAAGGTGCTCTGATTCCTTTGCTATGGACATTTCTCCCCAAAGCTCTTGCTTAAAACAAGCACGGAGTACGCTCCGACCCTTCCCTCTTGCGGTACTTTCCAGCCAGACACACCAACCCCTCCAAACCCTGTTAAGGAGACATGTCAGTTCCCTGGTACCTACGCAAGTATTTGAAACACCATCCAAGAACGTGAACAAATCAAAAATTAAAACAAACGATTCTTGCATCTAACTCTAAATAAAAATAGAGCTTTCAGCCAGAGGCTCGGCGGTGGTGGTGGTGCGATGCGGCAACGCCGCACTGCAGCCGCCACTGCCCCCTCCACTCCCCACGCACCGCGCCGCACTCGGTCCACGATAGAAAATTCTCCGTTATTTCGTAATTTGGCCACTAATCGAAAAACGAAAAACACTGTGCACTAGAGAATTTTCTCCTCTACCGGAATATTATAATTCTCGACCGTGTCAGTTGTCGTTATTGCGAAGTGAAGAAAGTAATGTGTGGATGTCGCGACTCGCCGCGGCGGCTGACCGTACTCCAAGCTCCTTCAACCACTCTAGGTCGTGGTACTGCCCGCGAGAAATGAAAGCCTGCTAAAGCCTGAAGAAATATGGAAGTCTCGGGGCCCCTGCAGCTTGTCGAGGACGATGGCGAGCCGTGCTTCGTTTGGAGGAGGTGGAGACGGCGAAGGGGCGTCAGCTCGTGCGATGGCCAGCTTGCCGTGATCTGAACACCGCGGGGTCCGTGGACGATCTCAAGAAACGGTAAATTGTTTTCACCGCAACGAAGTCCCTGCCTATGCCACTGTAGATCTCGCGTAGTATCCATATGCGCTCTGTTTCAGCGTGAAGAAAAGAATGAGGACGCCGTGGTCCCATGTTCTGTGGCCTGGCATTGATGACAATCTTTGGCTAAACAAGAAGCGCCAGAAAATATTGCTGGAGCGTAATCTTCAGGTGTGTACTGTGAGAGTACATTTGGTCATAATATTGTGTTGTCTAATTTTAATCGTTTTAATTTCCAATCCAACCAGTGATCCGTATTTAATTCCAAATACAATGGGCCAAAGTAAAAGCAAGACTTGGAAATCACTCCGGTGTTTTCTAGTCACTGCTTCAATTGCAAAGAAATTCTTAAAGCTGAAGACACCTAAAGGAAAAATGAATTTCTTGCGACAACGCCTCTGGCAAATGTCTGAGATCAATACAGCCGCTATGCGGTATGGTATGAAAAATGAACCAAAAGCCAGACATGCCTATCTGCAATGGAGAAAAATGAAGGACCCAACTGCAAAGGTGACACAAACCGGACTTCTTGTGAAGCAAATGCACCCTTACCTAGGATGCAGCCTTGATGGCATTGTTGAACTGGAAGGAGGCAATGATGTCAGAATACTTGAAATCAAGTGCTTGAAGACTTTGCAATACTGTAAGCCATCCCATTTCAATTAGCATCTGTCCTCGCATCTGTCCAAGAAACAGCTGCAAGGATTCCCTCTCTGCAAGAGCAGTGATGGCCTAATTAGACTGAAAAAGACTCATGGCCATTATTATCAGATCCAGACGTCAATGAAAGTCAGTGGGATACACAAGTGTGACTATGTTGCGTGGTCACCAAAAGGTCACCTCACATTGACAGTGAGGTATGATCCCCTATTTTCGATCCCCAATAGAAGAGAATTGTTAAAGAGGCATAGAGGACTGATAGTGGCCGATTACTTTCTTCAAAGGACCTGCAGAAAACTTCCTCCTGCTGATGTATATTTTGATGGAGAGGTTGAGGACTGACCTATGCTGGTTTTGAAGTATTCTCCCGAGACCCCATCAATGCCTAACATGAGTCGCTTTCACTCTTCCAAATGCATGGGCACAGAGAAATCTGTAACAAGAGCATTCCATTCTTTTATGTGGATTTTTAATTTTTTAATATTATTTGTGGCAAATGTGCATTCTGATATTGGAGAAGTGTTTTTCAATAAACAGATACTTTAATGGTAGTTGTACAACATTATTGCTGTATCACATTGTTTGATAAACAAATAAGTGTATTACTGATAAAAATTATTGCCACACTCTTGTGAGTGTAGTTGTTAACCTTTTGACCTCGCTATAATAGGAGACATCACACGAAGACAATAAATGTGTTCAGAAAACATACCCCAGCCTCAGAACTGTCAAAGTAATCCTTCTAATATTCATTTGACTTAAAAACTGCTTGAGGTGCGGTGCCCCTGAGGGAAGGTTGACTCTGGTATCATGCAAGAAAGATGTGGTCCAAATTTGAGCTTTCTACGTCTTACCGGTCTCGAGATATCGTGCGGACAAACAGAAAAACCATTTTTGGCCTAGTCGGGTAAGGGCTTCGCTATTGCTCAGCCAATAAATGGTTGAGCGAGAATTCTTAAAGAACGAAACTGGTAGTTTTCCTTTAGTACCGGTGCAATCAGCATGAGTGAGGGGATGGTGACGACGAAGAAGGCGGTGACGTTGCGGACGGCGCGCATGCCCTTCACGGTGGCCCGCAGGTCCTGGAGGTCGTCGGCCGAGGCGTCCGCCTCCAGCTCCTCCGCCAGCACCACCAGGTCCTCCAGCATGCGCCGCGTCTGCGAGCGGCGGGCCGTGAACGTCACCTAGCCGGACAAGTGACAAGTCTTGATGGCGCGAAGCGTGCGCCTGGGGAAACGGCACACCTAGCACCCAACCCACACATTTTGAAAGAAAAACTAAAAGGAGGCTACTTTCAAGAGCCAAGGAACATAAGCCCGTCAAGATTTCAAACTAAGACCGACGTCCGTCGGCAAAATTGGCTAAAGCATCTGATCATTTTTTTTCAGATTTCAGATCTGAAAAGCATTCACACGCATGCACGCGTTTGGTATTATACACTTCACTTTGCAGTGCGTACGGTACGGCTACTGTCTGAGGCCGCGCGTTCGCGGCCTGTGCCGTGCAGGGTCAGTAGCCAATAAAAATCACGTTTTCGTGACTTTCGTTTTTCACCTTTTCAGGCCTGGTCCTGTTACTATGCCACAGTCCATTCCTTGGTGATTTTAGGACTTCAAATGCAAAGATGGTGCATCATAACGCTCTTGCACACATCGGCAACGCGATTTACTCACAAACAAAGGAGGGAATCCGTATTTCACGGGGGCTGTCAATGCAGCAAAAAACCGCGCCCACGCCGGCTGCTTTGTAGTTTTTGTCCAGGTTCTTCGACAGGTATTACGTAGCTGCCGCCAGAAGGTAAAAGACATGCAAATCTACGATTTTCTCGGAGTTTCTTACCTACTTGCCCGGTGTGATTTTATTGGCTGCACTGACCCTACATTGTAAAATTCGATTTCTGCTGGGTGTTTTTTTTTTTCCTTTTTTTGTCAGTTTCACTCGGAAATGCCTATGCACACCCTCAATTCTGCATACTTGACTCAAGCGATCGTGCCAAGAAACAGACGACACCTGTCTCAAGTATACATGCTCTTCTGGCTGCACTTGAGGCAAACATCCATATTTAAGGAGATTCTTGTATCAAGAAAATCAAGAAATGTATCTTGGCAAAACCGCTGGATTCATGTATACAGAATCGAGGGTGCAGTGTCTCTGTCCCTCCTTCATCGCCGCGCCTCATTGCCTGGTAGATGGCGGTCCCCAGCATGAGGGCCACGTCCATGAGCGCCATGCAGCGCTTGTCCAGGTCGGGCGAGTCAAGCACGGCCTTGAGCAGGCTGCCCGTGGTGGCGACGACGGCCATGGCGGAGCCGTGCGGCCCCCCGCAGCACGTCTGCCACAGCCAGAGGCGCCACGTGGGCGGCCGCGCGTACAGCGGGAGCACCGGCAGCGTGCGCCGCAGGAAGGACGACAGCGCCCCGCCCTCTGTGCCACCGTGAAAGCGGAGGGCATCGCTGGTGCTTCGGATAGGTCGGGCTGGGCTGCACCCGACAAATCTTCCGTCTCTTTCCACTGATAAGATCCAAGTGAGTGCGAGAGAGACGGAAGACGCTCGCGTTCAGCCCAACCCAACCGTCCTGAAACACCAGGCGTCGCCCGGTCTAATGTATTACGTCGCACACAATGAAACATGAATACACCTCAAAAACTGTATGTTTGAATCAAGAGTTTGACCACAAGAATGTCGAAATGTTTGGGCCAACGCATTTAAAGTTATATGAGCGCGCGTGCCTGAGTCGTGCGTCCATATTTAGGGTGACGCTTGATTCAAGCACATCGGGCATCCTCAGGAATGTACCAGGTGTCCCAGCTCAGCCGTGCCAGGGGAAAGGTAGGCATGCCCGCAACACTAGCCTCTCGCGAGGTGCCCTCTCTTAGCGTCCAGCTCTAAGCTGATCGCCAGCTGCAGACGACGCGCTTCAGGTCAGTGCTCGGCTGGTCACCCCGCGCGAGGCCAGTGTTGCGGGCTTGCCTACCTTTTCCCTGGCAGCTTGGCCTGCCGGCGGCGATCGCGGGGGCCTATGGTCCCCGCCTCAAGTCGCTAGAGATGTGACCGGTGGTGCGTATTTTTGTAACGAATAAAATCGCTAACCTCAGCACGTCCTGACTCGCGATGGAGTGCGCTTGGCAGGCGCACCACACGCAGCGCCCAACCATAACCTAACAAATCTAACAATTCTCTTAAAACAGAAACTCTACAAAATTTAAAAATTGCGACCACCGTACGTTTGTTTACTCCACAAAAGAAGTCTTCCCTCCAAATTTGACCATCCTCCGTCAACGATAAGTCTGCGCACACACCAGGCGCGGATTTATGCCCTCCTTACGGGGTGGGGGGGGGGGGGCACTTCACTACTCGACCAGGCGGGTTTCCTACCTTCTTGAGTATCCCGTAGGGCTTATGTCGCGAGCTAACTAAGCGAGGAGCTGCCAATAGGGTGGCTCAAAAATCTGGGATCGTAAATTGTGGCACAAACTTTTGATCCTCAGTGCATGCAACTGTCGAATCCCAAGTCGTTTCGCTGTAGGACGCACCTGTCGGTAACGCTTGGCGTGTGTCGGGGTCGGAGACGAGTGTGCGAAACGAGACCACAGCGGTTGAAGGGTATAATTACCTGTCACGGACCAAGCTGGGGCCGAAAGGTGTTGCCGCGTCTGGTTTGTACCGCTTTTGGGTTTGTATTTGACGTTTTTCTCATAAAATGGGGGCTCAAATCGAAATGCGGCTAGGAAATTTAATGATCTACGTCGTCTTCCGATTCTAATGGGCACCGTAAAAAACAATTTATCCCACGTATGAGTGACGGAGCATAAATAGGTTGAAAACCGGAGCGGAGGAGGCAAAATTCAAGGATATTTCGGAACGGATCTACCTACTGAAAAACTTGTAGGCTGCTTCTGGAGTATCACGCTAGGAAAAACTCGATTCTGTGAATGAAAATTTTGAAATTTTTACTGAGATATGAATAAAAATGTATCAGGGCCACTGTAAATCCTGGAGCGACATTCGCCGCTCTTAGAAGAGCGACATTTTGTCCCCAATTTCGTCGCTCTTTAAGAGTGATTTTACTGAAGAATTTTGTTCTAAAAGAACGACGCACGTCGCTCTATTAAGGCGATGTTTCAAACATCGCTCTATTGAAGCATCGCCCAAATTGGGCAACTAACGTTTCTCTTCCATTTACAGAGAGATTCAGTAAATTCGACTTAACACCGTTCGTAAAATAGAACGGGCGCTACGAATGTTATCTTTTCCTCGTCCTCCTTTATCCTTGAATTTCGCCCCCTCTGCTCCGTTTTGCTCGGTTTTCAACCTCTTTGGTCGCGGTTCGTCACTTAAACGTTGGATCAAATGGTTTTCTTGGTGCTCATGAGAATCGCAAGCCAAGATAGACTATGAAATTTCAAACCCGCAACTTGATTTTGGCCCCTTTCCTAAGTGTTATTATTTAGTACGTCGGCATTTTCGGAATATTTTATTTATTGAGAAAAACGCCAAATACAAACTTAAAAACGGTGCGTCTTATAGCAAAACGACTTTGGTTTCGACAGTTCAGCCCCGCAGCGGCCACTTGTTTTCGGCTTTTTAATGTTTTAACGAATCCCAAGTGGTCAAAAACGTGTCTAGAACATAGGTTAGCACCTGTATTTTTTAATTTTCACGCCTATGGAGTACATATCTGATGAGTTACTTTAAACGGCCAGGTTAGAGTGAAGCGAAGTTGAGTCTTGTTGCGGTGGTCGGTCCGAGGGGAGGGGGTAAGCAGGTGACGTCATGGGGCCGAGCCCTGCCCCCCGGCCGTGCACTGCCGTTTCCACCCGCTGCTCTGGGCGGAGCAGGCGTCAAATATCATAATGATAATTAGTAATTATTTCAAGTCTTTGCCGGCGGGAAAGGGTTCAAAGACCATTGCAAACACTTATATTCGTCTTTTAACTGCAATATTAGGCCTAAAGGCACTTTGCGGTGAACTGCGTTAACCTCAGCGCCGGCTAGGTAGGCAACTCTTCCGGCAGCTACGATCCACAATGACCGACCGAGCCAGCGGGTACGCGCCAGACCCGAGAGCGGTTTTCCGATGGGACCCAACCCGACCCGACCAGCGGATGGGGTCAGATCTGTCTCTGCCGAGCGACGGGTCGGCGCCGAGCGCCAGGCCCACACGTACGGTCTTAAGGAACCGGTAGCGGAACCTCCAGGTCGACGCTGCCGTTGGCGCACTGAGTCGCGTTAAGTGCGCTTGGCTCTGTTCGAGGTGGGCGAATGGATAGCGAGGGGAGCACAGCGTCAGAAAGTGTTCTCTTCGCAACGAAGGTAGCGCCTGCGAACGTGGACGTGCTCTCCGTGCGACGTGATTTGAAATCTGCGAGTTTTGGCGCGCGATCGATGCGCTATCTACCAGCCATCTGCTTCACTACGTCGCTAGCCAAGTTGAGGCGGCAGCAGTGCCATGTCTGCTGTTCCGACACGATACATGAGTTTAGGATTTCCAATTATTATTAGCTCTACCTGAAACCCTCGCTGGCGGTGACAGAAGCAGGTAAGTTGCCGTCTTTTTAGAAGTCTGCAACAATTCCTTAAAAATTTGCGATATTTTTCCACTGAGCTGTGTACGTTTTGATGTTGGTAGTATTGGTTAGAGACACTTTGGAAAAAGTGACACAATTTATGATGCTCAACCAGTACCAAAGCAAAAGAGGGCTCTTAACGAGCAACGAGCGGTGTGCAGAGGATTGTTCGAACACTACGGAGAAGAAAAAGTGGACTTGAACTGTCATCCATGTGTATTGTAAATTTAGGTTAGTAGGCTCATTTGTTTAGATTTCAATGAGCCACTGAATTCCATGCACCGGAATGTGTTTGGCCGCACAGTTTTGAGAAATGCTGAGCCCAAAACGCCAGGAATGGTATTTCGTGAGGTTATGTTTTGTAGTATATTAGTGATAACCCTTATATTAAAACTGATGGGATGTCAACGTGGCTATGCAGTAAAAGTTGTCTTTGAATGCCATCTTATTTCTTTCATATTAAAATGCAACTTCTTATCCTGCTAACTGTCGACACACAACCTTTTGTATTTTTTTACACCGTTCCTTTCTTGATTCCCAGGTTTATGAAGAAAGATGTACTCGTAATAACACTGCCACTACTTCGACATCTGAAGAGAGAAAATGCCGTGAGTAAATATTTAAATTTAGTAGTTTTAATAAGAGCATAAACCCTCCCACTGTTAAACACATCATCAAAAGTAAAAAAAATTGCCAAAGTCTGATGTGTTTGAACTGTTTTGAAAACACTAGAACTCATTTAATGTCAATAATATTGTCATCTTCAAAGCAATCTTCCAAAAAGGAAATGTTGCTATCACTTACACTTGCGTGTGTCATAGAAGTTTATATGCACAGGGAAACATTTACATTGATTTACTTGCATTATTTCTTTTCTCTTTAATTTTAGGGTCATTAGCAAGGTTTTACATCAGCAACAGTACCGCAGGAACTTGGAGGAAAGTGACCAGTTAGACTCCAATGTAAGTAAAGTAGGCAATCTCGTTGTTTTCCATGCATTGTTAGTTTTTTTTTTAATTTTTAAATGCTTATTGTGTCTACTCTTCCTTGATATACCAGTCAGTCATCAATCGTCTGTATACTAATATCTTTCCAGTGTCAAAATTCCATTGCTATTTGTATGGTTTTTGAGTGCCAAGGTTCTTTAACTATAAAATCTTAGTTGCTATAGAGAACAGACTCTCGTCATACATCAGTCTGCATTTGATGTTGTTTGTTCTTTGTTTTGATTTAAAAAACGTGTTTCGAAACTTATTCTAGATGCACCTCTGGCTTTGTCCTTTCGTACGTTCCAATATCTGAGTGTACTACTGTGTATTCTCACAAATTCTGACAATGTTCTAATTGTGGTATTGTGTAAGGAAAACTGTTAAAATTAATTGTGTATTCTCAGAAGTTCATTGCTCTTTTTCTTTAAATTGGGATATCTTGTCTTATTTTCCAATCCAGTTTTCAAAATGGTCCATTTTTTCCCCTTCTAGAATTCCCATCTTAAATTTTCTTTGCAGGCTTGATCAATTTGAATAACATATTTTCTCTTTTTGTTTCACAGAATGAACATGACTGGTTGTCAGCGGATGGTTTGCGAGATTCTGGTTCCATGTTAGAGGTGGTGTGGGGTGTGTAGAGAGCAAACGTGAAAACAAGCTCTGAAGATAAGAAATGTCACACATGGGCTGCTTGTAAATAATTAATGTACATTGAGTCATACATGTGTGTTAAATGATTAACCTTAAGATATTTGTGTCAGGATCTTGCAAAACTTTAACACACTTTCATATGAAGTTTTCTTGTGTGCTAAGGTCTGTTTTTTCACAAAATATTCGTCTACTGAAGTTGTTTAATACTACGTTCATAAGCCTTGAGCAACTGCCAATGAAGCTCTGGCTAAGATCTGACCTTATTTTTGATTGGTTCTGTCAAGTGTGCACATCACTATTGCTAACAAGTACATGCAAATACAGAAATTGTTACTTAGGATCTTGCATTTTTTAACACCCCGCTCCTAATCACTTCTCATCAACCTACATGTTAACACTGAGGAAAGTGGTTCATTCCTTCAATTTTCTACGGTAATCATGTCAGCTCAGGACTGGGGGTTGGTACATGGGTGGGGTGATCCACTGAATCCACTCAGTCACTGAAAGTGCTGAGCTGGTAGAGACAGCGCAAATTAATACACTATGTAAATGGTGACTGATGCAAAGGGGAAGGGTGGGTAGTGTCCAACAAGTGACCTCTTTGAAACTCTTTCGCCGCGTTCCTTTTAGTGTCACCGGAAAATTTTCTTTTCTGACAAAAAGTGTCGGTTTATACGAGAACTAAACGCCCGACGGGTCACCGAGTTTCGGGTTCCATTCCCACTCGGGTCGTTTTTGAACGTTGATCTGAAACCATTTTCACTAAATTGGTTAGACGGGGCAGACATCCAGGGTTCCAAAACTATGGTCATTGGCGAAATCGGTCGGGAACTGGCTGAGTTACAGCGAGGTAAAATTCATCCCCTTGCATGGTAGGCAAGCCCGCTGGGCACCACTCACGGCTACATAATCCGTTGTTTCCCGGTTCCTAGGCCATGAGCCCCTCTGAATTTCGGTGTGAAGTCTACTTTCGCCTCCATCTTCCGTTCCCTAAACGCTGAAATCGAGCTGTTCGACCGTTCTTGAGTAATCCGAAATCGGTGACATCCGCGTTTCATGTTTTAGCTAGGGGAAGAAGCCACGAAGGTACCCCGGCCTGATTGCCGGATTCGCGTCAATTCTTTCATGCCCGTTTTTGCGGTCTAGGCGTGTTTAGTATTGATGACACCGGTTAGCGGTGGGGCCGTATACTCTTTTAACGGCACTTACTTCAAAGTTTTCCTATGTATCAACTGTAAAATCTCATTAAATCGCGAAATTCGCAAGTGCTGTCGTCTGTATAGCGGGTAGCCTTCCCGCATTTTTTACCGCCTGTGATTAGTCGCCGCGGTCACGTGACGCCATTGGGCGGTGGGCGGAAGCAGTCGTTCGTCGGAAGATTCGAGAAAGGCGCCAGTTGTTTCTCTCGAGGCTAAATCGTGTATTACGGGAAGATAATGGCTCACCTCCTTTTTGCATTTGCAGTTGGCATAGAGTGTTCATTTTATTTGTAACTATAGATTTGCTGAGGAGTCCATTTCTCATGTACAGGTTAAGTCTTTTGTAATATGTTCGATCAAAATCAAAAACGTAGAAGTTATGATTTTACGACTAACGTGTCTTAGAGAGCGAAGCGCAGTGCCTCCATAAATATGCAACATGAACTGTTACTGTGGGGCGAGGGTTCTGAATGTGATCACGGAGAAGCGGAGAATGGGAAGGGGGAAGCAATAGTGCAGCAGGGCAGTTCTGTGAGGGACCTACTTCTTGCGGAATCTGCTAAAGACACCGCAATCACTGCACTGGGTGACAGAAATGACAAAGTTAGTCTACATGATGTTCATGTCGACAATCATCCCGAGGTATGCGATTTGCAAACTGACAACCAGAAATGACAAATGTTAGTGGAACCTGAGTTTTTTACAAAAATGATGAGGCTCAAATTGGGCTTGAAGAAGAAATGATTCGACAATCATTTCTTCATTACGATTGAAATTTGAAATCTGTATGCGATGAAACGCGAGTCAGAAAGTGCAAACTGACAACCAGCCCTTCGGGCCCTCTCTCACAAGCGAGGCGCGCAGCCTGATGTGAACTATCTGCGGAACGGATCTCTACTGCATTTTTACCCGCGGGAGCGATTTCGGACTTCGGACTCATTTCGGACTCAGTTTTTTGTAACAAGTTTTCGGGCTTGTTCCGTGACGGGGCTGTTTCTGGGGCTGGAAATTTTTAAACGGGAAATTTGCTACAGGCCTGCCTCCAACCTTTGACTCGAGCCTCTGAAAGCGGCAACACCAGGTGCCACCCCCTCTGGTAACAGCCACCCCTAACGCGCGGCGGGGTGGAAAAACGCCGAAAGAGGGCGTCAGAAAACACCGATAAGGAGGTCCAATGGGGGTAAAACTTCGTTTACCAGTTCAATAGACCCCGGGTGACAAGGTGACATCACAATTTGAACGGTCGTTCAAACCCACCCCCCACCCCAGTTACCCCCACCCCCTACGGGGGGTGAATTTTTTTGTCACCAAAAATGAATTGCACGTCATGCAGGAGCCTTCGGGGCACATGTCCGTCTGTTTTTTTCCCCAATAGGACGAACCCTTTGACCGCAACCCCTAAAAAACCAAAAGACATTTTTGAAAATTGAGGTTTTTTTGTCCTTAAATGCATTTCAGAATCGAAAAAGACGCCAGAAAAGGTGTGCAGGGCCTGTGCCAATACGGTCCAATCGAAAATTTCCATCCGAAAAAAAATTCACCCCCTCGTATGGGGTGGCTACCCTTAACCCCTGCCCTGCCGCCCCCAAAGTGCGGAGGTGAATTTTGGACCCAGCGCCAGATGCGCCTTGTCCGGGGCCATCAGCACACAAAATTTGAAGTCGCTCGTCCGATCCGTTCTCGCGCTACAGCCAAAAAACCTCGAAAATCAAGAAAACCCACCCCTAAAAGTCACCCCCGATACCGCCGAACTGAGTAGGGGTAGCAAATCGTTTCGAGCGGCGCAGGGTGTCCCAAACCTTTGTCTTGAAGGGCCCGGACGGCCAAACCGCCGCGGCCACCGGAAGGTCCTGAAAAAGCCCGTCACCCGGGACTCTGTACCGGGGACCACTGCACCGGGCGGCCGCCGCCGCGCCCGGAGCGCCGGGAGGGCAGGCCACCGGTGAGGCACCAAGCAAACGTCTACTCGCCGGCAGGGATTCTCGGCCGGCTTGCAGTGGTCCCCGGTACAGAGTCCCGGGTGACGGGCTTTTTCAGGACCTTCCGGTGGCCGCGGCGGTTTGGCCGTCCGGGCCCTTCAAGACAACGGTTTGGGACACCCTGCGCCGCTCGAAACGATTTGCTACCCCTACTCTGTTCGGCGGTATCGGGGGTGACAGGGGTGGGTTTTCTTGATTTTCGAGGTTTTTTGGCTGTAGCGCGAGAACGGATCGGACGAGCGACTTCAAATTTTGTGTGCTGATGGCCCCGGACAAGGCGCATCTGGCGCTGGGTCCAAAATTCACCTCCGCACTTTGGGGGCGGCAGGGCAGGGGTTAAGGGTAGCCACCCCATACGAGGGGGTGAATTTTTTTTCGGATGGAAATTTTCGATTGGACCGTATTGGCACAGGCCCTGCACACCTTTTCTGGCGTCTTTTTCGATTCTGAAATGCATTTAAGGACAAAAAAACCTCAATTTTCAAAAATGTCTTTTGGTTTTTTAGGGGTTGCGGTCAAAGGGTTCGTCCTATTGGGGAAAAAAACAGACGGACATGTGCCCCGAAGGCTCCTGCATGACGTGCAATTCATTTTTGGTGACAAAAAAATTCACCCCCCGTAGGGGGTGGGGGTAACTGGGGTGGGGGGTGGGTTTGAACGACCGTTCAAATTGTGATGTCACCTTGTCACCCGGGGTCTATTGAACTGGTAAACGAAGTTTTACCCCCATTGGACCTCCTTATCGGTGTTTTCTGACGCCCTCTTTCGGCGTTTTTCCACCCCGCCGCGCGTTAGGGGTGGCTGTTACCAGAGGGGGTGGCACCTGGTGTTGCCGCTTTCAGAGGCTCGAGTCAAAGGTTGGAGGCAGGCCTGTAGCAAATTTCAAGGTTCTACCTTCAAAAACTTAGAAATTACAGCGCCCGCCGTTAGTGGACCGCTAATTTTGGTCGCCAGTGTAGATGGTGTTTCATGTCGGCACTGTGATTCTTGTGCACTTCACGTGATGTCAGAGTGCGAATCTGTCGAATCGGATTCTGATTCTGATGAGAGAAATGGCGATCAGTCATTCTCATTCGCTGTGGATGAAACTAATTTAATGTCTGAAACCCAGAGGCTAAACAAAAACATTAAATCTGACTTCATCAATATTGTTCTTCAGCATGGTGCAACACAGGGGCTGGTGAAAGATATGTTGGACCTCTTTAGGAGGTATAATTTTGGAAATTTTCCGAGAAGCCCCAAAACTTTACTGAGAACTCCAGTACAAACGAAAGTGAAGTCCGTACCTCCTGGTCTATATTGGCATCGAGGTATCAGAGAACTTCTGAAATACGCACGTAGCACTGGCTGCTGTGAAGTGCATGTGTCTTTTAGTGTTGATGGGGTCCCACATGCACCATAATCTGGTTCGGAATTCTATCCAATTTGTTGTTCATTTAATGAGTCTAAGGAAGTAGTAATTGCTGGAGTGTACCATGGACTAGGGAAACCACATGACTGCAGTATTCATGAAAGACTTTGTTGAAGAACTTAATGGTCTGGTTGAAAATGGTTTAGATTTTGAAGATAAACAGGTTGAAATAGAAGTGTACATGGGAATCTTGGACGCTGTTGCCAAATCATGGGTTCTGAATACGAAAGGTCATGCTGGTTTTTCAAGTTGCTGCAAATGTACAGTAGAGGGAGTAAAGCTGGGTGCCAGGACTGCCTTCCTGCAGCTGAACCGACCATTAAGAACAGATGAGTCTTTCATTGAGCAAGTCGATGATGAGCATCACAACGGGCCAACAATCCTCACTTCATTGAAAACCTTTAAGCCTGTAACAAATGTGCCGCTTGATTACATGCGTTTAGTTCTTTTAGGTATAATACGAAAGATGATCTACATGGTAATTAGTGGTCCTGCAAAAGTTCGCCAGGCTTCTTCCGTCATTTCAAGAATCTCAAGTGCTCTTGTTGCTATGAGGGAGTGGGTTCCAACTGACTTTGCAAGAAGGCCAAGATCACTTTTATTTGTCAAGAGGTTCAAAGCGACGAAATGGAGGTTGTTACTTCTTTACCTCATTGTTGTACTTCGCTTTCTACCAAAGCACTTGTATGAGCACTTTTTAGTGCTACATGTTGTAATGGTGATTCTTAGCAATGAGGATCTTCTTTCCAAATATGCCGACTATGC
The DNA here is from genome assembly GCA_026979955.1 of Megalurothrips usitatus. Classification (NCBI taxonomy): domain Eukaryota; kingdom Metazoa; phylum Arthropoda; class Insecta; order Thysanoptera; family Thripidae; genus Megalurothrips; species Megalurothrips usitatus. The sequence goes on from CM049596.1 coordinate 13,203,007, forward strand.
AAAGGATCTTACCATATATTTTGTGAAGAATTTCATGGTACTTTATGGTAAAGAGTATGTTAACCACAATGTTCACAACCTTATCCACCTTGTTGATGACTGCAAGAAGCATGGCACAGTTGATAAGTTCAGTGCATTTAAATACGGAAACATGTACCAAATTCTTAAGAGCAAGAAAATGATCCGGAAAGGAGAAAAGCCATTGCAACAGTTAGCCCGGAGGTACGAGGAGCAAAAACTTAAGACATTTGATAACACTCCTCAGAAACCTTCTGGTTTGTCGCTTGTTGGAACTCACACTAATGGACCTATGACTGCATCATAAATGAATCCTCAATCTTTATGTTTAGGAATGGCAGGGACTAAAGTCAATCTTTCACCGGCTGATAGCTGTTGTCGCCTTGTTGATGGTTCCATTTTAGTGATTGAAAATTTTGCCACTTCTAAGGAGAAGAAATCTAAAGTGGTGATTGGAAGGAAGTTCCTCAGTGTTGAGAATCTTTTTTCCAGCCCATGTGAATCATCAATGTTGGGTACCTTTTTTGTGTCAAAGTTATCTCCTGGTTTAATGGAACTTGAAACAATTAAAACTAAGTACTTCCGAATGCCTTACAAAAATGGCTTTGCTGCAATGCCATTAATTCACACAGATGCTCTTTATTAAACCTGAATCTTATAGTAATAACGATTGAACTTCATAATTCAACTGTCAGGTATGATTTACAGTTACACTTTGTTTGCATGACAAACATATATTTATGTTATGTTTTTATTTTCTTGTCTGTTTCCAGGCAAATATGCACTTGTAAATTTCCCTGATGGACCAATTGTCATTCAAGGGGGCTGGATTGCGGATGATTGTAAGCATGCAGCGTGGCCCCGCCTTCCAAGGAACTTCGATCCAGTTAAGCACGATAACTGGATCCAAAGCCAAGTCATACCGGAGGATACGTGGGAGGTTCTGCCTGTCAGCCCTAGGGCATGGGGAGGTGAGTGGAATTGAGGTCTTGTCCTCCTTTGCACATTTGAGAAGCTGTACTGTTTGTTATTATTTATATCCGTTTATTTCCCTTTACTATTTTTGGCTATAACGCTACATCTTTGCACTAAATATTAAAACAGCTTTAATGTGTATGAACTTGTGTTATGGCGGTATATTTGGCTAAAATTATTGTCATGCTTCTTTCAGATGACTTTAAGGCTGTTCGCTTGAAGCTGGGGAAGGCAGAGGACTGTTCGGACACCGACTTAAATTCACAAGATGATTCTGTATTATCTGCAGAAGACCAGCCTGTGCCGCCAAGATGGGGTGGGAGGCTTCGCTTCACAGACAACAACCAAACGTTGAAAAAGGAAAGGGTGGTGGCACAGAATCAGATTAGTTCTGATTCAGAAGATGGTGAGGAATGTGGACTAGAAGCGAAGACAACAGTGGTTCTGCCTCCAGCACCCAACCAGCCGAAGCCTACTGTGGCTACCTTCAAGGCTGGTAAGAATTATATTCGTCCACTGGGCACATGTTTTTTTTTTTACATTTGTGTCAATGTTGTTTTTTTTTGTGGTTCTAGGCACTTCAAAGCCCTCTGTGAAGAGTAGGTTGGCATTCGGAGAAACAATTACATGGAATGGGCAGCATGATAAAAGTATTGTACCAGTGAGTCTTGTTTTTTTTTCTATATATCGCTGTATTACTGTATTTACTTTCTTTGGACTCTCATTAATTGTTGGGTCCGCTTTCCAGCTCCTGAAAAGCCCTACCAATGATGGTGATATGAAGAAAAGAGAAAATGACAAAGCAAGAGAGATAAAGACAGAACGAAACGAAATGCAAAGAGAGAGCAAGTCTAGGAAAGGAGGAACGGGGAAACCGACCCCATCTGATGTTCGTACCTCTATATTACTTTTGCTTGGTCAGTCAATATAGGTTTTCCTTAACTATTTTATTTTCCTTTCAGCCCTTTTTAAAATTGAGAGAGAAGGACAAAGATGTTTCTGCTGTAAGTATTCTTCATATATCGTATATTTGTACTCAGTCATATATCTGACTTTCATTAATTTGGGTATTTCTTATGTTTAGGTTGTCAAGCCTTCCGAACAGAAAGGTTGTGAGGTGGGGCAGAAATCTACTCAACCTGAGGTTAGAACACTTATATTTGCGAATAGGTGGGTGGGAACTGTTACTAACTGTTCGGTTTTAATTTCAGAGATCTTCGACTATGAAGCAGCATGCAGTCGACCTTGCGAAGAAAATGACGGATGAAGGTGTGTTCTCAATGTTCTTCCCTCTTGCCTTTAAGGAGGATGTTTTTTTCCCTCTGTGCTCTCCACCCTCCACTCCACCCCTTTGTTTTTGAAGTTTGTCTTATTTTTCTGAGCGTTTATCAGCCGTTGCCAAAGCTTTCTTATCTTAATTTTTATGCGTGTGCCTGAGGGTTGTGTAGCCAGTCATTAAACCACTTAGTAGTTTTTCTTAAGTGATTGTAAAAAAGTGTCTTTTTAAAAGTTATTGACTATGCACTGAATTTAAATTGGTATTGGATAACTTTTCCTTATGCATGTTTGTATCTTTGTCATCGTTGCTTTTGTTTAGAATTCAAAAGGTACGTCATCCTCAATTTTAACGAGTTGAGATCCCAGATGAAAGAGCTGACCAGGCAACTTTCGAAGACGCTTGTCTATGTGCCTTCTTTTAAGAGCTCATTGACAGAGAGTGACCTGCCAGAGATTGAGGAACAGGAAGATGTCTTGGCAGGCCTTCCTGTCATAGATTCTGGTAGTTGGAAGGATTTTGATGGACATCTCTCTCAGGATAAGCTGTATGCAAGACGTGTGGCAATGATTTACTCTTCTCTGTCTATCACAGCTAGAACTGGGTGTTATAATTATTATTATTATAACTTGCCTTTACCTGTGTGTGCAATAATCGTGCATGCTCCTAGTTTTACTAGTGTAGTTAGTTATATAGTATAGTAGTTAAGTTTTAAATAATAAATGAGTTTGTTTGCATATAATTTTTTTTAAAGATTGAAATGTCTTTGGTTCTTTCTTTCTCTGTCTTATTCCATTCTCTTATGAGATGGGTTTCGCTTTATGGAATTTTCTAGTACTGCTTTTTGTAGTGAGCAATTTAATTGTAATGATTCCTTTTTTCCAGGCATTGAAAATAAATGACAGCTGTCAAGGCTCAACGAGCCTTAATGATTTTGTCCGTAAGGCCATGGCAACTGTGATGACCAATGCTGCTGCATCACAATTCAATTGGGGAGGAAGAAACAAGATACCCTTCAAAAGTGAATACTTTCTAAAAGTGCTCAACTGTAAGTTCAAACAAAACTGTTAATTTTTTAAAAAGCTAGTTTTTAGTAGAGAATGAATCTGAATCTCTTTAATTTGACATGCCATCCTATTACAAACCCAGGGATTTTGACAACCTTTACCAAGTACTCTCGAACATCAGGTGACATCAAGAAGGTCATTTCTAAGTGGCTTGCCTTGTCTAGTCAAAGGTCTGGGGGGCCACGTTTTAGGCGGGCTAAGAAAGACAATGGGTAAGTGCCCTCTATAAATTTAGTATAGCTTAGGTGATCCTTTCTTAAAATGTGTGAAGATTACCATTCATTGATTTTCTTCTTCTCTTAGGGATGCTGATTCAGAGGAAGAAGCCACCGACCGCAAGAGGAAGTCGTCAACACCTGTAAAAACAGGCGAAGCTTTGCGCTCGCCCACCAAGTCTCCGATTAAGAAGAGAGGGAAAACTACCCAACCAGACGAGTCTGTTGTGAAAGAAATTGATTTGTAAGTGTCAGCCGTTCTGCTTTCAGGGAGATAATGAGCGACTTTTACTTTAAAATTTTTACACTCTTGCTTTTTATTTCAGGAATGAAGATGACCCTCCTGTAGTTACACAGATGGCAGAATTGTCTATTCAAATAAGGGATGAAGCTGAAGCTGAAGAGGGGGACTTCAGCGATTTCAGTTTTTCTCAACTTTAGATTCAAGCTTAAACTTAATTATGGACAATCTCCAAACTTTTTATTTTTGTTCTCACTACTAGTGTGCAAATGCAGAAGGATTCATTAATTTGTTTTTATTGTGATCACTATTTCTGAAATTGTACCTTCAGTAAATTGTTTTTATTTTTGATAACACCATGTACACTACAAATACATGTTCTCTTAATGTTATGTTGTATGTATAATTTTCCAAATGTTGCTCCAATTCAAGATGAGATATTTGTACATGAATTGATGCAGGCCATCCTTTTCGTCCTTAATGTGCGGCCTAGATTACTGTGCATAGGCACAGGCACAGGTGTATCAGGGGCCGCCGTAACACAGCGGCTCCCAGTCTTGTGCAATTGGGCGCCTGGAGGGTAGGCAGCCACCTTGCATTGCTGTCGTGCGGGCTGGCCAGTCCTGCTGCTCGCAGGCGTTTATGCCAACGAGGCAACGAAAAGAAAACGACACGTCGAGCTCCCGTCTATGCATAGACGCGTAGTCGCGAAAGTGATATCTGGTAGACGTATATCCGTAGACGTCTAGCAGTCCTCTATAGATAGACGTTTTTTGCAGTGTGAGAGTCCCAAAAAATATTCAAATTGCGCTGTGCAGAGGTTCGCTGGTATCAAGATTGACGCCATACCGTTCAACGCACAGAGCTCGGACAAGTACCATTGAATGGAACAAAGAACAGACTTCAGAACGGTAAAGGGGATTATTTTTCCGTGACCGGGGAAGAAAGCAATTGTAGCGCAAAGTCTAGACCGGTTTTAGGTATCTCTGAGTGGTTCATAATTTTTTTTTGAACACGCCGTCATTAAGATTGAACCTTTATCTACTTCCTCACGAAGTTTGAAGTCGATATCTCGAACGGTTTATCCGCAGCGATCGTCGGAAGACGCCTCATAATCGGCCCGCAGAGGCCGAAAACAGCAGTGGTCCTCTTTCCCCTAAAATCTGCTGGCACACACGTCCGCACGAACGAACAGTCGGCATCAGACTAAGCCCGGCTCCAGTCCGTTTCTACCGAAACGCGTCGGGACGGGCTAAAAAGGGGAGAGCTGATCCTAGTCTGTGCGCGTCTGTACCTATCCGTTCGCAACCGACGCGATGGGTTCGCACTCATAAAGCATTCAGCACGGCCAAATGACAAATGACGGAGTTCTTGACCCCCTCCCACCTATCATCACGGGGCTAACCTAACCTTCCAATGCATTTAGGCTAGGTATATGCCGCCGCGGTAAAAAGGACCAATGGGTATAACGTGCGTTTGATCTCTATATCACAATCTCAAAAATATCTGTGTGAGTTCATCATACTCGAGATTTTCGCCGTATGTTTCTTGAATCAAACTTACACATTTAGATCAATGCTTGATTCAAGCATTCAACTAAATGCGTGAGCCTGATGCAAGAAACATACGGCGACAATCTCCAATATGCTTAATTTAAACAGATTTTTTTGAGAGTGCAATTCTAATTTTTCGGATCTTGCTGTAAAATAACGCTGAAAAATTAATAAACAATTTCCTGTTATTCTTACGACATGTCTTAACTGAACGTGAAATGGGGATTGTGCCGTTAATGTTTGAGTAATACATGTTGCCGATGTGCTAGCAAGCGACATGAATCAAGTTAAAACTTTTAATCCCAAAAAAGTGAAAGAGGTGGAAAACCAAAGCCTGCACTGACTACGTTTTCTGCAGCTAGTGGATAAACATTTAGTTAGCGGGCAGTATAAAGGGGCGAAGAGATGAAAGAAGTTCAGTAGTAGCAATCGTCTCCTGCCCAGTCGGACAAATTTACTCGGCTCCTAATCGCTGGTTGGTACCTGGTTCCCTTCCATTCTCGGAGACCACTTGGGGAGGCATCGTGTTGACCGCCGCTATGCCGTAGCTGTGGCCCTTCCGTTGTTGCCCGCGAAGTCCTAGCAGAATTCTGCACCGAAACTGGTCTAAATCAAACGGGAGCGGCAACGCGGCCGTGGCGGGCCGCAAGTGGGCGCTCGCGGATAGGCATGGGCCAGGGCGGGTTGTGTGCCATGTTCCCCGCGACCGACGGCGCCACGCCGACCGGTCAAGAGGTCATTACATTTCCAGCGTGGACCGCAGTCGATTAGAGATTATTAAAGACAATTGTACACGGTGTCGTGCGTGGCGCGAGCTGCCGGAGCAACGACAGGGAAGGAGGAACGCAAATAGTGAGACCGACCCTCCCCTGCTTGTAGAGTGGACGAGCCACAAACGGCCTGCATTAGCAATGCCGTGAGGACCCGGTCGGTCATCACAAGTAATTATGACGGTCCACTCAAATAAATCTGCTTGAATATAACTTATTTGAGATTCTCGCTGTCAGTTTCTTGTATAAGTTTGCAACACATCGAGGGGTTTCTATCTCACCACGAATCCAAAAAATACTGTCCCACTAAGTGGGACACTGGTAGGCCCGAGGTTTTGCACCTGATTGGGCATTTTGTAGGTTTGTAGATACTGTCTCACTCTGTGAGACACTGGCAGGCCCGGAGTTTCGCACGGGTTTGGGCTGTTTACGTTTCCGCCTATTTAAGTTTTATGAGTTTATTTAATTTTGTTTTTTAAAAAAGGATATTTGAAGGAAGGTTTGTATCAGTTTTGTAATGGAACGGGGCAGTTTTAAAATTATAGTTTTATAGTAACAGTCAGAACACCGCATTATTCTCATACGCGGGCCGCCCAGCGCTGGCCTGCAAGGTGTTGTCCCCGCCCGGCTTAGCCCGGCGGCCCGACAATGCACGCCTCGCTCTGAGTCTCGGGTCCCTTGGCTTGTTGTGCGTACTCTAGGGTAGAGGGGAGGGTTAGGGTCCCACCGAAACGGTCCTCCTGCCTTGAGTCGCCACTCTCGTAGCCGTGGCTCGGCCAGGCCCCGGCTCGGCTCGGCACATCGACAATGGGTACCCGGCAAGGGCTGCGCAACAAAAAAGAAGGACGGAAGATTTGTTGGTGGTCTAGAAAAGGATGGAATAGCGGATGCAGCCAGCTGACGAGCCGAGCGGGGATAGCTCTGTCCCTTTCTTTTGCCATTGGATGGAGTGAGATAGCTGAATTTCAAATGCGTTTTTACGCTTACTGTTACATTTCATAACTTTAAAAGTAGGTTTGCTGTACTTGCCCAGTCACCCTCGATAATTCTGTCAGACAGATTTTTGATTTTTTGCCTCGTTATCGATCTACAGCAATTGGCCCTGTGGACCATAGATGCGCGTATAGTTGTGTCCCTTTCTGTCGCCATAAGAAGAAGTGAGATAGCTGACTTTTAAATCGATTTTTCGGCCACTTGGAAGCTTTTTCAAAGTGTAAAAACACGTCAGCGTGCCCTGCAAAAGTATCCTGCGTCCATGTGCACAGTTTCAGAAAATTCGTATAGAGGGCCATAAGGGCAATGCTTAAAAGAAAAAAAAGTCCAATCGGGTCAGACTATAAGGCAACTCCGTTTCACTTCGTGCCTATAAATACTGTCCCACTAAGTGGGACACTGGTAGGCCCGAAGTTTTGCACATGATTAGGCATTTTGTAGATTTGTAGATACTGTCTCACTCTGTGAGACACTGGTAGACCCGGAGTTTCGCACGGGTTTGGGTTGGTTACGTTACCGCCTATTTAAATTTTATGAGCTTATTTAATTTTTTTTTTTAAATGAAAGGATAATTGAAGGTATGTATTAGTTTTGTAATGGAACGGGGCAGTTTTAAAATTACAGTTTTACAGTAACGGTCAGTGCACCGTTTTATTCTCATACGCGGGCCGCCCAGCCCTGGCCTGCAAGGTGTTGTCCCCGCCCGGCTTGGCCCGGCGGCCCGACAATGCACGTCTCGCTCTGAGTCTCGGGTCCCTTGGCTTGTTGTTCGTACTCTAGGGTAGAGGGGAGGGGTAGGGTCCCACCGAAACGGTCCGCCTGCCTTGAGTCGCCACTCTTGTAGCCGTGGCTCGGCCAGGCCCCGGCTCGACTCGGCACATCGACAATGGGTACCCGGCAAGGGCTGCGCAACAAAAAAGAAGGACGGAAGATTTGGTGGTGGTCTAGAAAAGGATGGAATAGCGGATGCAGCCAGCTGACGAGCCGAGCAGGGGTAGCTCTGTCCTTTTCTTTTGCCATTGGATGGAGTGAGATAGCTGAATTTCAAATGCGTTTTTACGCTTCCTGTTACATTTTATAACTTTAAAAGTAGGTTTGCTGTACTTGCCCAATCACCCCCGATAATTCTGTCAGACAGATTTTTGATTTTTTGCCTCGTTATCGATCTACAGCAATTGGCCCTGTGGACCATAGATGCGCGTATAGTTGTGTCCCTTTCTGTCGCCATAAGAAGAAGTGAGATAGCTGACTTTTAAATCGATTTTTCGGCCACTTGGAAGCTTTTTCAAAGTGTAAAAACACGTCAGCGTGCCCTGCAAAAGTATCCTGCGTCCATGTGCACAGTTTCAGAAAATTCGTATAGAGGGCCATAAGGGCAATGCTTAAAAGAAAAAAAAGTCCAATCGGGTCAGACTATAAGGCAACTCCGTTTCACTTCGTGCCTATAAATACTGTCCCACTAAGTGGGACACTGGTAGGCCCGAAGTTTTGCACATGATTAGGCATTTTGTAGATTTGTAGATACTGTCTCACTCTGTGAGACACTGGTAGGCCCGGAGTTTCGCACGGGTTTGGGTTGGTTACGTTACCGCCTATTTAAATTTTATGAGCTTATTTAATTTTCTTTTTTTTTAAATGAGAGGATATTTGAAGGTATGTATTAGTTTTGTAATGGAACGGGGCAGTTTTAAAACTAGGGGTACGCTCCGAAATGCTGCGCGTAATGTAGCGAGCGAAGCGTAAAGACATTTCAAACTTAACATGAAATAATGGCTGATCGCGATGGGCAATGCTTGTTTGAGTCGCCTGCCTGGGTGGGGATAGGCCAGCCCGCAATACACCCACGCGTGCACTTGCCTATGCCCCAGGCGCTCGTCAGGGTCATGCAGCGGGGGAAAAAAGTAAGGTGAGTGTGTGAGGGGGGGGGGGGGGACTGAAGTGAAGACTGAAGTGGGTACTTCGTGCTAAGCTTTTTGTATTACGTACTAGGGTAAAGAACGAGACTATGGCAATCCCACTAATGTGGGTTGATTTTCTTCTTGTTTTACTTGCGCCGGGGATGAAGAGGTCTTTAGGTACACGAATGATCTACGTGTTACGTAAAATATGAAAATGTGTCAATTGGTTGAGGGGGGGGGGGGGAGGGAGGGTGAGGTGCAGCCCGATGCGTGCGCCTCTGATCCTCCTTTCAACTACTCAGTGTCTAACCTAGCCTCAGATTATATTCCGATGAGTACCCCACCCGACCAAAGCCACCACCAGGAGACAACCCATCCACTTTTATCCTTATTGTAAGTTTTGCCCTGTTCGGTGATGTAGGGTCTCTTACAACTCGTATACCCCCTCCCCTTTGGCCTTCACTGTTGCCTGGATTATTCTCCTTCCTGCCCCAAAAAGTGATGTTGTAAGACTGTGCGTGAAAGAAATGATAATTTTTAAAGAAAGAGAAAAGTAGTTTTTGTTGGGTTCAGACATAAAGATGATTTATTGCAATTTATAATTGCTTTGAACTGAGCAGAGTTAAAGTAAGTCATTAATAAGCATTACATAAACAATTTACAAATCGCATTGATGCAAAAACCCATGTATAGAAGCCCAAAATAATTTCAGAGTCCTAAACGAAAGTAAATCAGGCACAGCTAATGTGCGCATACTGTGAGCATCACTGATCTAGGGAAAGACAATGCATAAGTAGCAAGAAGGCAATTTTATTTATCACATTTAGACATTTTATCAAGTTCAGGGCATCTCATTTACAGGTAAACAATTCATAGAGATTGGTAAAGCCAAAATAACACTGAAAAGTCTCTAAACAAATTGAGGAAACGGTTTACAATACAACTGTCGAGAATGTTTGAGCTAAATGAGTGTTACATAAGGTCAAAGTTTTCAAAGTTACATCAACAATTTATGTTCTATGAATGGAAAAAATACAGGATAAAGATCTGAACTGTTCCAAATAAATGAGAATGGGATCAACAGACACTATCAAAAGAACCTTTTACACAGGGATCAGCTGAGCGCTTTCACGAGGAAGCAATGGTAACAGGAGTGGACAGGAACGGTCTACCATTTCCATGAGGCACTGGCACTATATATCATGAACTTTCGTACACTGCCGACTGATGTTAGCAACAGTTGGAATGTCTGGAAAAAGGAAAAGCATAATAATGATACATCTAACATATCGGTCTAAATAGTCATCTGAAAGCATTTCCATATTCGCATGAAGTTTAGTGGCAACTTACATTAGAACTTTAGGTGCTTGACAATAAAGATTGCGGACTCAAACACCTGAGAGCATATGGAATGCCCCTTTTAATGAGTCGACATTGATGTGCTCTGAAACAAAAAAAATTAGATACTAGTTTGGCTACAGAAGCATGTTGATGTCAACATAAGACAAATCAATCAGAGATTGCTGTAGGCGTGTTACAGCCAGACATTCCCCCCACAAGCAAAAGAATGTTTATAGGCAAATGAACTACTGACCAGGTTCAGCTCAATACGAGCGCAGCATAAATTTACACTCGGGTACAACAATGTGCTCAAAGCTTGTCCTCGTCACCTGAAAGAAGAACAGGACTTTGAATGAAAACAAATAGGTATATGAACAGACTACATAAACAATATTTAAATAGATGCTTACCTCATAATATTTGAGATGGTCTCTTGACTTGAGATTGGGAACATGTCACATGAGAACCGAACCACTGTCACAGCAAAGTGGTTTCGCCATACATTTGCATCATCACCGCAAGAAAAAAGCACTGCAACAAATTGAAGACATGGTTTTAGGAAACGCACTTTTTCTTTCACCTGTAACGGTGCTTCCAACTCCCTCTTAGTTGGTTGCGACAAGAGTATGCTACTGATAACTGAGCGCAAACAGTACAGTAAGAACTACTTCCGAACAGTTTAAGGTTATGGCTTGTAGCACATGAGTAGAAATGCGATTAAGAAAGAATATATTTGCAAGGTTACGAAGTAGTCCAAATCGTGAATACTATTGCTGTTTCAAGAATAGCCAGGACAGGCACAGGGGAACATAACCTCTGAACGTTGTTTGTAAACAACTGCATCTTTTACTTATGTAACCATAACACAGCGGTCTAGTGAGTGTCCGCGGATGCGAAATTGCTTTAATAACGAAACGCGTAAACGAATGAAGACAGTCAATCGACCCCCACTTCATGATACATTTTATTCCGTGTCGTAAAAAATTACGTCATGGAGCGGGGAGACGTACGTGAACGCAAACTGCTTTGCAGCCGACGTACTACTTGTCACTTACCTGTCATCACACCACACCACAGCAACAGGAAATCTCGAATTGAATGTCCAAAAATCATGTCGAACAAACAACCGGCGACATAATATATCGCAGCAAAAAGAAACCACCAGCCTGCCGAACGGCGCCGGACGGCTGCCGTGACGTCACTGAGTTCCGTCAGTGTGCAAACCGCACGGATTGAAATGTCCTACATCTGCTAGTACTACGAAATATTTCAAACGCAATTAATCGAAAAAATGGCTCGTCATTTTGTGGGCCGATTATTATAGAACCGATACTTAAAAGCGGAGCTAAAACGGTTGTGTGGTGTTTCTGGAAAGTCCGTGACTGACAGACAGACAGATAGACAGAGTCACGACCAAAGTTGTCGCGGGGCCCGTTTTGAGAATCTGAGCTCGCTTCGCTCGCTAATTACAGTTTTACAGTAACGGTCAGTGCACCGTTTTATTCTCATACGCGGGCCGCCCAGCCCTGGCCTGCAAGGTGTTGTCCCCGCCGGCTTGGCCCGGCGGCCCGACAATGCACGTCTCGCTCTGAGTCTCGGGTCCCTTGGCTTGTTGTGCGTACTCTAGGGTAGAGGGGAGGGGTAGGGTCCCACCGAAACGGTCCGCCTGCCTTGAGTCGCCACTCTTGTAGCCGTGGCTCGGCCAGGCCCCGGCTCGACTCGGCACATCGACAATGGGTACCCGGCAAGGGCTGCGCAACAAAAAAGAAGGACGGAAGATTTGTTGGTGGTCTAGAAAAGGATGGAATAGCGGATGCAGCCAGCTGACGAGCCGAGCAGGGGTAGCTCTGTACCTTTCTTTTGCCATTGGATGGAGTGAGATAGCTGAATTTCAAATGCGTTTTTACGCTTCCTGTTACATTTTATAACTTTAAAAGTAGGTTTGCTGTACTTGCCCAATCACCCCCGATAATTCTGTTAGACAGATTTTTGATTTTTTGCCTCGTTATCGATCTACAGCAATTGGCCCTGTGGACCATAGATGCGCGTATAGTTGCGTCCCTTTCTTTCGCCATAAGAAGAAGTGAGATAGCTGACTTTTAAATCGATTTTTCGGCCACTTGAAAGCTTTTTCAAAGTGTAAAAACACGTCAGCGTGCCCTGCAAAAGTATCCTGCGTCCATGTGCACAGTTTCAGAAAATTCGTATAGAGGGCCATAAGGGCAATGCTTAAAAGAAAAAAAAGTCCAATCGGGTCAGACTATAAGGCAACTCCGTTTCACTTCGTGCCTAAAAACTTATCGTACGTTTGTTGGATCTTTCAGGAGGAGACGAGGAAAACGTTCACAGCTCTCTCGTGTCCGCCCTGACGTGAGAGATAAGGCGTTGGAATACGACGACGCTCCTCTTTGTAGGCGATAAGCGTGAGGATGGGCCTTTGAAGGTAATGTGGCCCAGGCGCAGCCCATGCTTTGAAGGAAATGACGAAGAGAAGTGCCTGAAGTGGAAGGGGCCGCTCACAAATGACGGCACGCGTTTCTGGCCAGTTCTTGACCCCCTCCCACCTATCATCACGGGGCTAGCCTAACCTTCCAATGCATTTAGGCTAGGTATGCCACGCAAAACTCGACCGCTTCCTCTCGAAGAGCGTGACGTCATTCGTGGAGGCCCCTAACCCACGGCCCTGTGCATGGCAACAGATGTTTTGCCGTATAACTTATCTCGTCGATAAGATTGGCTACCTCGCGTCCGTTACAAGCTCTGAATGTCAGGGTTAAGGTGATTCGCTCTAAATATTTAATGCTTGAATCAATTTCATTTTTTGCGCTTAAACAGCAATATGCCCGCCAAACAATATGCTTCCCACAAGCATCTTTGGCTAGAAAATTGATCGTTAAGTATGGGTGCTTGAATCTATTGCGTATCGATGCTAAAGCATATACCAGGTGTCCCAGCTTCAGGCGTGCCAGAGAAAAGGTAGGCAAGCCCGCAACACTTGCCTCGCGCGGGGTGTCCTGCCAAACAGATTGGCATGGCGCTACTTTTTCGATAGCCAAAATGCAAATAGCAGAGTAGAAAATAGATATTAATAAAGTTTGAGCAGGCGCGGATAGCCTGTTATTTTCCCATCTTTTAGGAAAATGCCGCACGGATGCGGACAGATTTAGATTGTCCTAACCTCTAAAGCGCGTCGTCTGCAGCTGGTGAGCGGCTCAGAGCTAGATGCCAAGAGGCTCGCGAGAGGGGCTTGCCTACCTTTTCCCTGGCACGGCTGAGCTGGGACACCTGGCACAATCGAGCTTCTCTTGTCTTGATTCACGTATTGTTGACATTCTTGACAGCAATCCTTGATGGAGATCTTTCGTTTATAGCATCCTCCCCACTAAAGGTGTTGAGGGCGTTGGAATGCACCAAGTGGTCGAAACCTGCAGCCGTTACGTGCCTGGCGAACCACGTGACGTAAACCGTCCACAGTGTCAAAAGCGTGTAAAGGAATCTGCAGCTACTTATTACAAACTCTCTTACGAAGAATTTCGTCCGAATTACAAAGTATTGCTTCGTAACGTGCAAACACTTTCAACTTCTTCGTAAGCTTCCGAAGTAATCTCTTCGTCACCTACAAACAAATTCTTCGTCAGGCGAAGAAAATGGTTCGCACGAACGTTCGTGCGTGGCTTCTCTGCTATACGAAGAATCCTTCGCAAGCTTTTATTAGTGCAGTGAGCGCTGCGGAACGAGGATGACTGCGCCCTCAAAATTGTAAGCTTAAATCAAGAATTGAATGTCGAAACGCTTGGGTGAAGCATACCCATTTAACGTGACACAAGGCGTATGCTTGCATCGTGCATCCAAATATAGGGTGATGATTGATTCAAGCATATGCGGTATTCTCGGGGACATATTCATGACTCAAGCATACAATTCTGAGGGTGTGGGCAACCGTCAGCACACCCAAACCGTCAAATGCGGAAGCGGTGCTAAACCAAAAAGCTCGACGGTCCTCCCTCCCTGACCGAACGAAATCTGTGCTGCACTCTCAAAACAAAATCAACAGTATTTTTATATTCTCACTGGACATGCTCAATTCAAGTATCAGCATGCTTGACTCAAGAATGTTGAGCATCTGTGTACGTGTGCGATAGTGCTCAGGATTAGCTGGTATTTCCTTAGTACAAGTATTTCACGGTTTGGGTCACGCTTAAGAAGTGAGGAATGCTCGACGCCTTTTTTGCCGGAAAAATGCTTGTGTCAAGCATTTTCATTTATTTTTTTCATACTTCTGAGTGCGGTCGGGGCGTGACGAAGTGACGAGTCGCCACTAACTGTTGGTATACTGTGCTCTAGCCTCGCCAACGTACTGAATAAATCGGACGGGACATCGGAGCGGGGGAAGAGGGGGGGGGGGGGTGTACACCACATGGTACATTACCTTAAATAAAGTGATGATAAATTAAATGACAACAGTGCAAGTGCAGCATAACGAAGAGATTTCGAATCGCAATCAGCACAGATAGTGTTGTCGCACAGCCGGCTCCCTTCTGTCCGTTATCTATTCTGATTGATGGGTGACATCGGACACCGTCCCGTCTATAAACGAGTGTAAGACATACTTGGATTGTGCAGTATGGATTTGAATTCCACAATGAAGGCTCGTTTGATTGCTGCGGCTTGCCTTCTGGGATATTTGTGCCTACCAGGTAACTAGGGCGTCTGGACAGACTGAAAAGTCATTGAAAGTCAGAGGCGGGGGAAAAGGTCTGTACTGTTGGCAGGTCAGACAAATTTTCAAACGGTCGTGGGAAAATGCCAATGTTACCTTCCTCACGTCCGCCCTAGTGGTTCGTGTGGCCTATCATGGTGAAATCCGTTTTACACTTTACATTTTTCATTTCCTTTTCGCAAACCTCCTTTTCTTGGGCGGGGGCGAAAGTCTGGGTCATGTACAATGACAGTGCCTACATTACCTCGTTAATTAAATGAGCGTTTGTAACAAACAAAACACAAATTTTTAATTCTCTAAAAAAACGTAAAAAATAAGATTTCCCGGTATTCGAACCGATGACCATCGATAGAGGTACCGCGCAGCGACATCGACACTGTCAGAAGCGTTACGTGGATGACAAAGCGCCAAGCTGGGTCGAGGGAAGAGGTGCCAAACTGGGCGCCATTGACGCCGATTCTCTTAAATATAACGGCCATTGTTTACAAATTTGTACGTAACTATGTACAATTGCGCATATGCAAAGTATGTACAGTTTTGTGCGTAGCTACGTACAAATTTGTAGAGCAAATGTACATTCTGGACATGATACCCAGTTTTGTACATAAATCATGTATGCGTAATTCTGTACATTATCATGTACAAATAAGTACATATAAATTTAGTGTGTTGCCAGAGCGCTTTGCTTACATGATGTCTCTGATCCAGGTGCAACTGCCTCCTGCGGCCCGGATGAGTATGAATGCGACAACAACAACTGCGTCACAGCAAACACACGCTTCTTGTGCGATGGAGCCAACGATTGCGGAGATTGGTCCGATGAAACCATCTGCAACAGTAAGTTCGTCACACTACCTGAAGGGTCTAACACCAATAGCCGCCGTTTACAGGACCTCTAAGAACAAGCTGGCCCGTCAGCCCGCCGTGCCAGTTCTGTCGCGCTCCACTAAGTAGGGCTGTGCGGTTATTGTAAAAATAACCGGACCTCCGGTTAGAGGAATAACCGCAAGCTGGTCCGGTTAACCGGTTACGTAGAAAAAAACGGTTATTTCTCAATAACCGGTTATTTTTCAATAACCGGTTATTAAAATATAACCGGTTATTGAAAAATAACCGGTTTTCAAGAAATAACCGGCCCAAAAAATCAATATAAATATTCTGATACTGAGAAAAATGTCGTTTTTCATAGCTGGACAACTTTCTAATACAGTTTGTGAATGAAAAACTGAAAAAAATGCGCTTGGAAGCAAAAAAACTGGTATTATTAGGATTGAAAAGAAAAAATATGCTACAAGAAAACAACCATTTATTTTTCAGGATACTTTAAGACAGAAATACTTGAAGTGCTGAAAGCACAAAGCAACTTTAAAATAACTGATTTTTTTTTAAAGAAGAGAAAAACCTATGGCTTTGGAACGAAATCCCTATTCATGCCGAGAAACGTGAGCCACTCAGCGTGCTCGCCGGTTAGGCAGGTTCTTAGGGCATTCACAATTAACCCAGCAAAACTGAACAACCGCTCACTTTCCGTCGACGTGGCGGGTACTGCCAGGTATTTCTTGGCGGCCTTCGACAGGATAGGGAAGCTTGTCGCCGCCAGTGGCGGCCCGCCACTACCGCGCCACTCGTGTCGGAGAGGGAGGGAGGGAGGGGGGGGGGGGGTGCGGGTGTGTCCGTCGGTTAAAAATCGCTTCGGTTCGGTTAATCAGATTCTTACGGTTGTTCGGTTAACCGTTTCGTATAGTTGTTCGGTTAACCGTTTCGTACGGTTTTCCGGTTAACCGGTTTCTTACGGTTAACCGGTTAACCGGTTGCTTCCAAAAAAATAACCGAAAGCTCCGGTTATTAAAATAACCGAATGCAATAACCGGTTAACCGGTTAACCGCACAGCCCTACCACTAAGGCCTCAGTTTATCAGAGGTCCTCACAGAAAACGACATTTTAGCTGTCCCACCCAACTCGTGTCGGCTATCTAACGGAAAGCCAAAACATTAGCTGAACCACGTTACTGGCCGTCGCAATACGCAACGCGAATGTTCGCCCTTGTAGCCTATCTACCGTAATGGTCACCTGTGTTCATCATTGCACATCTGGTAAATATAACACGAAAATAAAATAAAATAGAATTGCAATACAGGGAAGTCGAGAAGTCGGGTATCTATGAAGGACGACAGATTACATTTCTTCTTCATGCAAAAAAAATAATAAGGTAAAATGCTCGTGAGAAAAACAGGTCAGATAAATCCCTCGTTCCTTGAAGGCTTTATGTAATCTGTGGTCTAGCGGTGTCACAAGATGTCTGGTTGATTCTGAGATTACGGGCTTTTGATTCTTCGTCTACTAACCAAAGTTGGTGCAATCTTCGAAACTTCTGTTCATACATTTTAATTAGTAGTTCTAGCACACATTCATCTTTCCTAAACGCAACCACACGTAGCTGTTGTGACACCTTAAATGCTCAAGAGGCAATTCCGTAGCCTTCCAAAGGGCAGGTGGTGAGAGTTGAGTCGACGCTATAGTTGCAGGCTCTGTGACCTTAGTCGGATAAAACAAAAATGCAAATCAAGCTCCGTTCCAGACCTGAAGTGTGACCCAGTCACTCGTTTACAAAGTAGGCCTCGCTAATCCTTCACATAAAAATTGAACAAATCGTTTCATTTTAACTTTCGTTGGCAAGCATCTTTTTCCTTATGTCCCGTAAGAAGGAAAAGGCGTCTGTTCAAGTTTAACTACCAACGTTCAATTTTTTTCCGAAGGTAGTCCGGAGCGTGTCGATTCTCGATGGCGTCGTTCAATCCCGCCCCTCACTCACCCAGAAAAGGCCGTTTTTGCTCCAATGCCAGAGGCTCACTTGATTTTTGCCCTTGACGCCGATTTGTGCAAGAAACACATAATTGTCGTGGCGGAGTGACCGGGAATCGAACCCGACATCCACCTCCCCCCGACCCCGCACGATACCCACGTGGCTACAGAGGAGCGCCAACCCGCAGGCATGCCGCCTGCGAGATCCGCTCTGCTGGATCTGTTGCACGGTGGCACGGCGGCTTCCGCTTGCCTTGCACGACAGGCGCGCCTTGCCGGTGGCGGCAGCGTGGCCGCGAGCGGGCTAAGGCGTTCCTTCCGGCGGACAAGTGATGGCGCCTGGTGCGGGGTTCGGTTCCCGGCCACGGATGTTTCCGAGGGAAGTACTTTAAAACATAAATTGACAAGCGCGATCTTTTGAACTTTCCAAGAACAGATGCTCTTGACGTTTGCAAGAGCAAGGTTCTTGACACCTTTAGGGCAAACCGTCAGGAGCAAATGTCAATGCAAGGGCAGCCGGGAGCTGCATCTAAATAGCATGAGATCAAGAGCAAAATGCTCTTCTCAAATAAAAGAGCAACCCGATCCCAAAATAGGTATCTAGAAGATTTTTAAACGATCTAAATTACATCAGTAACGTCTAATATCTATCTAAGTATACCAGTTTTAGGCGTCGATTAGATGTCTATTTAATGTCTGATTGAGCTATGTCTACAATGAGTCTAATTCTAGACATCTTTTAGATGTCTATTTGTTGTCTTGTGAGGTATGTCTGCATTGAGTCTAATACTAGACATCTATTGGACGTCTACTCGACATCTGTCTTCTGATTGGGAATTTGCTCTTGAACCAATGCAAATGCTCTTGGGACAAGAACGGGCTTTTCTGAGTGCACTCTGCCACACCCAGATCGGTCGGGGAAAGGCTTATGCAGTGACCATGACCGCCTCATTGCAGGTTCGCCACAAGGATCGCTGCTAGGAGTTCCGGTGGGCAGCGGCCGGCTGCGACTGACTGTGGAAACGGACCCCAACCCGAGCCCTTCCGGGCCTGCTGGCGGTGACATGACGGTGGCCGTGTGCGGCCCGACTTCATGCTGCGGCCACGTGCTAAGGGGACTCGACGACTCGTGGCAGCCATTAGGCTATACGTTCAAAGTCACGAGCAACACCTTGCTGGGAAACGCGTACACCCAGCAGGTACCTTTGCTGCACGCTAAATGCTTCTGTACAATTTTGTGCAGAAGTGCGTACGAATTTGTGCATACGCAGCCTACGTACAAATTCGTACGTTGTTATGTACAATATTGTACGCAATCGTGAACAAATCTTCAAAATTGTACATTATTTACGTACGAATTAGTACGTAAGCTGCGTATGCGTAAATTCTTACGCACTTCTGCACAAAATTGTACAGAAGAATTTAGTGTGTGCACTTTTCTGACGAACTGCGGATTGAAAACTTATTGAGGCCAATGCTCCTGCACTTGGCAACCGTAGTATTGCACAAGGTAGGCGTACGCCAGACCGCGTCGTGTCGAAACACGCTTCGCTCACCGCGAATCACTGTTCCGTCATTGCATGCCTCGCGCACGCCTAACTTGGCCTGCCGGCGGCTGTCACCTGACGGGTAGGACCCTGCGGGGCCAGTCAGTAGGACGCCCTGCGCCTGCGGGCATCACTCTTTCCGCGCGCTCATGTTCTAACTTCCGAACGTATCTTGCATTACCCTTCCGTTATCAAAGCCACTCAACCAGTCCTAACCCACCCACACCTGCCTGAGCCTAACCTTCCCAGGCCTCCACTAACTCAACCGAGCGTAATCCACTCGAGTCACTGATCCGCCCCTCATGGCGCATACTGAAAGGAGATTGACTCTGGTATTATGCAAGAAAGATGTGGTCCAAATTTGAGCCCTCTACGTCTAACCGTTTTCGAGAAATCGCGCGGACAGACAAACAGACAAAACATTTTTGGCCAAGTCGGGTAAGGGCTACGCTATCGCTCAACCAATTACTATTATGCAAAGAATGCGAAAGTCAACATGTACCATGGGGTGTCCCAAGTTTCAACGGATAGGTGACATGTGGTGAGAAACCTTCGTGATTTTTTTTCCGGCAAGATCGGTCAATATTTAGAGGTCGCGACGGGACGGGGCCTCATAGTTTAACATAGGATCTCCCGTAATAAGGCAAATCGAATATCTGTCGTTATGATATCTTATCCAGTTTAAAAATTCATTTTCCGACATTTTTCAAAAATTTCATAAAATTACTAAAACTAATTAAAAAACTGAATGAGATCACAAACATCCGAAAAGCGTAATGGATAAGCATAAGCGCTTTCATATTTCCCTTGTAAATGACACCATTTATTACAGCTCCATATCTTATTCAAATACGGCTGAAATTGAGCAAATCTCTGTCTGCGTTGAACTCGTTCTTTGGTTCAAAGGACAACTCGACATATCCCCTTCTCCTTGCTGGAACAGTTGGTGTGGACCTCCAGGGCTTTGCAGCGTGTCACTGTAATGGATAAAGCTCGAGGCTGCGGATGAGAAGCATCCGCAGGTTGTGGGGGCGGAGGCTTCACTGTAAATCCAAGGTGCCCAGAGGTGACTTAAGTCGCCTGACCCGGAAAACCTGGCGACTGGTCCATGAGTACTTTATGTTGCCTCCTGGTTTCTGGTCACCTTGGATTTACAGTCGCCGTTCCGTCTTGATACCAAGAAACTGCTTCTCCTTGGCGACATTTCAGGAACAGTTGCCCCATTAGCTCACGGGGCGATAAATCAGTCGCTAAACTCAGGCTTCCCTTGTTTTGCATTAAGTGATTCCGTTTTTGCAGAGTTACGGCGGCCTCAGCTTGTGGCTGTCGAAGAACACAATTGATGTCGAGAAACACAACCAACTTTTTGCGGTATGGCCTACCGGAAAACCTGAGTTCAAGAGGTGGATCGAATGTTTCCCAAACGAAACAAATGTTGTGGTCGGTTCTTCTGGTTTCCTTCGATCCGTCAACATCTTGGACGACAACAGCCTCCAGCCTCTCGGTATGAAAGAATTTGTGGAGCAAATGGGGTGAGGGTCGGTTCCGTGCGCCACAGCGGATCGCCCCGCGGCAAACTTTGGGCCTTTTGACAGATCGAAAAGTGGCTTATTAAAGGACGGTAGCTGTTACCACATTGTCCCGAGTTGCTATGCAGATGAAGCGGTCAAACCCTTACCTAACAATAGTCCGCACCTGACTATGAGCCTGGGCCCCGTCCGTTAGTAAGGAAACGCGTCGGGACGGGTCATAAAAATTATGTCGTCCAACGGCGTAATTTTTCACCAATCCGATACATAATGTAGCACGATAAATAAAAAAACACTTGAGAACATTCAAAATGTGTGGTACGTGCTAACCTTCTCAATGAATTTGCAGGTCCTGTCCTACAGTCAGGCGAACATGTGGTGGTTCGCCTCAACCTTGTGCCCTTCTACGGTCAGCCAACTCAACTCACTGTGGGGCTATGCGGTCAACATACTTGCGCTGTTGTCATAATTCGGGAACCGCGCACCAAAAGAGGAGGGACCATGAAATACTCAAGCGGCATCATCGAGAACTCCAACGACCCATCAGCCAGCTTCACCACACAAATCCATGTCAGTATCCTTTTCTTACACTACGCTTCTTACACTATACCAGCTACAGTTCATCGGTACCTTCCTTTACTACCAGTAGAGGGGCACTCAAGCCACCAATGCGGTGTCGCGAGGTGTCACTCCGATTTTTAGGAAACGTTTTTGCTTAATCTACCACCTTTTAAACGGTCGTAAACCAAATTTTAGCTGCCTAAATTGAAAATTTCAAAGTATCTATCGTTATGATAAACTTTGAAAAAAGAACTTGTCCAAGATAAATGTGGCCAAAGTTGGCACAAATTAAAAAATTCCAGCGCCAAAACCGCTGAGCGGTCCTCGGGGGCCAGGATTTCCAATGTTAAAAGCAGGTTAACGATTTTATGAACGTAAAAATAAGAAAATATTCGGTTCGAACCGGGGTCTATCTGTCCGGCGATTCGACGCTTTACACAGCGCGGCTACACCGACATTGTAGGAAAAGGCCGTCCGTATGACTGTCAAAGCTGCGGCGCCGGCCTGCGGGCCACGGGACGCCGAACTGGGAAGCCGAGGCAACAATAACAGAATATTCAAATATACTGAAACGATATTTAGACGCGATACAACTAACCTTGGTAATGCATTGAGGCAAATCACAAATTTGCAATTTTTTAAGGAGTCATGAACCTTCTGATTTTTTAACCGACGACACCACATTTGGTTTTCACAAGACAACGACGGCCGCATGGCGGCGGCCAGCCGCGGCGCGCGGGGCCCGCGGGCCTGCTTACTTGCGAACAATGGTTTCAGAAGGGAACGCAGAGGGGAGAAACTGATGTTATTTGGCATATGATAAAAAAAATATTTTTGATAGTTTTTGGTTCATACAAATACAGTTGTGGTAATGTGGATACGGAGAAGTAAAAATGTGCAGAGGGGAGGGATGTAGAAGGTAGAGAGGCTTGAGAGTGGGAACCCCTTTTAATGTAAACTTTGAATTTTTGGATCTGAGGTAATGGGATTTTTTGAATGAGAGTTTGTAATTTATTTGATGAAAGTATATTATTTTAAAACTTATGCAATATATATTAACGGTGAATGAAAAAAAAAATGAAACCTAGGAATAGTAAGCGTGGTGAGGGAACTCATAGGCTTTGAACGGCAACAATGGTTGGGAGGAGGAGAGAAGAAGCGTGAAAGTCGCTGCAAAGGGCTCCTCGCTCCGCTCGGACCCCCCCCCCCCCCAAAAAAAAAAAAAAAAAAAAAACGGTTTTTGAGATCTCGCCATGTAAGGTTCGGAAATCGAACAAAACCGTGTAAAGACCATTTTTGGCGAATACTTAACGAGCATCAAATGAAATGAATGTCACAACTTTTTAGCTAAGTTTGGCATTAAAAGCACACTTATCATATTGCAAAATTGCAATGTTACAAATTGCAATTCTTACCTGCCCTCGTATGACTTCTCTTTGCTTTCTGTGCCCCAGTCCCCAACAACTATTAACGGTGCGGCGTGGACCGACGCTTCGTACAACATCTCTGTGGCGCTGCACCCGGACGGCTTCCTCCAGGTGTGGCAGGACGAGCAAGTCGCGGAGGTCCCCGTCCCGGACGACGTCCTGCGGCAGCCCACGCTTAAAGTGCTCAGCAACATTGGCAACTTGGCATACACCTCGCTTGGTACGCATGGCTAGCGCCCGCACTGCATTCGGCCCGACACCGCTGAGGCGTGTCACCGGCACAGAAAACAGGCTGGCCTGTCCGACGTCGAACCTCGATGCCAATTCCGCTCCTCTCTACCGGCACCTCGGTTAGACAGGGGGACTGTTTGACCAGCTTGACCTGCCGGCGGCGTTCGGAGGAGCCGCAGGGCCCCATCTGGAGTCACTTGAGATGTGAAATTTTGTAACGATTAAAATCGCTAACCTCAGCCCGTCCCGACTCGCGACGGAGTGCGCCTTGCTAGCGCACCACACGCAGCGGCCAACCCTAACACTTGACAGTGCAGTACTATGTTAAATATTCATTTTAACACATGTACTACGTAATTGCCAAGTCTATAGATTTAGAATCGGCATCTGAAAACGATTTGACAAAAATTAGTAGAAGGAAAATTAATTCAAATCGCAGATCACAATAAACAAAACCCTGTGATTTACTCCAAGTCCCCGCCCCGAACGAAGTACTACGATAGCAATGGTCGAAGCTTTGGAATTTATCTTGCCAGCTTCGGTTTTGGGAAAATGATTCCCCCTGAATTGTTGAAAGTAACGTTGGTCTTTAACGCCTTGAGAAACTCGAACTTTCGGGCTGTCTGTAAACCTTATTTTTAATTTTCAGGTGTACAGGCGAAGGGAGATTTGCCAACGCCCAGTTTGGCGGACAAGAACAGACGAGCCGAATAACTCTACGTTCACGAAGGTTCTGAAATACAGCGTAAAAATTTGTTCGTCAAACGACGACAATTTCTGTGTTGATACATCAAAATCACCTGAATACGTCGTCACTTCACGACGACTTATTCATATGACGCACGGCACTCAAACGACACTTCGTCAAACTGAAACCGAACACCTTTTTTTATCAGCCCGAGGGAAAATAATTTAGGGGACTGCGCCTGCCTGTCTATTACTTATACGGGTGAAGGAGTGCCCATGGACACTGACACTATTGAATCCAATGGAAATCGTCCAGAATCGAGCCCGTGCCCGCACATGCTCCCGCACACAGGTCGCTAACGCGCGCTTGCTCTCTGGGCTACTACACCACGACGGTAGGGTTTCTACCTGTCTCTTCTATACAGCAAATGATGACGAGGCGTTTGAGTGGGCTGTCCGCATCCAGCCCGCCGCCGCCGGGGTGAGGCAAGACTCAGCTCAGCGGTCTTTACGCTGGGGAGCGGCGCCTGCAGGGGCGTAGCTTCGAATCCCGCCAGCTGGGTGGCGAAGACGCTCTATCCTCCCTACATAGTTCCGCAAGAATTAAACATGAGGTAGGCGTACGGCAGACCGCGTCGTGGCGCAACAGGCTTCGCTGTAAGGGATCACTGTGAGGAAATCACTGTTCCGCCACCCCACGCCTGGCACACGCCTATCTTGGCCTGCCGGCGGCTGTCACCTGACTTCTGACGTCTCCGGAGCCAGTCAGAAGG